>MU228047.1:186145-213396 GCA_018584345.1 Thuja plicata | reverse complement strand
CTCCCTTAGTATTTAAATTTAATTTAAATACTATCCCTTTTAATGTATTGAATCTTATTTAATACATTATCCCTCATTAATTCCCTTTAAATAAATTTTTAATTTATTTATTCCTTCACATGACTTAAATTCTACTAAACCCTAATTAATTTAAATTAATTTGGATTAAGCTAATTTGAACCTAGATCCTACCCTACCTCACATCACTCTCACCAAATAAACCTATTTATTAATTAACTCAGGTTAATTAAGTTAATTTCTTGATTCCTACAACAATTAGTCCTAATTATTTGCTCACACATGTGTGAGAAAATTTTCAAAAATTGACTTTTCCTAAATAATCCTTATTTGGTGCCAACAAAGTTTCTTACACCTATGATGACACCTTCTTACACTTTCCAAAAGTGTCTCATTGGCCCAAAACTCTTACACCCTCTTACACCTTCTTACAAGATCCTTCACATGTGTACTTTAGGTACACTTTGACCCATCACATCCAAAGTTGCTCACACATGTGTGAGCAAAGTGGGCCTCTTTCATGGCTTATGTGTCCCTCATGTGGCACCTATGTGGATGCCACATGAGCTCCACCTCATCCAAGCCCTCTCTCTCCTCCAAAAATTATAAATAGAGGCCTTTCTCAAGAGCAAAGCATCTCCATTTTATGCATTGTTATTATGTTAAAATAGCTCTAGAATTCTTAGTTCATTGTTTCTTGTTCATGCTTAGTTCATACTTGCAATCTAGATATCACATGCTAGGATAATGGTGAATGAATCTTACTTTCCTTTGATATTGCATATCATCTTAGTATAGTATTTGCATCTTCATCTACATTTGGTGAAGGTTTGAGACAAGTTCCTCATACTTGTTCTTGAGTTTTTTCATTGTATCCATTAGTTGCATTTAGTTTCCATCCATGGATCAAGTGGGATCATAATATTGTGTTGGGAGAGCACACCCACAATTATCTAAGAGAAAATCAACAAGGTCTTGGATGCCCTTGTTTAGCTCATCGGAGGTTGTGATGGAATCACTTGTTATTTTTGTAGTATGCTTCTTAGACATGTTTAATATTGTTATTTGATGTTTATCTCTAACATTTGCATGTCTAAGCGTGCTCCCAATAGGTTAGGTTTTATCACATACAAGGATGACACCCACAAAAACTCTCTATCTGTAGAATGGAAGGGAGCCGATTAAGGCTTACAATTTGATCACTTCTAATAATCTACCCTATTAGGAGTATTAAGGTGGAGACATGTTAAGATCTACTTTGTTAAGAGCTTTAGCAACACTGATTTAAGTGTGCACTCTATTTTGAGATTTACAATAAGATGGTTAAGCCCACCTTTCTTGAAAGGATTTCATTAGTGTACTACACTTGTTAGGAATAATAGTCCACAAGACAACTGAGAGGGGGGGTGAATCAGTTGTGCAATAGATTATTAAACTTTAAACTTTATGAACCATAACATCAAAAGTAAATAACACGGTAATTTCCAACACCATAACACAATGTTTGTTGTCGAGGAAACCCTATTAAAGCTAAAACCTCAGTGGGAATTAACACCCACAAAATAATATACTGAGAGTATGGCATCCTTGTTAAAAGATATTAGCCCTGTTAGGAGCTTGTTATTACATTATAGTACATAGTTCCTATTAGGAGACAGACCCTGTTAGGAGTCAATGAAAGTAGTAGGCTCACTGCCAAGGCTCATTGCCCAAAGAAGGTTAAATCCACCCTCAAGGATTCACAATCTACATCAAATGTATACAGAAAATACACAATCTAGTGAGTTGTTTGATAGCAACTATCTTTGCTTGGTTAGTTCCAATGAAGTACCAACTCTTCTCTCTATCCAGCAGTCAAGCTTCGTAGCTTCACAAATCTCTGCTCTTTTCTTTCTCTGCCACACTTTTCACAAATGAAAAGAACACTCATATATACCCTCTTACAATAACCCATTAGGTCGGCCAGTTAAGCTTTCCTAATACACAATTAACTAGGTCGATCAATTAAGGCTTCCCATCATACAAATAATTACATAAGCCCTTGCTAAGATACACACAGTACCTATAACAAGTATACAATATTTACAATTCATTACAAATACTTCCAGATCTGTAATCCATGCTCAGAATTAATTTCCACGTGTTACAAGTCTGAAGTCGGCTAGGAATAAGTCTTCTCTAGAACACACGCCACAACTGACATCATCAGTAGCCAAACAGAAATCAAACTCAACCCATTTCACCATCATATGTCGGTTCTCCATCAGTAATCTCACCAGTTCTGAAACATCTTCCTGAGCAAGATATGCCCAAAACACAGAGACCTTCTCTATCCAAAATCACAGTCACAGTCCAGAAAAATAGTCTTTACTAAAATAACTGTAACATCCATGATATGAAACATAAAGTCAAGCGGCCTTAGATGTAAGGTCAAAACTCAGTCTTCTTCTTAAATCCAACTTCGCTCATTTTGGTTCATCTGTAAAGTGTCCATACACGCCTTCCATTCAAGTAACTAGTCTGTCTTCTTTCACAGAAATATATATTGACATCAGTGACAAAACATGAGTATCAACAACATGATTAGTACCAAAAAATGATATCATCCAACAACACTTGTTAGAATGAGTACAAATGTTGACCTGACTATATGCAATCTACAATTTCTGATTACAGATCTATTAAAGCTCTCAGAATAATAGTATCACCTTAAGTGATTGATGAATACCTTTTCTCTGCTCGTCGGTAGCCTCTGTTCTGTTCTTGATACTGATTTGATTCTATTTCTGTCCTTCTACATGAATTCTCTTGTCTGGTCTCTAGATTCTCTCTGTGGCTACAATCTTCATTGAACAACTTACATTCTCAATAGATTGAGCATCTATTTATACAAGTATTTGACCTATCTTGAAATCACACCTTACAATGTTAACTCTTAGATCCAAGGTTTACATCTAGACCTTGATCTTTAGTTTGCATGTTTTAAATTCGTAAAACTAATTAAAAGAATAATAATTGCATTGCTTCCTCCACACATAATGGATTTAAAAATAAATCAAGAAGCTATAACTACAACTTCAGTGATTTATCTGACATGGAAATTTAGATCCAGTTTTTGTGGGATGTAACTGACTATCAGTTCTTGGTCGTCGGGTTCAACTTGAAGTCTGTCAGTGTTCCTTTGTTGAACTGTTCGTCGGGTTCCCTTTGTTCATCAGGTTCCTATATTTTTTGTTTCGTCGGGTTCCACTATTGTTATTCGTTGGGTTTTCTTTACCTTTTTGTCATTGGATAACATTGAATAGTGTTTTTCGAGTAACCTTGGCATCGGGTAGTGTTGTGCACTATCTGTCGGTGTAGAGTAAACCAATGGTGCAGATCATATTTTTCTTTAAGTATACTAATGGAAAAATATAATGCCTTAAATCTCCCCCTTTGACATTAGTATCAAAAACTGATATGTGTATAATACTAAAGTGTTTAGTATGTACACCTTGTTTAAATCCTTGTCATCATATGACTCCCCCTAACTGTATGCATCGGTATAGTATAAGTATATGTACATGTATGTACATATTATTTCCTCCTTGTATTTTCCTTTTCCTTTTACTATACATATTGTTTCCCCCTTTTAACTGAGGTGAGTGAGCATATCAATTTCCCCCTTTCTTTGATACTTATAAAAAAAATGTACAACTTATAATATGTCAAAATTATGACAAAAATGTGCAACTTACAATGTGTCAAGTATATTGGAATGGGTTGTCTTGATATCTTCTTGCATTTTCTCCCATTTTTCTTTCAGTTATTCTAGTTCCATGTGTTGTAGCTCTAGCCTCACATGCATATCATAAATATTGTCTAGGACAGACATTTCAGGGGTGGCAATTAATGCATTTGCCTCTGTCACATTTTTTGTAGGAGTGTAAGTGTCGGTAAGAGCTAAGCTTGGAGCTCATTTACCTCATCTTTGTAATCTGAATGTCCTATCTCTATTTTCGAGCTTGTTTGATTTGCTCATCGTGCAATTTAATTGCTTCTTCATTATGTGTGAGACTTTGTGCACTTGATTTAAGATCAACATCAATTTTTGCTATCTAGTCGGTATACTCCTAAGTGAGTTGATCTAGAGTACATAATTTCTGTATTAAGGTGATAGCTTTTGATATGATTGGATCAATTATACTTACCAATTCAGATAGCTTAACCTTTTTCAATGTCACTTCCTGGCTTATCTTCTTGGCTAGCTTGAAATCATACTTTTGTTCAAGTCTCTCTTCCATAACTTTCTCAGCATCAATATTCTGAGATGTTATTGCATCTATGAGTATTACCAGTTGATCAAGCATTGGAGCCTTTTTATCAATATCTACATCAAGTACAATCTATTGAAGTATTCCTCTTGCTACTTAGAGCACCTTGGCCTCTTTTTCTGCTCTGTTTAGTTTGTCTTGAATGGATTTTCTCTCACAGAGCCTGGCATACCTTGTCAATGCAGTTGGATCCAATGTCCTTGGATCACAAACTAGAATCCCAATGATTTCATCCAGAGTTACTGAATTCTTATGCTTTCCCTTCTTCTTTGAGATTTTTGGGGATGCAGAGGTATGAACTACCATTGCTAGTTCATTTGTTTTCTCTGAAGTGGTTGGTGAAGGCCTTGTGGAAGATGCTTCTTGTATTTTCTATTCGGGTGGCACCTGTCAGTTTTGTGAAGATGTCTCTCCTTCAACCTTGGGTGTCTCTGCAAATTTTTCTTTTGATTGCTTCTCCTTCTCATCTTTCTTTGCTTCTTCACCTTTCTCTTTTTGTGTGTCCCCTTCTTCCTTTTTTGTTTCATCTTTATTTTGATCAGTAGACTTATTTATCTGATCATCAGTTGTATCCTTCTTTGTAGTTGTTTCCTTTGAATTATCTGTGGTGTCTTTTGCTTCACCATCACCCTTGTTCTCAGGTGTGCTTGTGTCTTCTGCTGCAGATCCATCATTACCCTCTAAAATATTGATTGCCTTTATTAGTACAGGCATATTGCTTTGAGTGGTTGCTTGGGCTGTATCCAGAGTGGCGTCCTAATCGTCGGTTTGATCTTTTTAAGCATTGACATCCTCATCTTTTTGCACTTGGTCAGTAGGATCTGGTTCTTTGGAGTCCATGACTGAAGTGTCATGCACTTTTTCATTAGCACCATTCATATCTTTATCATTTTATGTCCTCAATTCTTGTTGTAGTTCATGATCCTTATGTGTAATGAATATTACTTCCTCTTTCTTCTTTGGATCTTTATCAGAGTCATAGTTGGTGATATCTTGGATGTCAAGATCATCCATGACTATGTCTAAGTTTATGGGCTCATTGTCACTTTCAGTATTGTCCAGAGCAATGTGTTGAGGACTTGCATTGTTTGTCTCCTCCTCTCTGTGAGGTGTGTTGGTGAGAATTAATTGATTCTCACCACTTGTCGACTCTGCCAGTATCTCCATTTAGTTTCAGTCATTTTTTCTAGCTCTATGAATTTATTCTCTAATACTTTGTATGCCCTTATCTTGGCTACAAATTTACTTGAGTGCTTCTTGAGTATTTCTTTGATTTCTTCTACCATGGATTTAGGAGGCATTAGTGTTACTAGTACCCTCTCCCTTGCTTCTCTTTTGGTTTGCAGAGCATATGACCATTGTCTAGCTCTATGAATTTGTTCTCTAATACTTTGTATGCCCTTATCTTGGCTACAAATTTACTTGAGTGCTTCTTGAGTATTTCTTTGATTTATTCAACCTTGGATTCAGGAGGCATTAGTGTTACTAGTACCCTCTCCCTTGCTTCTCTTTCGGTTTGTAGAGCATATGACCATTGTTGGTATACCCTGTTACCCAGCTCTTTAGGTAGTTTATTGACAAATTTTGTAGGTGCATATTTGTACATGAACATTGACTTTATAACTGCCTCTTGTATCTTGTTGTGGTCCTCTGGGCTTAGTGTATCCCATTGTTTGATTTTCTTGTCATACATGGTTTTGGATGTAGCAATAAACTTAGCAGCTTCATCAATTGTTTGATTCTTGTAGTTCTTCTTTGCCACATCAGCCTCATCATATTTAGTGTCCTCTATGTTAGCCTTTGTCCTAACCAACCTTTTCCTCTTCTTTGGAGGTGATGTTTTCACAGTTTTCTGCCTTGTTCTTTTCGCTGGCTGCTTCCTCATATAGGCCCTTACTTGAACTTTCTTAAGAGCTGATGTATAAGTTGTAGAATTTTGACTCCATTTCCTCTGCTTCATTGTAGGAGGTGGAGATGGAGGTGTATCAGATTCAGTCTCCTCAGAATCTGATTTTTGTTATTCTTGTTCCTCACCGATGGTGCCCTATTCATCGATTTCCTCTGGTTGTTCCTGTTCTTCTTCTGTAACTGATAGAATCTTCTTGAGATTCTTAACCATCTTATCCTTTTTTTTGACAATTTTATTTATCTCTAGGCCTCTCTTAATCTTAGATCTAGCCTCTTCATAGGTTCCAAACCTAGGTTGTTTCCTGTCAACAGGCTCATTTATTAGTGCATCAATTGCACTTGTTGCTTGATCAATATTGATCTCATAATTCGTTGGTACTAACCAAGTTTTCCTTGGTACAACTGGTTTGATATGGGTGAAATTTGTGTCCACCATGAAGCATATTTCATCTTTATTTTTTTCCACAAGTTGTTTAGGAATCCTAGTCCTCTCCATCATCTTTTCCTTGAATTCAAGGAAGTATGCAGACATAATAGATTCAAAATTATCCCCTAGTGACTTAATCAGCTCACTAATCTATTGGGTTACCGGTTTGGTAGTGTCCCATTTTAATTTTCCTACATAAGGAAAGTATTCTTGAAAATAGAAAAAGATACACATGATAAGTGAGCCGAACTTACATGTGTTGGTCTTTGTAGACCTGATTGTGTGCATCTTCTCATCAAGTTGTTTTAATAGGATCTCACACAGATCCATCTGAATTCCTTTGGTCACTATCTTGTAAGTTGTGCTTACTGATGTTGCATATATGTTTTTTAAGCTGCTTGCTTGAAAAATCTTATACCCAATTACACATGCACCAAATTTTAGTTCTTCATCGGTGATTGTGTTCACTTTGAGACCTTTGTTGTCTCCTTCTGCATTGGTGAGTTTTTCAACTTCTTTCATCGAGGGATGCTTGTGTGCCCTAGGTTTGTCGGTTATCAGATGACTAGTGACAGTGTGAAGGACATCCTTGGTTATTTTATTGGGTTGGTCTAGCCATAGATTCTTATCATGCATTTTGCTCATGACTAACCTTATCCAGTCTATTTTGAATTCCCTCGAGAAATGTAGGGCATTAGTTAATTCTTTGACTTCCAAGTATTTTTTCTCTTCCTTCAGTTTCCCTTCAGCATCACAAAGCTTCTTATAAGCTTCATCCATTTCAAAATCACCCATCTTTGCGATCTTGCAGTGAATATAAGACCTAACATCTTCTATGAGAAAAACCCTAGGTGGGATTTTTGAAAACGCGTTGGTTTCATCGGGTTTTGATGCAATTTCTAGGCAGATCTTATACTTGGGCTCTACACATGTATTGTTCTTGATCAGCTTAACCACATTCCTCTTATCATTCTTGATTTTAGCAGTTCTTGAGGTGGTTGCCATCATTTTTCAAGTTTTAGGGTATTCTAGAAATTTAGGGCTTTTTTGAAAAATAACGACATAGATCTTTCGGTGCCTTCAATTCTTACTTCAATCCACAATAGTGGTGAAAGATCTATTTCGTGTGTGCTTAGATTGATCTAAGGACGCTCTACTTTCTTCTCTTTAATCGCTCTATTTTTTGTGCTTCTTTCTCTTCAAATCGCAGGTGCAAAATGAAGTTGTCTCTTTGACTATTTATAGACTTTTTGCCCTAAGTATTTGTAATAAATTCTCAATGACTCGTCGAGACATGAAGACGGGTTTCATCGGGAAGACTTTCCAAAACATCGTCGATGATGTTGAGTTGCTCAGGACAATTGTTAGCAATGTTGCTTGTACCAACGGATATCGGTATTCTATAGTGACAACTTGTAATTTTCCTTTCTTACCGACGGGTGTCAGTTACATTGGCAACTTAGCCACTTTATGTGTTGACCGACGATTTTTGGTAAGTGTAGAACAACTTATCTACTTTGTCCATCGATGAATTTTGGTATATGTATACCGATAGGGTTTCTTTCTTAGAATTGGAACAAGTAACATAATATGCATCTTTGTTCATGCAGATTTTGAATATCTATCAATTGTATAATGGAACTGATGCAAAATATGACTTGGTATAGTGTAGTTCCATACTTACTTGTTCAGCTTAAGTGGGGGTGATGATGTCACTAGATCCATTGGATGGGGTTTCACCATTTGCATTTGTTGGCCCAGCTTCATCATTGCGTGAAGCTTTTATCCACATTTTGTCTCTTTCCCTCTGAATATCTTCAATGGTGTTTCCATTGGGATATGTGCTTGTCTCTGTCAATCAGTCTTTGCAATCTTTCTTGAGGTGGCCAAATTTATGACAATGTAAGCATTTCATTCCGGGGTTTGACCAACCTCTAGACCTTTTGGTCCATGCTCTCATGCATTTTGTAGCAATGTGACCATATCTACCACATGTTGTATAGTTTGTCCATGTATCGTAATCCCATGTATATTGATTACCTATTCTCTTTGGTTGATAAGGAATTTTTTGACCTTTATGCTTCCATGCTTGCCTTTTCTTTTTCCAGCATTCTTCAGATGTGTGCCCATTCATCTTGCATGTAGGAAATTATTTGTCCATGTAGGTTTCCTTCTTTGGTTGTTCTATCTTAGTCTTGCATTCATAAGCCGTATGTCCTTTCTTGTTACATTTATAACAGAATCATATGAATGTAGGTGTAGCTTTAGGAATACCTTTCATTTTACCTCGGCATACATTTGATGTGTGCCCTTTCTTTCCACAGTGCTTGCATGTTAGCTTTCTTGGTCTTGGATTTTCATAGACATTCTTTGCTTGATTGGATGATTCTCCATTTTTGGTAACGCCTATACCATTGTTGTTGTTGACTCTTCGTTGTCCTTCAAGAAAGTCATCCATTCTTTTATTTCTCTCTTCAGCCTTTCTGATAATCTTGTTATGTTGTTGCTGAATTCTAACCTCATGTTTTAGCTTTTCATTCTCTTCTCTTAGTTCACCGATAATTTGTATTCGTTCAATGAGTTCCACATTTATTATATTTGCTTCTTGACTCATAAGAATAATCTGATTTGTGAGATCATGCTAATGTTCAGCATGACTTTGAATTTCTAATTCATTTTCTTGTAGTTTCTCTATAATCTTCCTTCTGTCATCAATAGCAAGTGTTCTTTCTGTTTCAGCTTGTCTAGCAGAACTCATCACATCAATCATTCTTACCATCTGGCTCTCTTGACCGATTTGCAGCATCTTTATTTGCTCTGTCAGATGTTGATTGATCTCCTTTAGATTTGTGATGTTCTCTTCCAATGCATCTGATGTATTACTTGTATTTGATCCTGAAGATTCAAAGAAATCTGAAATCTCTTCTTCTTGATAATCTTTTTCATTGTTCCGGATAGCCATACCTTTCCTTTCATTCAATAGCTCTCTCATCTTGATTCTCGCTTCTTTATAGTGTTCATAGAACATTTGTATCTCAAGCTTTTTGTTTTCAATATTCTTATCAAGTTTGTACTTCTCCATTGTATGATCATTTCTCTTAAGCCTTTAAGCTTTCCAAGAAGAGCCTTAGCTCTGATACCAATTGTTGGAATTAATGGGAAGTAGTACTGAGAGGGGAGGGGTGAATCAGTACCTCTAAAACTTTTAACACCTTTCCAATTTATCATTAGTAATCATTCATTATGGCATTACCGACCATTACTGTTGTTCTTTCTTATGCATGTATTGGTCATTCATAATCTTTAATAGTTTTCAACAATCATAGAAATATTCATGAAAATGATAAACACATAATACAAGATATGGTATCGCAGAAAAATCCTGTTAGGAAGTAAAAACTGTGGTGGGGATGGCACCCACAAAACTTCACTATCTCTAGAATGGAAGAGAGTCAGTTAAGGCTTACAATTTAATCACTTCTGATGATCTACCCTGTTAGGAGTATTAAGGTGGAGACCTGTTAAGATCTACTCTATTAAGAGCTTTAGCAACACTAATTTAAGTGTGCACTCTGTTTTGAGATTTACAATAGGACGGTTAAGCTCACCTTTCTTGAAAGGATTTCATTAGTGTACTACACTTTTTAGAATGAGTACAAATTTTGACTCGACTATATGCAATCTACAATTGTTGATTACATATCTATTAAAGCTCTCAGAATAACAGTATCACCTTAAGTGATTGATGAATACCTTTTCTCTGCTCTTCGGTAGCCTTTATTCTGTTCTTGAAACCGATTTGATTATATTTCTGTCCTTCTACATGAATTCTCTTGTCTGGTCTCTAGATGCTCTCTATGGATACAATCTTCATTGAACAACTTACATTCTCAGTAGATTAAGCATCTATTTATACAAGTATTTGACCTATCTTGAAATCACGCATTACAATGTTAACTCTTAGATCCAAGGTTTACAACTAGACCTTGATATTTAGTTTGCATGTTTTAAATTAGTAAAACTAATTAAAATAATAATAATTACATTTCTTCCTCCATACATAATGGATTTAAAAATAAATAAAGAAGCTATAACTACAACTTCAGTGACTTATCTGACGTGGAAAGTCATATCCACTTTTTGCGGGATGTAAATGACTGTCGGTTCTTGGTCGTCAGGTTGAACTTGAAGTTTGTCAGTGTTCCTTTGTTGAACTGTTTGTCGGGTTCCCTTTGTTCGTCGGGTTCCTTTCTTTTTTGTTCTGTCGAGTTGCACTGTTGTTACTTGTGGGGTTTCCTTTACATTTTTTTCATTGGATAACATTGAATAGTGTTTGTCGGATAACCTTGGCGTTAGGTAGTGTTGTGCCCTGTCTGTCGATGTAGAGTAAACCGATGGTGCAGATCATGTTTTTCCTTAAGTATACTAATGGAAAAATATAATGCCTTCACTCTCAACCTAGTGATGTTCCTTTAGTTCCTCCTTTGACAAAGGAAGAAAGTGAGCCTATTTTGATTGATCTTAAACCTTTTCAAGTGTCAAGTCAAACCAAGAGAAATCATAGTGTGAGAGACTGACAAAAAAATATCGTGTCAGGCTCATGAACTTTCTTACCAAACCATTTCCTCTCATAAGACACCAAGTGTTGACTTAATCTCATTTGACCAACATTTTCATAACCAAGGGTGGAAGGTCATCCTAAAAATTTAATATTGTCTAAGAAAATTGATTGTTTGTTTCCTTTATGCATTAATGATACCGTTGTGATTAATTTTTATGATGATATGGATGGTAAAAATGTTTATTTTGACGATCCTAATGATGTGTATGAGGTTATTGAGATTAATTGTGAGCTTCTTCAAGATTTTTAAAATCATTGATACTAGCCCCTAGTGACAAACAAAGTGACTCATCACTAGAACAAGACCCCTATTTGAAACTCATAGTATCTTCACCTACCCTGATTGTTGTTTCTCCTCTTGCATCTTGTCTGCCATCCCTAAGTGATGTCAAGCAAGATTGGTTGGTAGATGCCCTTCTTGATTAGCTTCACTTGTGTAATAGGATCTTTTGTTTATTTACTTTCATGTAATGTGATTCTCCTATGATTTTTTTCTTGATATATTGAAATCAAATATTATTACCTTATAAGTGATAGTGGTGGTGATCCGATTCTCTTTATAAAAGTCATTAAAGTATTGATGCAATAAGATGACAAACATACTAAAATAAATCATGAAATTATACTTGAATGCATGTTATGTAGCCTATGAATGATAAAATATTGTATTATAAGGCTCTCATAATTTGTAATGTGTAACTTATGAATGATAAAATATTGCATTATATAAGGTTCAAACATATCTATGAATTTAGGCCGACATCCAACGATAAAAAAAAATTGAAGATCAAATCATAAATGACAAAGCTTGATACTCACACACATTTGAATTTGGGCCCCATTTGGAGGGATAGGGTGTTGGGCACCCTATACCACTCAGACTAGGGTAGTGAGTACCCCAATTCTCTCAAACAAGATTTAGAAAAGGGGTAGAAAGGTATCAAGATCTCTAAAATAGAATCTAGTATTGATATTAGCATATAAGGATAATTAGATAGGATAGGACCTAAATAGGATTAAAATGTTCCAAGATAAATCACATTAAAGAAAGGGACTAAATACAGTGCTAAATTATAAAGGAATACAATTCAAAACGCTACATTTATCCCTCACTTTAGCAAGAGTTTGAACTTGTTCTCATACTCATGGTAAAGTAGAGAAAGCAAAGAAGAGAAAAACTTACAAGGGATTACGACGAGCCTAAATCAAGGGAAGAAATCCCCCAAGCTTAGGACCTTACAAACTCACACAACAACAATCAAAGTGGGATTCACAAAAAATAAGACATGAAAAAATAAATCCAAACAAAGGAAACAAGAAAGAAAGCATAAAGAAAACATATAAAATTGTTAGTATAAAAAACAAAGGCTCTAAGTCAATTATTTGAAGTGACCTTGTTTTCAAATGTCTCAAATAGTAATATCATTCTCAAAATGCTATTACAAAAGAACGTGCTGACTTTTAAAAAGAGAAAGATAATACTCCAATTTGTGATGAGATAAGGGGTCCATGGTCTACCAATAGGTCACTTGTGTTATGCTAGGGGTCTACAAAAAACAGATGAATTTCACTATTCAAAAAGGTGCATTATGTTGGGTGATTAATGTTTATGCATGGATTCTACTATATATAAAATGTTTTGTTATGCTAGGTGATTCATTTAAAGACACAAATTTCACTAGACAACAAGTTGTGTGATTTATATAGAGCAAAAAATGATTACATTGTTAGGAATTAATATTTATTTAGGTTAATTTCCACTTTTTTCTCTTGTAGTAATATTCTAAGTAATCCCTACAACATATTTTCCTTTTATGAGTTCTTACAACTCATTTTCTTTATTCAAAATATATTTGGAACATTAGATTACCTCCTTATGAGATCACACATTGCACCCACTTAGGATGTTAGATGGCATCCTTAGATTTGGGAGTTACTTTTTAAATCCTCTCTCTCACCTCCATAAATTGATGCGCCTCTCTTTTTATTCTGCGAAGTTTTTGTTGCATCTCTCTCTCTCTCTCTCTCTCTCTCTCTCTCTCTCTCTCTCTGGGTTTTGGATTTGATGAAGACTTAAGTCACTTGGGGGCTTGATTTTTCTTTGTCTCCTTGAGCTTGATAGAAACATTCATATGCATTGATCTACTTTATCGTGAGCATGAGCTTGTCCCATACTCCTTCTAAATTGGGGGATAAATGTAACATCCTTGGTTTCTGTAATTAGGACCTATAACCCCTCTATGGTGATTTCAAGGTCTTTTTGCCTATTTTTCTTGACGCCAACAACATGTAATTCAAAGTGGGACCTCTATTCATCATCCTGACACCCTGATTTAATTTTGGGGGCATTTTTCAAAGTGCGGGATGTTTCAAAGATTTTTCACCCAAGTGCAGAATGTTCTAGGCATTCTACACCCTTGAAAATTGCACCAAATTGGGCATGGGGCCCGATATCAGGGTTTTTCATTATTTTCTTCTTTTGTGGCCAGCCTGGCTTAGTTTTAAATCACAAATGAGAGGTAAAGTATATAAACCCTATATCTCTCCTCATTTTTCATGAATTAATCATATGCAAGAAATTACAAGTTAGTCATTGTTGTATATGAGCAATCAAGTTTTCAAGCATTTAAGATCTCGTCCATTCCCCTGCTATCTCATCAAGGTCATCTTCTTCAAGTTGGAGTTAGTTTTTCTATCCCATGGTGGTGTCTTAGGGGAGCTCTCAAAAAAGAAGAGAAGATCACTCTTTCTCCATCATTCTTATATCTTTCCTTGCAAGTGTGATCAATCATTTCAATAAAAGCAAGATATAGGATTGGTATTCATAGATCCATGAAGATGTGAAGGTGTCATTGATCCTACATCTCTTCTACATGGTCAACAACTACAAATTAAGCATGTAAAACAATCATTCTTCATGGATTTTTTCTATATATACATTTTTCCATGAGGGTAAGCACATTAACATAGTTCTAAGCTTTTTTGTTTGCACCACATGATTTAATTTCATGTTTTTTATTTCATATTTCAAGGTTTATTCCTAAAAATGGGTTTGAGAGAGGGAAACCCCTTTATACAACATTTTCCCCCATTTTTTTGTGTGCAGGAACAAGCCAGGAAGCTATAACTGAAGATCCAAGCTCTATAGACCTTGACACAGGTCTCTGCCAATTTTAAGCCAAAAGTGTCAAGTGCAGAATGACTCAAGCACTATGCACCCTCCAATAATAGGTTTAAACTTACAGGACATGAAGCAAATAGGTCATAGAACCTAGATCTAGAAGTACAACTAATTATGGGACTTTGATACTCAGAAAAATAGTGACACATCAACACCTTCCTCATTTCTCCAAGGTACACTTGCCAATATTTTCATTTTCCATTTCTAAGTACATATCATTCTACTTTATATATCAAACATCCTCCTTAAGGGAGGATACATTATCCTGGTTAGATATTGAATCCACGTTTGATTCTACCGGGGCATCATCCTTTCCAAATGTGGAATTTAAAATGGTGAAGTGATCTATCCTAGTTCATTACTTCCCATTTTCTATTGTAAAATTCCTTTCAAGATTGAGGATACTTCATTCATACACCTTTGGTCTTGTTTCTTCCTAAGGGATGGAATGTTGTTCGACGATCATGGACTAGCTTCTACATCCAACATGGAGAATCTATCATTGGTGTACATTATACATTTAGGGGGGATAATTGATCTCTCTTCTTCTCTCTTATGGGGGGCTTTTTCCTCACATGGAGTTTTTTCCTTCTCATTCTTATTTGAGATTTATTTTATGTATTTATATCTCTTTGGGGGGGTAGTTTCATCCCATTAGGTTTTCTCCATTTATGAGAGATAGTATTTCATATTGTGCATGTGTACCTAATATGGCATGGTAGTCATGAACCATCTTGAATTGTTAGCTTGAGTTTGCATTTCCCTAACTTACACTTAAGGTGGGGTGTTGGTTTAATTAAATTTTCAACTAATTACACTTTACTTAAGCTTACTTGGGATAATACACAAAATACTAGTTTTCATATGTGACACTTAGGGAGATGCACATTTAGTTGCACATGGTGTAGGATAAATTATACTTTAGGTGGTGATAGGAGTTATCACATTCCACTTGAGTTATCATATTCCACTTTACATGTTTTCTCCACCTTTAGTGCACTTATCAATTTATCATCCTTCAACAAGTTGCACATACTTCATTTCACAATGGAGGATTATCCACCTTTAGTGGACATGTGATTCCACCTTGTGTGGGTGATAAGTTATCTCTAGGTTATTATGTTCACTTATTTCCTTACCTATATAATTAGTGCATCTATGTTGCACTCATCTCTTGAATGAATTCATTTAATTTGGTTATTGCATAATTGATGAGAATACATGTGTTCTTTTCCATTTTGTCTCTATTTCTTTTGTCCTATTAATTGGCCTCTAGATCTTGGGTTGTTGCTATTGGAAAATTATTTCATGGTATTAGAGACATTGGAATGCCATTGTGTATTCTATTTGGAGAGAACATCATGTGTTTAAAGGAGGGCACATTTGCAAATTTGAGGACCAACATCTTGTGATAGCATCTTGGGCCAGATTTGACCTCACCATTGCATTTGAGAGGCTACTACAGTGATATTGGGAAAAAAATTGTTTGCAGGGACAATATTCTTTAGGCAGGACCATTGTACATTCTACCTACCTGACTGTATGATTTGTGAAAATAAAAAAATTTGTATGTTTTCTATTTATATTTTTTCATATTTTATTTGTAATTTAAAAAAAAAAACACATTCTTTGCATAGCATTTTTGGGGGGTCCATAGATGCCCCCCCTATCGTATGTCCCTTTCTTTGCAGATTCATACCCTTGTTTGTAGATTATTTGTACTAACATTTGACTCTCTTTTTTTGAAAGATCCACAACCTATGGATTCCTCCCTCTGGCCAGCAATTTCCGTTGCTCCTCTCTTGGTTGTCCTTGATGTCAAAAGCACTAATAGGATTACTTGATTAGATTCACTTAATTATATATTTATGATTCTATATTGGTTCAATTCCTTTACATATGGTGCATATAGTGATCATATATAATAGATTCAAATTTAGTGTTTTTTTATTCTAGTCATGAGTTCAATATACATGGTTATAGTGATGAGTTTGGCTTCACAGTGTGCATTCAATTTGGGATCAATCAGTTTAGCATTCAGATTATTTCATCTTGCATCATGTTCAAGTCATATCATTATATCATTCATTATTTAGTGAATCACATTATATTAAGGTCATCATGGACACACTAATAAGTTTGGTCAGTTGGTGTACTCAAGGTTTTGTTTTTATATCAGTGATCAATTTGAAATAAAGTTTATTAACATATTTAGTGAATTTAGTATATGCATAACTTAAATATTTTGTTAACATTACTACACAATCAGTTTTGTATGGACATTTTCACAAGGATATATTTGAGTTTATATAGCGAAGCATAAATCAAGTGTTCATTCTGATTTTATTGTAAATTTATGGTTCTAAAGTCACAAAGTGACTAAGGGTCAACATTGTGACCATGGAATTTAAATTTTTTTATGCTAGATAGGCATTTTGGTTGGCTCCTAGCAACCCTTCATGTATTAACATTATACTTAGTGGCCTTCGATGACATTTGTGCACTTCCAATCAAAATTTACTTTGGGAAAGTTGGAAAAGATTGAAAAGTTTATTGTATATGCCATTTCGGCATTCATATTACAATGTTTTGGGTTTAAATTCACTACCCTATCTATCTCGAGCTAGGGATCTTCCTGTGATAGGGCACGACACTTGGAGATGATAGTGTTCTTTGTGGCCACCAAGGTAGTTGTAGTAAATAATAGAAGTTGAAATCTTTGAGAATGGAATTGTGAAATGGTGTGAGAATTTTTCAATCACAAATAGTGGAGGATTTTGAGAAGATTGATAGCTTGAGATGTTTACCAGGTGTACTCATTTCATTATCTTATTTTTGTCTATCTTTGTCTATGATTAAGTTCTTTTTGTTAATGTTTCCATGTTAAAGAACTTAACATGTCATTATGTATGAAGATTATGTAGTTCATGTCATTAATTTTTTTTGTCAGGTATGTCCTCTGTAAACCCAAGTGTATTCATTGTATCCATGAGTCATCTGAAGGTATTCGTTGTTTAACTTTGAGTCAATTTGTTGATAGTTTTGTATTTGATTTTCTTTTGGGAATTTATTTGGTTATGTCTAAATCTTGTTAAAATATGTCTTAGATCATAGTAATGTTTACTGTTACCCTAACCCGACATACTTTTTATTTATTATTTTATTTTTTGGTAATAACCCTAGTCAAGGGTTTGTAGGTTTTTAAGATTAAATAATGGGCTATGTTTTACCCTTAGTAATGTTGGTCTTTGTGCATGTCTATGGCCATTTTGTTGATATTGGGAATCTTTGATCTTGTCATACATGTTTTATAAAACTATTATCTTTGTTATTGTTGAACCAGAGTTTTTTTATGAGGTTTGGTTTTGTGTTTAACCAGTGTTTGATTAAGAAAGTTTTTAAATCAGTTTGGAAATCAGCTGCATCTATAGTTTGAGATTCAAATATATGTTTCAAATTATGATTTGAGTTATTAATTTTGAAAAGAATTTGTTTTCTTAAAAATATTAAGAGAACAGACATACATAACATAGCATTAATTTTGATCAAGGACATAAATAATATTGATTACTAGTTTTCAGAACATAACTTAAAAATTGTATTTGGTAAAGAGATTTTGAGGAATATTAAGACATTATTATTACATGATAAATCAGAATCATGTATATCTATATTGAAAGACATAGAACATACCTAATTGGATGAATGATTCTCAAATAGTTGTATTTAGTTCCTATGATCAGTTTTGGTTTAGTTGATCAATTTTATGATGTCCTATATATACTGGTAGTGAAGTATATTGAGATATATAGACATAGAGGGTATTTTGGATTTTGATGAAATACATTTTTGTTACTTGTGCAAAATCAGATATACTGATCAGGAATACCTAATTGAGGTTATAGTACCTTATAATCTTGTATTGTGCACTATTATATAAAAAAAATACTCATTTGTGTTCAATGATGTATGGTATAAGGTTGTAGTGACTATGCAAGATTAGATTTTATGACTCTGTATGTGTAGAAATTTTGTAATAAATTGAAAATTCAGTGAGGCATAAAAGACTATTAGTAAGATAGCATTGTCAGTGAGACAATTGTACAACCAATGAGGCATTGTAAAAAAATATTTCCATATCAAGTTGGTGAAGCACTTCGAGTGGTTCTATTCCCCAAGAGGGTTTCCACTTAGGACATGTCTTGTGTTACAATTTCATGTGCATGTCTTATCTTTTTATTTTTTCTCCATTCATTTTTTTTAAGTTATTGTGTAAATGTGAATTTAAAAATTGATATATTGTTTTATATCACTAATTCACCCCCTCTCAGTGATGTTCTACTCCAAAAATTCTACCATTAGCTTTTGGTTACCATTGACATATCTCTCTCCTACACTCTTCGACCACCAAACATTTGTTCACTACCCACTAGAGATAGAACCACTCTTTGGAAATGACATTGAGCCCCACCATCCACGATGTTCATTCAGACTCTAGCAATACAATTTTCAATTTTAACACTCAAGTTTCAAAAACACCACAATTCTGGCATAATAATCCCACACAATTTTGAAGGGACATATGAAAGAAATAAACCTTGCACATATAGGCCATACAACATCTACTACATGGACCTCCAAGACTTCACCACAATTCATTCAAAGAGACAATAGCATGTGACGCCAATTGACACCTGACACACAATGTTATAACTAAACACTCAACATGAGCCATGTAGCACACTTCAAAACATTACACTCATGTATGCCCAACCACGCCATCTTCCCAGTAAGATACATCAACATTTTACATGCAAAATCTATATCGCCAAGTCATCGTACAGTAATTAGTAGAGAAAAATCAAGTTTTGACATGTTGCAGAGCTATTTTACGATGATGGGCATATAATTGCCAAATTTAGGCCTATTAAATGATGAAATCGGCACTACATTAGCACCTTTTTGAAATTTTTAGACCCCCTCACCATTTTCAATTTTGTATTTTAAGGTGAACTTTTAAACCCCATAACTCAATCATTTTGAGGTATTTTTTCATGCAATTTTTTGTATTTGAGGTAGAATCTCATGCTCTTTACTCCTGTGCAACTATTTTCTGATTTTGGTTGACAAATTTTTCATAATTCTTATTTTTTTCATTGTTTTACCTCTCTAATCCTTGATTCTACAACTTCTTGGGCTCCGTTCAGGCTCATATGGACATATTTTTGGGTGTCATTTTTTTTAAGTGAATGTTTTTTTGTCTACTTCTCATTTTTGCTGTCAGATTATAATCATTGTGAGTGGACATACCAGTTTCAATATTTTTCTATTTTGGCCTATTTATGCAATTGTATTTGCTTGGATCTTTGATGGATCTTGTGCATTTTTTCTTATTTAATTCTGCTATAACTTATTTGAGTTAGTTGTAATCACTGAAATTAGATGTCCACTTTGTCTTTTTTTGCAAGTGGCAATTGTACACGCACTAAGTATAAAGTGCCAAAATCATCATTTTTTTTGTGGGGGAGGGTGGTATTCAATTGAGTGAATTTTGGGGGCATCTTATGTGATTGTACCTCTTTCTCTCTTGTGCTCTTTTATTTTCCATTATGGGTTCTCCTAATTTTCTAATTTTAACTCCATAGAATTATGCTTCTTGGAAAATTGATGCATGGATTAAGTTAATAGAAAAAGGATTAACTCACTATATTGATGGAACTATTGTTGCACCATCTAATCCAAAAATTTATCCTAATTTTCAATTAGATTGGCTCACTAAAAATACTACGACTCTTGGAAATTTGAGGAGGTGTGTATCAAAGGATCTCATCTTTCACATTGAGAAGTGTAAGACAAATAAATAATTTTGGGATAAATTTAGTCAATTGTAAGGCCAAGTTGATGATATTAGGGGTTTTCAGCTTGATAATGATCTCACTATGTTGGATCCCAATGATTTTGATACTATCCAAGGCTATTTCACCAGAGTAGATGGGCTAAGAGAAAAGCTCAAGGATTGTGGAATTTTCAAGAATAATGCACAATTGATCTATAATTTGTTGGGAAATCTTACATCAGTGAACACAAAAAAAAATCTACCTTCCAAACCCATCGGTTAACAAAAATAATTTCATACACTACACCATCATTTGATGTAGTCATAGAAACTTTGATGTTAGAGAAATCAAAGTACATCAGCATGGTTATTCTCAAGTCATCCAAGTCACAAGCTTTAGTGGCTAATCATGGGAATCAAGGAAAGGGTTCTCAAAAGAAGTAGAAATAAGGCAATCTGAAATAAGAGAAACCACAATCATCCTCACCAAAAAAATGAAATTATTCATCATCTCCTGAGGAGGAATCATAAAAGGAGGAGAAGTGTACTTTTGCATATTGCAAGAAGGATGGACATGCAAAACATTATTGTTATAAGAAGGATATTGATGAATTGAAGCATCTTCTTATGAAGAATAGAATCAACTTTCCTTTTGTTGGTTCCCAAATCAATAGATTGAGAAATCCTAGGACAATGCCAAATTCCTTCTACAAACTTCTCATTTGATTTGGAAAACTAATAGGATCAATCAAATATGATTTAACTCCTCTACACTTTAGGATCTGCAGAACTTGTGTGGGTAGGCCTACTCTTCAATTATCTCTCCTAAATGAAGTTTTTTTTATATCAAATTAAGTTTTACTTATATCTGATTTTAAAATATCGATCAAGATGGCATTAATATCTTGAAAAGATTGTGTATGTCTCTAAAATGTTCACTTGCTATCTTCGTTTAACTATTGGTACTTACCTAAAGCTATTTAATTTCTTTGTTTACTATTTAAATTTCTTTTACTGAAATTTTTTATTTTTATTTTATTTTTTTTTTTTGTGTGTGTGTGTGTGTGTGACCAGTGCCTTATTTTATCTGGGCAATAGAGTCATCCACTTGCAAACCCTACGTATAACTCTAAAAGAAAATTTTTAAACCTTCCCTTAGATGGATCTGTCAACTAGCCGACATTCATTGCTATATAACTATATGATATTCTTCACAATTAGTCTAACTGAATTTAACTTTCCCTTTGAAAGACCAATTAGACAAGATACAACAAGAAAAATGAATCTCAGATGTATCTTGATACTCCAACTATGTAATAACACACAATTTACTCACACAATGACTTAGAATAGAAATTATCAACCCCAGATAATTATAACAGAAATCTGATTTGCAAATAAAAGAATCTATCACAGATTTGCAAACAAAGAACTAGCTTTTGTATTACTTGAGAATATAAAGTCTTACAACTGATTACAATATTGATCCCTCTTTTTTGTTTTAAAATACATCAACATATATACCCTACTTTGAAAAGGATCATGTCCTTTCATTTAGTCTTTTGGACATAAAATTTCATAACAAAAATAAACAAAGACATTATTAGGCTCTATCAAACCACAAATAAACTTTAGATGCATGTTCGGTGTAACCAGCCTTCTTGTAGGTGTTGACATCATGGATGGAATTTCTTGTCTCAAGCTCAATGTGGAATAGATTCTCCAGTTGCCTATGAGTCTCCTCCAATTATGGTCCATCATCCACTACTGCATTCAGAGCACACCGTAAGACATTATTCATCTAGCAATTCTTGTTGATGCCTGAGATTGATATCTTTGGTAAACAAATTAGGTAGTCCTAATTTGGTAGTATCCTCAAATCTTGTATAATCATTGTCCAGTTCTTTAATGTAATCATGGTGCTTTGCTACAATATCAATAGTATCAAAACTTAAAAATGAATCTTTACCAGTCTTCATATCATGTAACTTGAGATCAATTATGTCTTGTAGCTTCCTGCTTTCCATAATTGCGTTATATGTCTTTTAATGTGAAATCCAAAATTTTCCTAGCCACGCCATTAGATTAGAAAATCTCGTGTAATAGAATGGAAACAAGATCAAATATTGAACTAGCCCCGTGGGCTATGAGCTCATCATTTTCCTTTTGCAACTGTCTTGGATTGTTCTCAGTTCTAACATAATCACCTGAAGTTTCTTCAAAATCTGATCTTTAAGTGAAACTATATCAAACCTTAATTGTTCATTCTCCACCTTAAGAGTGTCTCTTTCCTTCATTAAAAATTTGGTTTGTGCGAGGTTCAGTTTGGACAAGTTCACCCCTATACCAGCAATGATCAAAGGGTCAGTTTCTCCCACCATGATTGTCATCATGTTTCCAAAGGCTTTATCGATATCAATTACCTTTGGTCTCTTGTTGGTTGGGTATAGTGCCCAAATCATCATAGATTCTTCATTAGGATTGTACCTTGAACCATAATATATATCCCTAAATCCATTTGCATTCAACTTGTGACATGTGTCTTCACTATGCAGGAATTTATCAAAAATGAAAGCAGTACTTAAGTCCCAACCGGGAAAAACCATAATACATGTCTCCTGTAACAATTTTCTTCCTCTTTCTGGTGTCATTTTTTTCATCTCTTGTTCAATATCCTTCTTCAAACTCGCTAACAAATTCTATTCAATATGTGGTGGAAGAGTAGGATTGCCTCCCTCATTCTTTTTTCTCTATAATCATATAGAAATTATTTAAATTCATCACATATAAAGGACTCGTACTCTAGAATCCTATCATCCTCATTGACTTTCATCTCTTTTGCAGTTCTCTCATTCATGTAAGGAATTTCCCCATATAAATCCATAATCCCTCTTTTAGTGATATGAGGTGGTATAGGCTATTTATTCTCCCCTACGGATTATTTTGATGATTCATTCTCCATATCTTCCCTTTGTTATTGTTCTAATTTCATCTTATACTGATTAAAAGCTTCCTGGGCCTCATCATCCTCCATTTTCTTAAAATATTCCTCAGAAGGGATACGAATATGGATATACTTAGTCATCCTTTGATTTTTTCTATCGAAATTAATATACCCCTTTGGTTCATAACCTTTCCTCAGACTTCCTTCTTACAATTTGTATTTATACAATAACAAATTTCTGATAAGATCAAAAGCTTTGGAAGACACAATTGTAAAATTTCCAAAATGCAGAGTCCTGAGCATGAAATCTTGTTTCTTGAAAGCAGACAAATTCACAACACTTGAAACATCAAGCCATCTCACAATCTCCAAGTAAGCAATATGGTATAGAACTATTTTGGGTAATTTGAATAGTGCGACTGCACATCCAAAGATTCTGAATATGGTGTGGTCCTGGAATGCATACCATTCTCCCCAATTTTGGTTTACAATCCCTCTTTCATCATAATCTTTCAGCCTTAGAAACTTTCTAATCTCCATGGAAATAGAGTAGTCACATGGATGCTTATATATTATGTACATGGTTTTCACAAAAAAATCCTCAAAATGTACAAATGGGAACCATTAAATCTGTGAGCCCTTATAGAATTCCATAATTGGATAGGGAGAGATTCACCTTCTTTTCCTATTGTTCTTATCCTCAAACCCGCAGGCCATATTCCCTTCTCACGTCCATAGAACATGACCATATGCATCAGTAATGAGTAATGATTTAAATACTTATGATGCTGGTCATATTTAATAGCATCCAAATCCAAATCCAACATCCTTGAGTCATACCCTGCATATAATCAAATCCTTGAGGTTTGTGGAACGACACATCAACAACTATCACCATGGGAAAGTTTAACATGAAGTCCGGGGCTTCAGAACCCAGCACTTGCCCTGCAGAATAATAGATAATTCCTAGATATGGTCGAAATAACCCTACATGGAAGGGTGTCTCATCTTCTGCAGTCAAAGGTACTATATTTCTCTTCACCAGATTGCTCTGTTCAATCCCCTGTTCCATTGCATCATCCTTTAGTTTAGCTCTATGCAAGGGTAACCTCCACTCCTGTTATGTAGTTCTCAACCTTTCATACTCATGCTTGAGGTCCTTAGGGTTTATCTCAAAATCATTTTGGTCATCCATACCAAACACCTCCATAACAACATTCTTTGATACATATTTGAAAGTTTGACCATTTAAGTCACAGATAGCCTTCAATATTGGATTGTAGTGTCTGGCTAATAATCTTAGTATTTCTTGGTTTACAAAGACATTGGGAACTACAAGCCTTCCTAAATTCCTAGGCCATCGATTACATGTCGATTCTCTAAAATTTCTTCTTGCATAATGAAAAATGAATAATTCATATCCGAGAATATTTGTCTTTATATCCCCTATCTCCTTGTATAGGTCCATGATTTTTTCTATGATAGGTTTATCATATCCCACCATTCTAGACCTAGACTCTGATCCTTTCATCCGGTCTATCATGTCTTGCTGTAATTTTCTTTCCCATGGGGTTTTTTTTATTACCCTTCTCTTCATCGGTATTTTGTGTCTTTCTTTTATAACTTGTACTAGAACTCTCCATCATGAATATTTCAAGGGAATATGTAGAGAATTCTATAAAGAATAATAAATGGGGAGACTTACGTGTATGGTATCGAACTAGTGAATGTGCCCTCGACTGTAATTGCTTTTGATTCCTAAATCTCCAACGCTCTGTGCTAAATGTAATTACACAAAAATCAATTTTATTTGATCATAAACTTGTTCGTGTGGAGAATTCATCATTAATACTCTGCAATCAATGTCCTTCCTCTTATCAAATTTTGAAACTTCTCATATGACATTTTGTTCATGTCGCCATAGCTGTCTCTGAACTACTCCGATGTAAATATTCTCATTTGCTCTCTTTCATAATGTATCAATCTAAACAATATATCCCTCAAAACGTTTCATTGATTGGTTATCTCCATATATGCTTCATTGGCATAGTTTTACCAATCATAGCACCCTTGTTAATCATTTAAAATTATGATCCTAGTTCTTTTCCCATCGGTATGGCATGTGCATGCTCTTGCCGATGCAATTTTCCTCTATCCTTATCAGCATTGCATTCTTTATCGGAATCAACTTCTTGCTTCATCCTGGTAGTGCTAATCTATACCGTTGAATCCTTATCAGTAAAGTATATGTCAATACATAGTATGATCTCATCATGTTATCTTTATGTGCCTTTTCTCGTCGATATAACCCAATCTCCTTGTGATGATTACCTTTTTCATTTGTATGACTGTACTATTCTCATGTAGATATTGTGCAACATACTCCTCTATTGAATTAGGCCATTTACACCATGTTTTCATCAATGAAGCTCATTGATTCTTATGTCGATATAAATATAGAACATGAATGTTTCCTTGCCAACATGTTTTTCTTCTTGTAATTGAGACGTTAGAATAACTATGTTTCACATCATTCATAATCTCTTAAAAGTAAATCCACTAGGGTAGGATGGGAATTCTATTTGGGCTACTGTTGTGATGAAATATTTATAAGAAAACTTTAGTATCTTCAAAAAAGTCATGGTGATGACTGACAGGGATCACTAGGAAATGTCTAACATTTCTATGTATGATCCAATCTATGTCAAAATTTTGAGGTTCCAACACCTTTAAGAATGTCTACTTCAACTTCTTCACAACAAACAAAATTTGAAAGGGAAACAGTCACACTTTTGAGACAAGTAAGAACAGACAAGCTCTTTGTGCTACTACAAGGAATAATTTAGGGAGATGGCTTCTAGGTTCAGTACCTTCTCATTATATGGCATCTTCATATGTTATCTTCATTTGAGCATTGCAAAATGTCTCCAATTTTGATGGGCAATCATACATATATGAATGTGATTGGGAAATCATCTATTGATATTAGGGAGAGAACTTTCAATGAATTTTTGTGTGTATCTCACTTAACCGATAACCTTCTTTCCATCTATCAAATCACTCATGGAACAAGGAAGACTGTGGAGTTCACACTTGATTAAGTTTTCATCCAAGACTTGGAGAATGGACCTATCATTGCTATTGGGGTGGTGGATCATGCATCTCAGTTGTACTCCTTTTCAGACTATATTCCTATTGATGACTATGATTCTTCAGATGATGAGCATACTTCTAAAGTGGATTTAGATATTGAGGAGAACTTTCGCTACTTGAAATTGGGTATTATCACATGTGATCAAGTTCTTGAGCCTTCCATTTCATCTTCTCCTGTTGAGATCATATCTAATATTAATCCCAATGATGCTTGTATTGGTAAATTTTTGGCTTCTTGTGATTCAGTGTAATAGGATATACATTGTCTTTCAGATATTGTTCCTTGGGATGACTACTTGACAACCATTGCAGCTTTATTTGTGGAGTTCTTCTACATTGAACATTTGGGAGATATAAATAATGATATTCATCTTCTCTTTGATGGAGATCACCATTCTTCAGATCTTTTGAGGGAACACTTGGACCCTCTTCCTTGTTATTTACATAATTATCCTTCACAGTTTGACATGATTGTTACAATTTGGACCAACATTTGGAGGAGGTCTATTTATCTTCAAAGTACACATTTGGGTCTTTGGATATTTTTCTACATTCATCTCCATTAGATCTTGGTTTGTCTTTTTCAGCGATGTGACCGAGTACACCTAATTTGGAGGAGGTAGATTTAAGCATCAACATGGAGACACTTGAGGAGTTTTCAAAGACTCCATACATCTTGAGGTTTCTTCTTGCATATTCCTTTTAGGATTGGGGAGACTTCAGTCATAGACCTTTGGTGTTGTTTCTTCCTAAGGGGAGGAAATTTGTTTGAAAATCTTGAAAATCATGGACTAGCTTCTACATCCATCATGGAGAATCTATCATTAGTGTACAATCTACATTGAGGGGG
>MU228047.1:136516-179593 GCA_018584345.1 Thuja plicata | reverse complement strand
ATCAAATCCATAACATAAAGCATAAGGTCCATAATGTCTAATAATGCATCAAAAGTAAAGTATCATATGCTGAGTCTATCATAAGCAAAACTAGAAAACTATGATGGGGTCCGGGATGGGCATCACAGATTCATTGAAAGTTGGAAGACCTAGGATCAAGGGCATTAGAAGAACAATACAAGAATTTATGTGATGACAACTTAGTGTTGAAGGATGAACACAAATTTATTTTTGATAAATATTTTCATTGTGTAGTTAGTTACCCTGATGAATTTTAAGATGATCAATTCATGTATGTTCTAAGCATAATTCATGACCAATTCATGTGGTTAGATTGACCACATAAGATCACTAAAGAGGAAATCCATGTTGTAACTTGTCTATGTGCAACTGATGGAGTTCCCATTCTTTGCACCATTCCAAAGGATGAAGTGATCATACTAACAGAGTCTAAGTGGGATGGTTGTGCAATGACAACATGTGATATTTCAAATGAAGAGGTAAAATATGCATCTATGGTTATCGGTTATAAGGTGTAACATTCCAGTAGGATGAGTATCATACTCGGTAGTGATATTCATATAGCACATATGATTATTAAGGAGAATGAAGACTTTGATTTGGAAGAATCTATGAGAGAGTAGCTAATGGTGAATCAGGAAAAGATAAAAAAGAACAAGAGACAAAAGTTTAAATATGGCCAGGTAATCATGTGCTTGTTTTTCTATTTTCAAAACATGTTCCCTAGTATCAGTAAGGTTACATGGTCAGCAGGTACTCCATATTATACTCAAATCAATAATTATATCAGACCCTTAGGAAATGATTTCACTAGCAAGGTATGGGGATACCTAAAAGATTTTCAGAAGAAGATGCATGAGAAGGAAAGGATACCATAAGAATTTTTTTAAAGATATAAGGATACCATTTCCTTCATGGTATATACAGACACTTTTATGATGGAATCTATTGATCCAAGGACCTCATGGGTGATGCCTATGGGTTATGAAGTGGAAAGAGACATTCTGATTGTATATGTAGAGAATTTGTTACCTCAAACGGTAGATCACAAGACTCCAAGGTTTGGGACATATGAAGAGAAGTTACTTAAGTTGCACAAGGATTTGATGGGGCCTGTTATTGAGGGAAAAGTGAGAAAGGATTTTCAGAAATTCATGATTCGAAAAGGTTTCAAAAAAGAAAAAATTGAGAAAGAAAGAGCCAAACATGCTAAAGAGAAAGTCGGTACATCTGGTGCAGTAGATTCTGATGGTGTTGAAGTTGTTGGTGCAACTGGTAGTGCCCCAACTAGTCAAAAAATTAGAAGTGCTACACAAGTTAAGAAGGAGAAACCTTCTCCTCCTACCAAAACACAAGAGAATAAACCAGTAAGGAGTGCTAAGCCTAAAGCTACATCAGTCAAAGAGACACAAAGCATGGCTAAGGTGACAGGAAAAAGAAAGAGACAAAAGGAAAAGAGGGACAAGAAAGTTGTTGTTGAAGAAAGTTGTTGAAGAAAGTGAAGAGACAAAATGTGAAGAAGAGAAGAATGAACTAAAGTATAAAGGAAATAAATCTAAGGTGGTAGGTTCCTCCACTACTAAGATTATTGAGTCTAAATCTGGTAAAGTAGTTTCTATAAATTCAATCATTCATAATGTTAGTGAGTATGGTATACTTGTTGGGGTCAATAAGTACTATCACTTAATTGATGAAGGAGATCAAAGGGATATTGAGGATGTTGTAGTTGAAAGTATTAATAGGTTAAGTCAAGTCTTAGACCAACTACAAGGATAAATTCCCAATGTTTGATATGATAAAATTGATGCAAGATGGAAGGAAACACTTGTCAAAGATAAGGAGTTGGTAAAATATGTTATACTGAGACTATTACCTGACTTATCTAAGGAAGAAATACATGATAATATCAAAGAGGTAAGATATTTATTCAGAATAAGAGAAAGAGTTACAAAGCTATTAATTGGTGAGACCCAATCGGTGAAAGATGAAACATAAGAGATTCTGAGAAAGCATTTAGGTCTAGAGAAGGATAAGAATGAATAAATTCATGTGGGTGTTCAAGATGAATTAGTAAAAGATAAAGAGGATGATTCAGTGGTTACTCAGACTAATGAGGGATTTGTTAGGATCAAGCAATACTGGGGGGTGAATCAGTGTTGCATAACTTTTAACTAATCTCAACCATTTGAAACTTAACCATGCAATAGCATAAATAATAAGAATATACACATAAATAAAATAACTCATAACATCATGATTTTTTGTCAAGGAAACCATGCTAAGGGAAAAAACCCGGTGGGGTTGGAACCCACAAATGATGTAGTAGAAATATTGTATCCCTGTTAGGAGCTGATTATTACATCCAGTAGAAGTACCTATTAAAGGATAGACCTTGTTAGGAGTCTTCTCAACCCTGTTATGAATTGACTAAAATGATGATCTCACTTCCCGAGCACACTGCCCAAAGTGAAGGTTAAATCCACCTTCTGGATCCACTGTCCAAAAAGAAGTATAAAAGTATGCTTATAAGAGTGAAATGACTGATAGCAACTTGCTTTGCCTATATAGTTCCAATGAAGTGCATTAAAAACATAATCACTTCTCTACACCCAAAATATCTCGCATCCATATGCTCGCAACATCCAATACATCCAATGCATACCTTTACACATCAAAACACTACTTTCCTTTATACAAGTTACTTTAAGAAATTAGATTGGCATGTTAAGACTTCCCCAATGCACAAAATATTACATAGAACCTTGCTAAGATACACACGGTACCTTACACAATTAATTAACAAATACAAATAATCAGTTACACGCCAAGATCCATAAATCACTCTCGCCAATCCTTAAGCACGTTACATCTTTATGGTCGGCCCCAAATAGGTTTTCGCCAGTCCACACGCCTCAATTGACGTTAACAAGAATCCAAGGACCCAAGAATCACAAAGATATTCTCTCATGTATCTTCTATCATGCCTTAAGCTCGCATATCATAACTCATGCTTGCATCCAAGTTATCCCAAAAACTCAAAGAGCATCTCTATCATAATCCTTTGTCACTGCACTGTAACATGTCTTTGCGAACACATTTATAACTCATGCAAACAACAATATCAATTCCAACGAACTTAGATACAAGGTTTACATACTTTCCTCTACACAACTCCATGCTCACATATATTGAAAATTTCATACAATGTCCATACACAACTATCAATCTTGTATGTACCTCTGATAACCAATCTTTCTAAAACTTCTAATGCATCCAACAAAAACATATGACATCAATGACAAAACATGAATGTCAACACCTCAAACAACAACAATTCCAAAAATATCCCCCTTTGGTATTGATGGAAACATATGTGAAAAATCATCAACCCAAAAGTAGCCTTCTTAGTACAATCTTCTCAATATCCTCTTCACAGCTCCCCTTAAGACAGTAGGGAATTTTCACTTATATCACTCCCCCTTTGACATCAATGGAAAAGGGTATCATAGATCTTTTCCTTCTTTGCACATCCCACCTCTACAAGGTGTAGCTTTTTCAAATCTTCATGCCTGCAACAAACCAGGTGCTTGATCACCCAAATATGTTATGTTGTGTTCCTGTAATCACTCCCCATGAGGAGCACATGCAAGCATCAAGTCCAAAGAATAATATAGCTCTAATAACTTCTTGATTGATGCATTCCTGTATCATTTAGTTCTCACAAGGAGGGGTTCTCACCCCAATCATACGTGTAAGATACTCAAAGGAATCTTTTTACAAAGGTATAGTGAATATATTTGTTATTTCCTCATTTGTACTGATGTACTCCAGTCTGACTTCCTTTTCTGCAACCATGTTTCTCAAAAACTGATACTTGATTGAAATATGTTTAGTCTTTGAATGCATAATAGGATTGTTTGACATGTTCATTGTGCTTGTATTAGCACAGTGTATAACCACTGGCTCTTCAAAGGTTATCTCAATGTCCTTTAGCATATGTTTCATCCAAACAATCTGTGTACAATTTATAGCAGCAGCTACATATTGTAATTCAGTAGTAGATTGAGCTATACAGTCCCGCTTCTTACTTAACCATGAAACCAACCTATTTCCAAGGAAAAAATTCTCCACCGCTGGTGTTTTTTCTGTCATCAATACTTCCTACCCAATCAACATCAGTATAAGCATGTAATGTAAAATTATCATACTTTTAATACCATAGACCATCTTCCAGTGTCCCTTTCAAATATTTGAATATCCTTTTAAATGCAGCAAGGTGAGTCTCCTTAGGATCAGCTTGGAACCTCGCAACAATTCCAACTGCACTAGCTATGTGTGGTTTAGTGTGAGTTAAATATTGTAAACCTCCAATCATGGAGTTGTATTTTGTCTGAAAAATACTTTGAGATTCATTAGTATTAGTAAGCTTGCATCCAGTAACCATAGGTGTTCGAAAAGGTTTATAATCTTCACTCTCAAAATTCTTTAGTAACTCCTTAAGATACTTGGTTTGAGAAATAAAAATATCATTGTTTACTTTGATTAATTTTCAAACCAAAGAAGAACTTCATTTCACCAATCATAGACATTTAAAATTAATTTTTTATTTCCTCATATAATTTGTTACTTATTTCATCATTTCCTCCGAAGATTATATCATCCACAAAGACTTCAACAATCAAGATTCCATCTTCACAAGTTCTCAAATATAGATTACTATCAGTGTTACCTTTTCTAAAACCAAGATGTAATAAATACCTTTCCAACTAAGCATACCAAGCTCTAGGAGCTTGTTTCAGACCATACAATGTCTTCTTCAATCTGCAAACCATATCCCCATTATTTTTCAAAGGAAAACCATTAGGCTACTCAATGTGGACCTCTTCCTCTAGATCACCATTCAAAAATGAAGACTTCACATCCATCTGATATACCTTAAAGTCTTTATGTGCTACATAAGAAAGGAACAATCTCACTGCCTCTAACCTTGCAACAGGTGCAAATGTTTCTTCAAAGTCTATAACTTCTTATTCAGAATCACCCTTGCATACCTGTCTGGCCTTATTTATTACAACCATGCCACCTTCATTCATTTTGTTTCTCAAAACCCATTTAATTCCAAATACATTCTTGTCCTTAGGTCTATGAACCAATTCCCAAGATTTACTTTTCTCTATCTGATCTAATTCTTCTTGCATTGCCTTAATCCAAGATTCATCTTTACATGTCGCATCAGTAATCTTAGGTTCTACTTGAGAAATCAAACAAAGCTCATTTATAAATTTAGACCTTTTCATCCTACCCTTATTAACATCACCAATAATTTGATTCTTAGGATGATTCATCTTAACATACCTTTGTGTCTTTGGTGCTTCTATAGGCTCATCCAAGCATGTCTGAATCTTGAGAATTTGTTCTATCTCTTGATTTTCAGTATTCTTCTCATTCTCTGGGATCTCAATTTGAAACCTCTCATCAATTTTCACAATAGCACTTTCAACTATTTTTCTCAATCTCAGATTGAAACATTTATAAACCTTACTTCTAGAAGAATAGCCAAGGAAAATTTCTTCATCACTTCTAGCATCAAAATTTCCAATTTCATCATCTCTTTTGATATAACACTTTTTACCAAATATTTTGAAGTATATAACCAAACCAAAGCTCATGTCTTATTAGTTCCTTCTTTGATCTGAATTTTGTTCAAAGTGTAGACATCAATATTGATTGCTTCTCTCTCTCCTATCCTTCTTTAATTCAATCTTAATCCTTCAGTTTAGTTTATTTTCCCTCAGTATTATCCTTTACTACATCTTCAACCTTATCAGTTAGCTTGTTATGTTCCTCAATCTAGTTGGATATTTTCTTAGTAACATCCAAGGCCACAAGAGTGGTCTTCTCTCTGTTCTTCAAAATTTCTTGAACGGTGCTAAAAATGACTAAGTAATCATACTTAAAGCTCACGGTGTACGTCTGACACATTTCGCAATAATTTTCAAAAAGATGTTTCATTCTCAGTCAACCATGAAGTTCCAGGTGATTAGACTGTGTTACCTTTCAAACCTTGAAACCAAGTATGTAGCTTCCACACATATCCTTGTACCTGTATCTAACCTCACATCATCTAAATCTATAAATCATGGGCTAGATAATAGACTATTATATTTCTCCAAAGCTCCCCCTAAGGCCATGCGTGGACATTTAGGCTGATGTGACAATAGTAACATCAAGAGAAAATCCAGTAGCATCTACTGACTCTCCTTGATCCTTAGACTCACTTTAATCCTTTATTTTCCATACTTTATCATTGTCCTTGTTTCCTTTCTTTATAAACTTTTTACTGAACACATCTATATACTCATCCATACTCTTATCAATATCACCAATTTTCCTCTTGATCATTGTAGGTGGTTTCTTGTTTCTCGCTAATCCACTATATCTACAAAACTTTTCTATGTGTCCTTGATTATTGCATTTATAACATGTAGGTAGTGTCTATTCTGATTAGCTTGCAATCTGCAATTTCTCGCAATGTGCCCAAAGTTGTTGCACTTATAACATGTGATCTTAGCTTCTCTTTCCTCACTGATGTGATCTTGCTTCTTCAAAGATTGATCGGGTTTTCTACATTATGCCTTCTTGTGCCATATTCATAGCAATTGAAACAATAACCAGTAAAGGACTTATAAGAATTCTTACATCTACAATCCATCTTCATGTAACCAATTTTGTTGCATCCAAAGCATCTTCCTCTGAAAGGTTTAGTTTTCACATTAGGTTCCTCTTGTTGATTAGGTTCTTTGTCTGTTTTGCCTTTAGATTGTCTTTCTTGAGATTTAGAACATTCAGCTTCATCAAAACCAACTCCAGTCTTATCACCTTTAGGATTTTGTTGTTCAAGTTGTTCAACAATCTTTTTGCTACTCGAATGAAGTTCATCTATGTGATTCTTTGCCTCAACAAGTTCACCCTTAATGATTATATTGTATTTCTCCAATTTTTGATACCTGGTTTTTAGATCATTGATTCCTGGCTGCATTTTTCTCATATGAACATTTGTGCTCTTCAAGGTCTCTTCAAGTATGCTCTTCTCATATTTCTCTTGTTGAATTTCCTTAGCCAATTGAAAAGTAGTGACTTCACAATCATGCTTCAGTGCTTCCTTTTCTTATTCAAGTTTTTCAATCAGATCAGATGAACTATTCTTAGGTTCCTTTATCTTGGCAACATGTTCCTGCCTTTTGTTTCTTGAAAGTTCAAGATGCTCCTTAAGCCTCTTGATGTAAACTTCATCTCTTCTTAGTTTGAATTTTAATTCCCCATTATCAGCATTATTATCCAGGTCAACAAGTGTTGCTTCAAAGTTTTCTTCCAAATTCCTTGAATCCATCAGGATCTCCCTCAAGATGTTAGGCTTTCTCTCCAAGGATCACAAGCTCTGATACCAATTTTTAGGATCAAGCAACACTGAGAGGGGCGTGTATCGATGTTGCGGGACATTTAACTAATCTCAATCATTTGAAACTTAACCATGCAATATCATAAATAGTAAGAATATACACATAAAGAAAATAACTCATAACACCATGATTAATTGTCGAGGAAATCATGTTAAGAGAAAAGCCCCAGTGGGGATGGAACCCACAAATGATACACTAGAAATATTGTATCCTTGTTAGAAGATTTAGCCCTATTAGGATATGATTATTACATCCAATACAGAGTCCCTATTAAAGGAAAAATCATGTTAGGAGTCTTCTTGACCCTGTTAGGAGTTGAATGGAATGATGAGCTCACTGCCCGAGCACATTGCCCAAAGTGAAGGTTAAATCCACCTTCTGGATCCACTGTCCAAAGAGAAGTATAAAAATATACTTATAACAGTGAACTGACTGATAGCAACTTGCTTTGCCTATACAGTTCCAATGAAGTGCATTACAAACATAATCACTACTCTACACCCAACAGAAATTGTATGCACATGCTGGAAACATCCAATACATCCATTCCACACCTTTACACATCAAGACGTTACTTTCCTTTATACAAGTTACAATAAGAAATTAGGTCATCTTATTAAGACTTCCCCAATGCACAAACAATTGCATAGACCCTTGCTAAGATACATACAACACCTTACACAAGTAATTAACAAATACAAATCATCAATTATGTGCCAAGATCCATAAATCATGCTCACCAATCATTAAGCACGTTACATCTCTGTGGTCGGATGCAAGTACGTCTTCGCCAGTCCACACACCTTAGCTAATGTCATCAAGAATCCAGCGACCCAAGAATCACAAAGATGTTCTCTCATTTATCTTCTATCATGTCTTAAGCTCACATGTCATAACTCATGCTCGCATCCAAGTCATCCCAAAAATTCAAAGACCATCTCTATCATAATCCTTTGTCGCTGCATTGTAACCAATCTTTACCAAAACAACTATAACTCATGCAAACAACAATATCAAATCCAGCGACTTGCACATACTTCCCTCTACACAACTCCATGCTCGCATATACTGAAAACATTGTACATTGTTCGTACACAAATGTCAATCTTGACTGTACCTATGATAACCAGTCTTTATGAAACTTCTAATGCATCCAATTGGAACATATGTTGACATCAAGGACAAAATATGAATGTCAACACCTCAAACAACAACAATTCCAACAGGATTTACTATTGATGGTGTAAAGGTCACAATTGAGGGACTTAGAGATGAAATGGATAATGTAGGAGATAAATCTGACATGAAAATACATGATGAGCCAATAGATACACAAGATCAAAAGGATTCACATGAACAAGAAGATGTGCATAAGGAACACAAGGAAGAAGAACGAGTAAACGTGGGTACCGTTCAGGCTATGACTGATTACACACAAGAAAAAGGTTCTACTGATGAACAATAGAAAGAGAAAGTGAGATCAAATGAGGTCACATATGATGACACACAAGGTAAACAGGTACATGAGGAGGAAAATATTGAAAAGGAGAAAAATGAAGACAAGGTAACTCCTCTCACACAGTCCAAAATGAGCATTGATGATGATATACAGATTAAAGGATAGATTGACTTAAGCACCATGATCCCCAAAGAGATGATAGACTTTGTTGTGGCTAATAAGTCAAAATCTAAATAGAAAAGGATTTAACAAGCAAGACGGGTAATTCTCTCTGCCATAGATTTACTTTCAGAGTTATTAAGTGATGTGAAATATGATGAGACTACCACACCAATAGAGCAGTTAGCTCATTTGATCACTACAACCGGTGAGGAAATGAAGAGCTTAGAGGATGTTGCAATCTTGAGAGAAGACAAGGTATATAAAAAGAAGAGATTAGATAATTTGGTACAGTCAATTGTCTCAAACAGCAAAACACTTACATTGGTTGTCAATCAGTTAAGAGGGTGCATTGAATGATGGTGGTAAAACTCTTAAATCAATCTATGATTTTTCTCATTTTTTGAAAGATTTAGAAATGGAAAAATGTGAAGCTAAGCAAGAGCTTAGACTATTGGTTTCCAATTTTGATCCTATCAATGAGCTTGCTTCTAACTTTAGTGCTAAGGTTAGCAACATAAAGCACAAGTTGAAATCAAACAGGAATGAGAAAGATAAGAGAATTGATAACTTGATAGAGTTATAGATTTTGGTGATTCCCAAGATAGATATTTTGCAACATAGTGTGAAGGAAGCTGAGAAGACTTTAGCATTTCCATATGTGTGCACATTTTATAGACTAGAAGAATTATCATTTTTGCTAGGTGGATAAATTTCCATTGTGGAGAATTTACTAAAAAGCTGGGACAGTGATCTATAGATTTTGAAGGTTAATTTCAATGTTATCTTCAATAGAATGTAATTAGGTGTTGCTACTTTTACATAAATAAAATTTTGACATCTTTGTAATACCTTTGTCATTGACAAAGGGGGAGTAGTGTATAAGGCTGAAATTTGGCTAAGTCCATGAATGTAATTGTTAAGGGCGGTAGTCTACATGTTTTTAATTTCTAGGGGGATTTATTGAGCTATCGGGCATTAGTTTATTGCTTTTCAATGTAATATTTTTTTTTCATTTATGCAAGTAGTTAGACACTTAGCAATTTTCTTGTTTATTTTCTAAGTGTTGCCATCAGTGCCAAAGGGGGAGATTGTTGGCATTTGGTGAAGATGATCTAAGTGTTGATCATAGGATTGTATTTTGGTGTTGTCATTGCTGGAAACATGATCTATTGGACGCATGAGATCAGTTTTATCGATGGTGTTGAAGGATCAAATAGAAGAAATGACTAAGTGTTCAATCAACTGGGAAGAAGACAATATGTGAGGTACAGGCGACCAGATTTAGAGTTTGAGATCGAGTTAAGATGTGCGATCATACATTTCTTATCTACAGAGGCGTATTCAACTATATCTACAATTGCATCAATTAGATTGAAGTATTGAGAAAGTTATTGAGGATTCAAGCGACACTTACAGGAAGAACAAGAGACAGGCATAGAAAGTTTGATTAGATCAGCTAACTAGTCAATTTAATGTTTGTAAACAATTGTTTACGACTTGGATAATGTTGTGTTGACTTTATTGATTTGACCAATGCATTTTGGCGCAATCATATTTTATTTTTGTGTCAGTGGGTAAAAACATTTAGGTCAAAAGTCCAACTTGGATAAGTTGTTATAAAATAAGCATGAAATCATGTTTTAGTGTAAGTTGTTGGAGATTTGAGACATTGCGATAAGGGATTGTTATTATGTGAATTTTTTGGATGATTTGGTGACGCTTTGATCAGAATTGAAGTGGATCTGTCATACAGGAAGTGTCATAATCAGATCATTTACTCTTGGTTCTATCTCAAGGCAAGCTCTAACAGGTTTGCAGGGGAAATCCTTTAACAAGATCACTCCTAGTAGGGTGAGCAGGATCTTCAATAGGATCTGAAGTATAAATCCTCTAACCAGGTAACTCTTAGAAGGATTTTGTAATCCCTTAAAAGGGTAGTTCTTAACATGACTTGTATTAGCTTCTAACCGTGCTAAAGATACTCTTAACCGAGTATACCCTTAGCAGAGTATTTATAATTGCTCCTAACAGGGCAGATTTCTTTGGTACACTAGTGAAATTTATGGGTATCATCTCACACACAGTTTTGTCCCTCTAACAAGGGTTTCCACGGGAAAAATATTGTGTTTTGAGTTTACTTTTTGTGAATGGTTTATGTGCTTAGCTTCTATGTAATATTTTCTTTTGCATGTTGGATTTTGTGGAAGCTATTAAAGAATTTTTTTAGATTTGTGGGTGCACTGATTCACCACAAATTACTAGGTCATCCACCATATCCTGAGCCTCAACAGGAGATTGTTTCTCCCTTCCAACTGGAGTGACAGCATCATTACGCTACTGATCATTCCCAACACAACCTATCTCATCCATACTATCATTGTTTTTCATGGGTTGATCCATCATCTCTTTAGATGGTTGATGCTTCCCCTCAGGAAACAGCATGTGCAAAACTCTTTTGCTTCTCTACCTTTTTCTCAACCGTGTAATGCTGGGTAGAAACATCCTTCCACCATGAAGCTAGCTTACACACTCTTCCTTTGTCACACTTAGCCGCTATGTGACCAGTCTGAAAACAACTTCTACATCTTAAGAGAATACCTTCATAATCCAAAGATTGAACCCAACTACCCTTTGAGGTTTTAATCAATATCTTTGTAGGAAGCTCCTTTGCAATATCCATTTCAACAAGGATACTAACATAAGTAGAATGGAGAAGATTTGAGGATCCTTAATCCACCATTAGGAAATTCCCCAAAGCATCACCTACCACTTCTAGGCAGGAATCAAACCAGAGATGCAAGGTAGGTTAGGGATTCTCACCAACAGGGGGACTTTATCAAAAAGTTCCTTAGCTGGGTTGAAATATGGCATCCGAACAAATTTATAATCCCAACACCATTGGTGATCACACAAGATACTATTCCTATCCTTTTTGTTCTAAAAGACAACAATAAAGAAACCTTTAGCTACAAGATAAATCTGCACACATCCTTCTAGAATCAGCTCCCAATGCTCCGAGATCCATTTGTGAATATCACATAAGCTGGGCCACAACCCCTTGAAATGACCTATCAAACCTAAACCTGAAATAACAACTAGGTTATGATCGAACTCCTCCTCCAAGTTGGCCTCCAAAATGACAGAAACAACAGTGGGCGCGGGAAGAATAGTCGTTTCCATCTTCCTAATAGTCAAAATATAGGGGCCATGACCCTCTTTCTCGTTACACACAGGGGCTCCATGATGAACGCCCTTGAACCCACTCTATGGTTTCTTCAAACTCATGCCAAGGATTTGAGGACCCTTGTTTTTCCCCTCCACCCATTTGTTCGGTGACTGCAGAAACATTCCTGAAAGCCACATGGGACGAATCTCCCTCCTCAAAACCTCTAAAGTCTGCCCTTTTCATGTGCCATTTAACACTATCGAGTTCATTATCCTCCCTGTTTTGGTTGCAGAGACCATTCTTTGCCAAATAACGACGCGCCTGGCCTTTACCTAAGGCATGGTTGAAAAGCAGCTTTTCCTCGCCGCCATTGCAAGCTGCAGGATCCCCAAAAGGAAGGAAAGAAACCCTAGCACCCGCTGAATAGGCAGAGCTCCGAAGCATTCTCACAGCGCCCTTAAGATCCTTTTACCTTCTACAAGTTTTTTAAATGAGTGAAAAACACTACTTTTTGAAGTTGTTACTTACAAAGAATCAATTGGAATCTAATTACTTAAAATAATTTGTGATAAACTCGGCAAAAAAAACTTAAAGAGGGGTGTAATTACTCACAACAAACAAGTTGAATGCATTAAAAATATGGGTGTATCATGAACTTTTGACTAGGCTAGGTTAAGATTTGGGAAGAGTTTTTCTCGTATGGCTCTAAAACCATGTTGGGATTAGTGGGTATTAGAAATTAAATATCAAACCATAAATCATTAGAAAACAAAGCCAATGAATAATATTAGAGTTAACTAAAATAAAGATAAATGTTTGCATATATAGGCAAGTTGGATAAAACAAGTAACACACCTCACAATAGGACATTTGTGAAAATACTTTACAAGCATGTGAGAAAGTGGCTAGAGTACATGCAATATGTCTCCCTATAAGTATATACATGTCTCAACTAAATAAAGTGAGATAAAAGGCTAAAATGCCTAAATAAGGTTAGGTGTGAATAGTTCAATCTAGGAAATGTTACGAAGTAACTAGTTAGGTAATGTCACTATTTACACTAACACATCATGGTAGCTACATGTATCCACTCTCTTAGTTTCCAACTCTAAAGCACACATGTTATGACGGGACAATTTTTTCAAATCTTCCAACAACAAACTCCAAGCCAAAACAGTAAGAGAAGCAAGGATATATATTTGAGTCTACCCCTCCACCTCAACCACAATAGAAATCCTAAGGAAATCACCCTCTCTAGAATACCCAACAATCTACTCACAAGTGTAACTATTTAGAAAGGTAGAAGCACCAACATCTTACAAACATGCAAGAAACCTCACCATGAAGGTCCTCAAAAATCCTAAGGGGGGAAAGAATAGTGAGAGGGGAAAAAACACCCACCTAATTACCTTCAACATCCTATACTAATTTTTACCAACCACATAATCGTTGAAGCTTCCTCAGTAGAAGGCATAGGCACCATCTCATCTTTTATTGATTGAACAATCAACCTTTATGGAGAAAATAAATCATTTTCTCAACCCCCAACATGGACCTCCCTCGAATATCCATATCAACCTTCCTTACACACTCAGACTCCTATGCCTTTAGACAAGCCTCAAACAAAATCTCAAGAAAATTATCCTTCTCATCGCATTCACTCATCCAATCATTAGCACTAGGGATTACAACATCAAATCCACCATCTTCTGTTTCAATAGCACCAACATCCTTACCAGAATGGAATGAGTAAGCCACAAAACCAGAGGATTTTTCACCATCCTCAAGCCATTCACATGCTCAATATCTTCATCAAAAAATATATTTATAGTATTTGCATCCTCTCCACAAATCATTCCAATCACTGCAATGGTATGTTGAATCCTTGTCATCCCCTACAAAAGATTTCAATCAACATCTATGTCTTGTTCATTCCCATCATCTTATGCATCCTCCTCTTCACCATCACCTACGTTGGAGGACAAGTTGGATCCTATAGCTACTAGGGTTCTCCTTGCTGCATTGGAGCCTGCAGTTGCAAGTGTTTTCCTTATCATACTCTTCCTCTTTGTCACACCCATCCTTTTTCTCTTAGGTTATAATTTAATTGTTAAAGTAGGTACTTTAACAATTGTGTTTTAACATGATGATATTTCATGTTACGACAAAAAAATCTAATAAACAATCAAGATAAAACATGCAATTTCATCAAACTATTCTGGTTTAAGTATATATGACTTTAAACATTTATTTTAGATATAAAATCTAACAATATGAAAATAGTAAACTAAAGATTTAAGTTTAACATATAGAAAGGCAAAAGGTTATTACCCTCATTGTCCACAATATTTTTAATTATTTATAGATTGAAGAAAAAAAATCAAATGATTTTATACGACTTTTGAATGTGGATATGCAACGTCCCACAATACTTTCCGAACATTTACTTGTCCAAGTCAATGAAAACATAACTTCTCTTCCAAACTTGTCGTGTGATTCTACAAACTTTATTCACTCTCTTATCTATAAAACTAGCATATACCTATATTTTGAAAAATCCATATAAGATACATCGAGAGATATCAATTTGGAGACATGAGCTATGTAAATACCATAGCAGTAATGCCAAAGGGTAGGTACAACGATGACCATAAATAAAAATGAATGATTTTTGGCAGAGAGGGTGTTGTAAATCACGAAGAAAAATCTAAGAATGAAATATAAAGCGATTTCATTTAACAATTTAGAACCATGCGTAATTTATATTCATGGTATTTTCCATAAGTTTCATATCAAATGTTTAGTCATAAAATTCACAATGGAAAACAAAATTTGGTGTCCCTTATGTTCATCTTTTTGAATTCAACACATGAAGATTTTTTTTTAATTGCTCTAATACCATCAACATGCATTCCCTCAGTGGTTGGTTATCATACTGCTAGGTAAACTGAAGATTCTCTTTTATTTTTTCTATTCAATTCCTTACAAATTTGGAAGCTTTAAAGCATACAAAAGTTATTTTTGCATCTCTATTTCCTCAACATTTAATGGTCACTAAGTAAAATATAAATGGATTCATTTTGAGAATGTATAATAGATTTGAATACTTAAGCTTCTTTGTACTTAATTATTGTGAACTAATGATTCAATTGCTTTGGACTTTTCTCATAGAAGAGGGGTAAAAAATTATTAAACATAAAAGAAAGCTACAAAGCAAGAATAGCCAACGACAAAGAACACCCAATTACACATTCATGAGATAAATCCAAAGGTAGATTTCCCCTATCCACAACATTCCAACTCTACATTCAATCGCATTCCTATTTGGCCAAGCAATCTGCTACTCAATTCCAATCCTTTGGAATGTGAGAAAAGATAACATATTATAAAGACGTAATCAAACTTAGAATATGTCTAATAATTACATATAATGCCAATTAGCATCATCTAGTCACTGCTCATTCAACATATTCATCACCACTTGTGAATAAAATTCACAAATGGTTATTTTCCAACCAAAAGCACAAACTATCTTCATAGCATACAAGATTGCAAGAGTCTCCATTAAGTTTTTCTTTTGAATCTCTTTATAAATGGAGAAGAAGAAATGAACATCACCGGAACTATCTCTCCTAATTCCACCTACACCAACATAACTAAGATTCCCTCTAGAAGAGCCACTAGTATTTATCTTTAAAACTTCTTGAGGAAGAGGAAGTCATTGGTCGAAACAGTCAATCTTCCTCTTAGCTTGTCTAGTCTATCTACATCTTGCACCAATAGTAGTAGCAGTCCCTTGAGAAGAAAAGATAAATCTTCTAAAATTATCCACATCACTAGGATCCACTACATCAAAAATATCACACTTAGTCGAAACAATCTCTTGAATTGAATGAAAAATTCTCATCCACAATTTTTGAACCTCCAATTTCACATCTTGAAAGATCCTATGATTTCTTTCTAACCAAAGATGTCATATAATCAATGCATGCCCAAGAACCCATGCGACCTGAAGAAAAGAGGTCTTAACTAGGGGCTTACCTAAACAACCCCAAAACAAAACCAACAAGGAGGCATGTAGACAACGCTTGATTCCAACTCAACACTAGAGATGTCAAATCTCCCTAAAGAAAGAACAATAAAAGAAAAGATAAGGACCTTACTATTAAGACACAACACACAAATAGAGGGTCCTTGGAAGCCTCACTTGCATAGATTATCCGAAGAAAGGCATCGATTTTGAACAACTAGCCACATGAAAAAATTATATTTGGGCAAAGAAAATGTGTTCCACATGTTTCCACGATGGAACCCCCACTCTCCCATACATGTTCCTATCAAGCTTCTAGTACACCAAAGTCACCAATTAATTACTTGTTGGATCATAATCACATGCTAGGATATCCTTCCTTGTTAAAGAGTTGCATTCCCTACTAGTAAGAATCTAAACTAACTCCTATCAAGCTCCTGGTATCCCTCCAAGTGGTCATTCTTCGGGATCTATAAGTGTGGATGCATGGAAATGATTGGAGGGTGACCATCCCATGAATCCAACCAAAACAAAGTTTCCGAACCATTATTACAAATCCAAAAAAGCCCTTATTTAATTGGATTTGCCCCAATCTTCAAAATATGCCAATTCATAAATTGTTTCCCTTCCAGACGTTATTGAGGAACATTTGAACTATCAAGCCCTCTTAGATACTTATTACTAAGAAATCTAGCCCAAACCTGATCTTAACTTATGCACCATCACCAATATAAATTAGCAATTGAAACTTGCACAGTCAAAGTCATTGATCTAAGGCCAAGACCCCCATCTATCTTTGTCTCATATATAGACACACACTGTGGTTTTCACTGTTTTCAATGCCTCCTCTTTCTCAATTCCCAAGCCCAATTTTCAAGAATGCAAAGAATAGACGTCAATAAGATGATAATTATTCATCTATATGTAGTGCCTCCACCTTTTGCATTTAAAACAAAAATCGGAGTGTCCAATTTGTGCGTTGAAAATACACAATGAGATTGCAAATTCTAGGTTTTTTTTAAGTTTACAAATCAGTGGAAGAAACAATACATCTTTTTATTTCAATGACATTGATAAGAATGGTGGTACTAATGTAAAGTTGTGTCTCTACATAATAAAATCTTTAAATAGATAATTTTCTCCATTATTTTTTAACGATATAAAAAGATATTTTTTCATTTTAAGATTTAGTTTTAGTTTGTGCCTCTTTAACTTTATGCACACTAAAATTGCTTCTAATGGTTTAATTTGTGAATCCCACCTCTCCACTTAAATTCAATGTATGCTTCAAAGTCTAACTGGATGATATTTAATCTTTCAAATAGCTCTTTCCCTTGTGTTAAATTTCTTAGCTAGAAAAACACCTTCTAAAATCACCACCGAAGTTTGTTTTTATATTATTTTTATTTATTCTTGTTTTTTATATTAAAAAGTTGTATCACAAAGGTGTTGGCCCTCACAAAGATGTACCAAAAAGTCAATTACAACAAGGTCAAGAAAGACCATTATTAGCACACTAGTCAAATAGCTAGTATCCCACTTAAAGGGTGAGTAGATAGTTCACCCATGGCATCAAGAGGAGAATGCGACTGAAGGATAATTTTTCCTACATCATCGAACCACCGTCTAGGCGATATAACCACTAAAATCCCCACCACAAGGTGGAGCATGTGGTGAAACCCCCTTTGAGAAATTGTCAACATAAGGGCCAGTGCTGACAAGGCTACACATCAAAAGCCATAAGTTGGAGCACATTAGGAGCAACAAACTAAGAAGGCTCCACGCAACAAGAGGGGGTCACATCAACAGCAATAGTTGGAGTAGGGTCCACCGGGTCCAAGGAAGCCAAATTTTGTAGTAGGAGCATTATCTTGAGGGGAGACTTCAATAGACTGTGAAGAGTCATCAAAGGAAGAATCATAAGCTCGGACAGTCAAATGGTCATCATTATCATCCTTTCACCAAGTGACAACCCCTTTACAACTCAAGATGGAACAATATGTTGCAAGGAGACCAGTTAAGAAGCATTGACGACATCGAAAGGGGGTGCTCATAATCCAATGATTGAGTCCATGGTCTATCCCCAACCATGAGAACCACATCCCCATTAAGAGGTGTGGGGAAGCCAATATCAAGCAAAATGCATGTCAAGGTAGAGAGACCCATGGTAGTCATGGTATCCTCTACCTCTAAGAAACGGCCAATAAAGTTTTTGATGGCTTCAAAAAAAGAGCTCCCAAAAAATGAAGGAGAATATTAAGGAGACGAACCCACATCGGATGCACACTAAGTGGTTCGGTAAGAGGGTTGAAGGAGATTTCCATGGTTTGGCCGAAAGAGAGTGAATCCCCCAAACCCACAACTTGCTCAACACCAGATCTCAGTCATCAGAAGAAGAAAACAACAATAAAAAATTCCTTAGCACAAGGGAAAAGCTCAATGTTACCAGAAACTAAGGGTCTCCAAGAATCTGACACGCAACAATGAAGGTCTGAAAGAGAAGGCCATAAACAAGCAAACAATGAAGGTCTAAAAGAGAAGGCCATAAACGAGCAAATTTACTCTTGTTATTGACCCAACCATTATTATTTTGAGCACCTTTTGTATCTACCAATATTACCTATAGATTTCTTCATTCGGGCTTCGCATACTCTATTAATTGTAATAAAAAACATCCTTGTGATAAGAGAGAAAAATCACTTTCAAAGATGGAATAAAATAATTTGTAAACTCTCATAATAATTAAATTTGCAAATAACTCAATAAAATTGTGCTTAAATTACAAGGTGATAAGATTCTCAAATTGGAGATTCAAGTTGAAGTTCTCATCGCAGTTTTAGGTTGGAATTTCAAGTGGTAGTTATTGGACTTCCATTATAGCTTCTTAGTTGATTAAATCATTCTATATCATATATGTTGAAAGGGATGACCCTTCATGACCTGCACTAATCTAAAACTAATCTAAATAACCTATCTTCAATGATTGAAAAAATTACAAATAAATATTTAAATCTATTGGTCTAATTGCTCCAACAAATCACACCATTAAAATAAAAAAATGTAAGTTGTCAAAGAGTAAGAAACAAACATGTAACAAAATTAAATGTGTCAACACAAATAACTCACAATATACCCTAAAAATATTGTAGAAGAAAACTAACTTTGAGAAGAAAATTGGAAGCCAATCAAACTAGTTTAAGTGACAACAAAAGCCGACAATACTAACTTTAAAGACAACTACAAGTCTCTAGTCTACCCTTTGTTGACTTAGTGACAAAAAAAACTACATATGTTTCTATGAATTAATAATTCAACTAATTCAACATTTTTTTATAGCACTACACCATTCTCTTTAACTCTTAAATAAAATCCCATAGGAACATCTCGATTCCAACATTGGTTAAATCATTGGGTTCTCATTGTAGGACATCTCACTTCTAACATTAGTTAAACCATTGGATTTTTACAATTCCAACATTGGTTAAATCATTGGGTTTTCATTGTAGGACATCTCACTTCTAACATTAGTTAAACCATTGGATTTTTATTGTGGAGTCCCAAGTTATTTCTCAATAGGATGTTTTTATTGTGGAGGTCCCAAGTTCTTTCCCAATAGGACGTCTAAATTCTAAGTTGTGACTTTTAGTTGGCTTCTAATATGAATGTAGTTTCTAAATCAAAATAAATTTCTTAGTATTTGTCTAATACTGAAATAAACTATATTTATAATCAAGATCCAAATTTAAAAAACTATAAAAAGTTGAAAGACTATCATTTCATTTTAATCCCTACGCTTTCAATAGTGAAAAGTATTTTTTCATTATGCTAGAGCATTCTCCCCCATCTTAATTACACAAACTGGCAGAATAAAAGAAGAAATGGCAAGTCCGGTGACAAATCAATTGACAAATTCATCTAAATTCCACAGACAGCTGCATTGCATATTAACAAGTCGATTTCTATACATGGATATCCTTTCAGACTTCGTTCATCTTAAATCCAAAAAAGAAAGTTGTAAAATATCCCGGACAGCTCACACTTTAGTCTTTAACCGAATTGTCTTTTACAATGACATTGAAAGAGTATCTGAGATGGCAAGCAGCCAAATAAAAACGATATTTCCAGTGCAGATTCAGAAAGACACGACTGGACACTGAATAAGAATAGTATAAGACCCGGTACCGAAACGATAGCATGCGAATCATTTGCATCAACAACACATGCCATTAGAAGGCCTGCAAAGCTGTCAGACTTGGCAGCCTCTCATTAAAAATATACACTAAAAGGGAAAGAGGATGATTAGTTTTTAACATCGACTATTAAATTATGAGTATCCTAACTTGATAGTAAGAACCGGTCATCCTATTTGTTAGTTGAGGTACAAAACAATTATCAGGAACTAAAAGGGTTAAGAGTTGTAGCCCTGTATACTGTTAATGGTTAGAGGTTTTAAAGGTGTCCTTCAAGAACGTCAATGCAATCCATCATGTTTCTACCAGTCCCAAAAGTGTAGATCATGTCTGTATATAGGCATTTGGCCTCTCCTGCTCTGCTAATAGTTTTATTAATTTGTTAAAAAAAACATAAATGTGAGATCTTGCGCAAAGTTTTTGGTAGTGCTCCCAAATCCCCACGTCGATCTTTCTTTTCTTATTTAACAAGCTTTTCTCTCCACAATGCATCATTTCCTACAGATTTTGACCTGTAGTAGAAGCCCTTGAGGAGCTGGTTCTGAAAAATAGTTATGACATTGCACTTCGGACATAAGAATAACTTCTGATCATAGAAGACAGGCAATGGATCTGTCAGATATTCAATGTTTTCTTAAACTTGTTCCATTGGTCTGAATTTGAAAATTTTATACGTGCATCTTGAAAGGCAAAACTACCCAACCAATTATCTCCTGGTCATTTACACAATAGAAACAGTCTCATCAAATAGATAGTCTAAAAAACATTCTCATGTACCAGATCAGATTAGTCTAAAAAACATTTTTCATAGCTTTCTCCAATCTTGATTAAAGCTTATGTACCCAGCCATATTCTAGCTCATTTTGAGGATTCTTAAAAACCCCAATAACTTTGAATTATTAAATGAACTGGTGTTCTAAATTTCCCTTAACCTTGGTTCAATATTTTTTACCAAATAACAGTTGGGGGTAAGCATCCTTTTTGACTCATCATCATCCTCTACCTGTTCACTAAAAGTGAGAAGAAACAATGCAGAAGTTTCTGGGTAATTGGAGAGTTGATAAGGGTTTATATTGATTATTAGTATTTTAAAAATACTGTTGCTACTATAAATTGTGTAAGGGTTTATATTGATTATTAGTATTTTCAAAATACTGTTGCTACCATAATCGAAAGAAATGACAAAAACTCTAAAATTGCAAATATGCTACAATGGAAGGTTTTTCACACATCCACAGTTGTTTTGGCCATACACCACAAGTTACTTTAATTAAGAAATCAGGATTAGTGCTAACAATCTTCAAACATATTTCATGTACATACATGACCTTTTGCTATCAATATATGGATGCGTTAAAAGAGGCATTGGATTAGTAGTGTTGTATCCTAAATCGTACATTAAACTAAACTCTTAGATATCATAATTATGCATGCAAAACGAAGCAGCACCTTCAAATTCTTTACCGATGATTAAATCCATCTCAGGCTGCTTGGGAATTCAATACGATAGATTGAACTGATATCACAAATGTAGCTACCACTAGAAATCATTTTGAGAAGATAAGTGAACTGATATAAATGAAACTCCCACTCACATTATTTAAGATCAAAAAGAACATCCTAAGCTTCTTGAAGTCGTTAAACTAAAAGAACCCAAGACAGTTTTAAAAATGATGATCAAATCACAAATGATATTTGAACAAACATTTCATTGGCAATCTATGCTATCCAATCGTGAAATTTTGCATTGCTCGATAATGTCACCTTCATTATCACATATACTCAGTGTTACAAAAGAGAACCCATTTTGGGAACATATGAACCATTTTATTTAAAGTATCACCTCAACAATGGGGCAGAGCTCTGTCCAACATTAACCTAATCTCCCGAATGAATTGGTGGAAACAATTAACTTCGAATAATGCCATCAATGGGCATGATTTGAAAAAGATATAATAACTAAACTAGGATGTGGCCTGCTTAAGATAAGCAATCAGATCAGTACGATCTTGTGGCTTCTTCAAACCAGGAAACACCATCTTAGTTCCAGGAATATACTGCAGAAACAGACAAAAATGGAAAGAAATCAGTCAAACGCACAAAATATATATACTCTGTGGAGGCTCGTGCAACTTTTTTTTCCTTGCACCAATATGTGAAATGACAACAAAAATGAGTTCGAAAAAGAAACCCACAAGCACAAACGCTTTTAATTAGTATAATGAATATGATTAGCAAAATAACCTGTAAGAGGCATTAATAAAAATAACAGCAAGCATTGAATATGTTCCCTTCCTGGTGCAGGGCACCTGAGGCAGCAGAATAATCTTTTTCATTTTTTTTTGTTTGTTGAGTTTGTTTGTAATAACTCGAGTTTGATTTTCAGATCATCTCGCTCTCCTTTTGTGTGGTCATGATCTCCATAGGCATGCTTATAAGCCTTGGGATCTTAGTCCACTAGGAGTTTTATGTTTTGATTAGAGTTAAGTTTTTTTAGTTAATTCAACGTTGTGTGGGTCGCCATTTTATTGTGGCACTTTTTCCCGCTGGTATGGAGATGTTATTTTCCATGGTTTTGGTTTTAAAAACAGTTACCATCCCGCTGGTAACTGTGCAACTGTTGGCCGCCATGGAACAACTATTTTTGCTTTGTCCAATCGACCGATTGGAATAGGGGTCTACGAAGCAATCTAATAACAGCTATCAAATAGTTCGGAGTATGTAATTTGTTTCATTATGTTTTGCTTGCGGTCTGATCTGTCAGACTGGTAATCGATTTTCATAATCGAATTACAGTGTGTTCTAAAATGTTAATGTGTTTGTAATAAACATTTGCAATTTATCTGTCAAAGTCGACAGTTCTGTAATCTCATGGTTCGGTTTTTTTTCAGATTCGAATGTTTAATATACCATTTGAAATTCTTTTGTTGTTGCTCTAAGTACACAGTCGTTTTTCATCTCTAAACTATGTACATGTGAAACTCTGTTGTAAGTTCTGTTTTCTTTAAAACTTTCATTGCTTGTTCTGTCCAAGTTATAGTAGTATATGACAGACCGAGAAAGGGAAAAGAATACCAGTCTCGGCTTGTTATGTGGCGGCTACCCTAAGTTGTGTTTTCTTCATGGCGGTTGCAATGTCAATGAACGAGGACCAATTTAGGGTAAACAGCAGTGACATTTCTTATGCTCAGAATTTGTGAATGGCCGCGTGCTTCGAGGACCAAATATCCCAACAGATGTTTTGCATTGTATTACCACAAATGTCGAATTGAAACCCACGGCATTTGGCATCAAAGTGTGGTCGGTTATGCTGTCTGAGTCTTCTCAGTGCCGAGTGTTGCTCGGGTATGAATGAATGAATGTTCCAAACAATACCTACGCCTGTTTTGCAAAAGAGTCAAGCAGTGAGTTGATGAACTCTGTTCATTGTGACCGAGTCGAGCATTAACACAGTTGACAATGTCGAATACCAAACTTCGAAAAACCAGTTGAAAGGTATCCTAGTCTGATCAATTAGGAGAAGCCATTCCTGAGAAGAGTCAAAGGTTTTGTTGAAATCGATATTGTGTGCTGTGTCTAACAGACCGAAACAGAGGAATTAATCCAATGCACTGTCAAGGATTTAGTGAATGAATATATGATAAGAACACAGACTAAATGCTTTGTTTTCAAATCTGGAAGGTTACCGAAAGTCACAGAGTGTCTATTAGATCAGAGAATACATTGGGTGGACTGAAACAACATAACCTATTATTTACTGATATGATAAGAACAGAGTTATCAATTGTTTGCAGATATTGAACAAAGTTGTTGTTGTTTGGATATTCAGAGTCCAAGTTGATTTTTTAGTTAAACCCAAGTTATGAAGTAGTATTCCTGCAAATACATTGGATTAAAATTGTCTCAATATGAACTGTTAACCGGTAGGCAGAGGTTATTCTTATTCACTGAGCCGGCTGTAGAAACTCCTTGTGTGGTTTGATATTGTGAGTTGGTGAAGAAACAAATTAGTTATACAGTAAGACCCTCAGACTAAGCCACTTCTGAAACTGTGCTTAAGAAATTCGGAAATTGGTGGGTTATTGGAGCCTAGCCGTTGAGCAGCTCTGCATCACTTCCGGATAGAAATTTTTAAATCATCTCAAACATGTGTCCACTGCAAAAACTTGCAGAGAATTAAGTTGATTGTCCTCTTTACTTACTATATGAATACCAATGTTTTGTTACAACGGTGCACATTCACAATACAATCATTCAATAGACACCACGTGACTGTTTGAAGGTTTGCACTCCACTTGGATCAGTATCACTTCAACTAAGCTCTGAGAATTCCAAGGAAAAATTACTTACTCTAATGGCAACAGCCATCATTTACCTACTTCATAGATTTAATGTCCGGAGATGCAGCTATCCTTAGCAAATGTTAACATATTACTCCTGCATTTAAATTGTGTGCCTGCCAGAACCAAACTAATTCCCTCTTGAAAGTTATACTAAATAATTTCAACTCAACACATGCAAGCACTCTTATTATTCGTCTTTGAAAATCAAGCTCTACACTTCCAATCAAGCACATATACCTAACTAGAAATGACATTTCAGGCAGTGTAGAGCATCACTTTTGAAAGACAATAAGAAGAGTGATGTCATTTGATATGCAAAGTTAAGTTACTAGAAATGACATTTCAGGCAAATAATGATATAGAGATGCAAAACAGCACAGCAGATTTAGATGAAATGTGGAGTACTAGTGGGGATGATTAGTCAATCCATGTACACTATATAAATCTGATGGCCTGAGGGCAAATGGAAGAGGCAAAGTGTTATGTACCAGACTGATTTTGGTCAAATATCTAACCTTAGCCAACATGTACCACTCCAAATTGTCATCTTAGTTAAGGGAAGGGAATGAACAGAAATCCATGGATGTAAACCATGTTCAGTATGCTGTAATAGCATCATTGAAGTGAGAAAATTAAATACTATATACATCAAATCAAAAGCATAAGCGAAATACCAGCTTAAGTATTATATTTCATACATAAATTAAATGACTTCATGTATCGTGATGCTTTTAACTGCTCAAATATTAATACAAAAGGATGGCATCATCCGATCATCTAAAAAATTTGGGTAAGCTACGTCTGAATATACAGAGTATTACCCTTATAGTCAGTAGGTATATAAAGCATGCTAGAGACCCTAGGAAGGAGCTTAAAAACAAATAATTAATTAAGTCTTCTACAACAACCATAAAGAAATGATATATTTTGTATACACCTATTTCAAGCAGCAGTTCAAAACAGAAAAAGTATTATGCACTTAATTAGTGATCATGAGACCACCAAAGCCAAAGATTATAATAAACTAATAACTTTGGGGAGGGTACAAAAGGCCATATCTATAATTTCAGCAAGACTATATGTTTCCAAGGACTGCGTACCTCACAAGACTCTTAAAAGAAACTAAAAGAATATAAATTTGTTTAAGATTACCACAATAGTATTAAATATAAATATCAGGCTGTTCCTCAAGTCGATGAGGAGCTATGATACTGCATTCTGCTGGAACCATTGGCGGGCCCAGACCATCCAGGACAGTTTATGATCCCAGTGCGAATCTGATTTGTATACAAACAGGGTCCAAACCCTAAAAGGGGCGATGCAGGATTTGATCTCAAAAAAATGTGTTCCAACTTCTGGATAAATAAGTACAAATTGAATTTCCAATTCTGAAGCAAATTATGTCCTGGTAAGCCTAGGTGTTGTGTCAATTTGGTAACAGCTTACAAATTACAATACTATACACTTACAGTAATTAGGTAGTCATTGTAAAGATCTTCACTTCAGTACCATACATTCTTTAGGTAATCATATTGGATCCTCATCCAACTAAAGGTAATTATAACAATCCTCGTTTAAATATAACATTCTATAAGCAAGCCTTTTAACCAACAAAAAATAAGGTGCCCTTTAGAAAAGTAAAACTCATGAGCCTATGAATTCTAAACAGATTTGAGCTGGTCCTTTCCTCCAGTCTAGCATCACACTCCTAGGATTTGTACTGATCCTTTCCTACAGTCTTGCCACTGTAGTCCACAATTTGGGGACTGGGTTATCCCAGCTTTTTCCTGAGTTGTCACAATTTTTTAATATCAACAAAAAACGGATGTTACATAATCAACAATTTATTCCACTTTTTGCAGATTATCCCCGATTTTTATATTTGTTTACTGGTCACAGTTTTCTTTCCTTTTTTTAAGAACCCTTACCCCAACTCTACTAATCACATTTTTCAACCCTAACCCTAAGCATACTTTATCCCATTTATATCACAACTATTTAAAAAGATATGTACCTAAAATGGATTACTGTTGCCATGGTTTCAATATAACATTCAGATACTAAAGAGATTTGAACTAGTCCTTTACAACAATCTAGCAACCAACTTTGAATGTTAAGAGAAGGCTGCTGGTCATCCTCTTGAAATTATATCTCATTTAAAATATATATATTACCACTCTAAAGTTTTAAGATTCCTTGCTCACAAACTAGTCATCACTTCCAAACACTAAACACACTTCAAAAATTATCATGAGATTAGATACAATGTTGAAAAATAATTTTAATAGGTAAAACATAAATGTTCAACTCCTTTTCATTTAGTCATACCAAGCTAATTCTTGTTTAGGTAGATAAAGATGAGCTTTATGTCAACATGATTCCACCATATACACCATCCTCTGGAAAACCTTTCATGACAGAGCAATTAAAATTTAATATCAACAGGATCTAAATTACAAAAAAAGATAGCCAAGAAAAAATTCAGCTACAAAAAGAAGCTTGAAGATAAGAGATATACATTTATAAGATGAAATGCTTGTTGTAGCACTAGAATTCTTATGAAATCTCAAATCCTTATCCCTGATCAATAAAGTCGTAGAGGTGACGTAGATAACAATTGAGCTTGACCATATTGACATAGTATAAGCTTCAGAAAGACAAGCAACCATTACAGCTAAAAATGGCCCTATATTTCCCGTGCTCGGTAGCCCCAAATTTCTGTTGGATAAATGCCTCAGAGACAGCAAGGTATGGAATTTGTTGTCAGGAAATGCCAAGTGCAGCAGGATACACCTAGTAATCCCCTACAGCTCAAGTAATTTTGTACTAACTATCTATAAAAGATAGTGAAAATTGAAAAGGAATAATTATTAAATAGGATTGGATGGGCCACAAGGACCCCCACACCCTTTTACACTAACCTTAAACCTAAACCACCCCAACAACAATTAAAAACTATAGATAGAGATCCATCGTAGATGCCTGCTGCTCACTCATAATGGTCAGACCGAGCATCAAAATTACATCTCGAAGGTGACTTTACTATCCACTATTCGTTTGCTCAAATTCCTTCACCTTTTGTTTTCTTAAGATTTTTTGAACACATAGAGAGGGTTTTCTTGTTCTATGTTTCCATTTGCTGCTATGTTTTGAACTTTCAATAAAAAATACAATGTGTGGTTTTTTTCTATGTTTACACTTGCAATGTGTTTTGAGTTTTCAAAAAAACACAAAATGATTTTCATTCTATGTTTGCATTTGCAGCCGTGTTTTCACTTTTCAACAAAAAGTGTACATGTACTGTTGGGGGATTCTTCGGGAAGTAGGAGTGTTGCAGGAACTGTTAGTTCAAGTGAACTCATTTGAATGCCCTTCTGAACTCCTTCAAAACTATGCAAAACGCCCACTTAATCAAAACAAAACAAAACTCTTTTACAATTTGCAAAAAATACATAGTCGCAGGCAAGAAAAAAAATGAGAGAAGAAGAGTTTGGTTATATCACTTGGGAAACAACAACATACAGGCAGCTGGACAAGTTTATTCTCATCTTCTGTGCATAATTGGACAAGATGTAAAAGGTTGTTAAGAAAATAACCCTACATGAAAAGGTCAAGGTGACTAGGTTGCATACGGAAGGCGGGGCAAAAATAAGAGAATGCCAATAGAAACTATGTAGCATAACATGCCATTTCCACCTGAACCATAGATATTGGGAGTCAAAGGGAAGAAAGATCTGCAAGGGGACAAAAACTGTAACAAAGTTGTTTAATGTGCAACCATGAGAAGATAAAAAAAACTACCCATGCCTACCATTTCGCATGGCACATTCTCCATATTTCCAACAAATGTTCGAACATTTGTTGATCCCTCATTTTTCCCTTTCGAAGAACATAAGCTGTGCACTATCCTCCTTGATGGAAAATATTCTGAAGTAATTGTGTTGATGGATAAAATGAGACCAACTTGGATAAGGAATTGTTGCTATCGTCATGGATGAGTCGACCAATACTAAACATTAACTACTCATCAATATTATTGACACATGTTCAGTTGGCTCTTGTTTCCTTAGAGCTATTGATTGTTTAAAGAAGAGAAAGAATGCAAAGTTCCAATTTTAATATTTAAAAAGGACTTCATTTTATTCAAAAGACACTTGAGGTGTAAGAGCCTCTCCAATTAAGAAAAGTTGAAAGAGTGCAGCAAAAGATCAAAATGATGATTTATTAATGCTTCTAACTTATCTAAATTTTGATTCTTTGGAACAACATCCACTTTGTCATTTGAGCCTTAATCTTTCTTGAAATTTTATTTTTTGTGAATTGTTTAAATTTGCAAATAAATTTGAGGAAAATAGGTGATGCATCCCCAGCCTTTCAAGGCACATCCCCATTTCTGGGATATTCTGGGGATGTGAGTACGTGTAGTGGACATCCCCTAGCCATCCACAAAACTTTGGCAATCACAAGAAACTTCCTGGATACAGTGGGACACAACAGGAGACTGGAGGGGATGGCTGACCATCCCTGAGACAGCTGGGGACGTCTATAACATCCCCCAAAAGTCCCAAGGATGGCCAATCGTCACCTTCAAAAGTGACATTCAAGGATATAGAAATGAATTTTGTTTCCATGCTGCCATACCATGAAGTGCAATTCCCCATTTTCTAGGAATGTGGTAAAATATGTCAAGGGAGCAATTGTTGAAAAGTTATAAAAACGGTCTATGTTCATTAAGTGACATTTCACTCTCCCTCTTGGAGACGTCCGTGCTATTATTTCTACTAATCTTTTTGTGTATATGGTGCTTTATCTACTTATTTTTCTAATTTTAGACATATCATTTATCATTAAGAAGGTCTTGCAATGTATACTCTGGGTAGAACTCTCATATATAGGTTTTATTCTGTTTAAGAAAAAACCTAGTTCTATTTGGAAGTCAGAATTTTAGTCGTGTAATAATATCCTCCCAAATCAGGATTGCAAGGTATTTACCACCAAGGTTGTGTACTTTATATATCCTTGAAAAGCTTACTTAATGTACCTTATCATGGTAGTTCATCTTATGATGTTGAAGTTCTAGGAAGTAACAGGCAGCAAGTATTTTGCTTCATTTGTTAAAGGGTCAGTTCTAGGTGTGTAAGCAAACTCAAAGTGATCTGTTATGTTCTATTCAATCTTGTATCAAGTATGACTGTTTGTAAGTTTGTAACTTGTACTATTTTTTAATATAATATGCATATTGACAATAAACTATGAAAGCAATTTGAATTAAGTTTTGACATTGTCACATTTGCTAATTTGTTTGACTTTGGCTATTATGAACTCTCAATTTGACATACATGTTATGTATTAAGATTCTCTAATGTATATAAGAATGCTTTATCAATGTAATCATATGACTATTTACAATTTCCTATTTATTTTAAATCTGTCCTACTTTTCATATAGTCATCCCCTTTACCTGTCCTGAAGAATTGAGGTCTTTGAAACACATCCCCGCATCCCCTGCCGTCCTCATCCCCATTCCATAAACTCGAGGTAATAACAATAAATTTGTTCCTTTATCTCATCTATAGTGCAATTCATAAGATATGATCATACAAACTCTCCTGACCTTTGAGAGAGAGATGAGACATTTGATAACATGTTTGAACAAATGAAACAAGCCATTCATAGTAGGAATCTGACTTTGAGAGTTCATAAAGAGCATACTAGGGCGATTGTGACATGACAATGGAATTCTCTGATCACCAAACTTCATTAAGGAAACCTATGTTGTAAATTCCAACTAATATATAGCTAGCTTTGAAGTGTGCCTTTGTCTCATGATAAGAGGTGAAAAGGAGCCTCATTAAGGCCAATTGAAAAATTTATACTAATGAGAAGTTTGCTTTACACACAATGGGTCGCCTTTGTGAATCTCTATGGTACAACATTCAACAAACCAAAGGTGGGAATAAAAGAGCTACATTAAATCAAACCAACCTTTATGGATGCTAGATGTGGCATGGCAAGGAAGCAACAGAATTGAGGAGACTTGACATTCACCACCTTTCGTAGGTAGACTTCCTCTATTATAAGAGATATTGGTCCACATACAACTTCATTCAAACAAAATCAAAAAGAAAAGACTTACATCTTGACAAACAAAAAAGTTTGTGTTCATGCATAGTGCCTTGCAACACTATTTGATCAGAGTTGCCGGTAACTCCTCTGTTCCTTCTCAGGCGCACGTATCCCCGTATCCAATTTGGAAACGTATCCGATATGGCCCGGATACCCGTTGAATATTGTACCCATGTGTGCCAAAAAAACTTGATTTTCCAACCGTGCCAAATACTATGTGATTTTTTTTTTAAGATTTGACATAAATCTTCCCAAATTTAATTTATAAAAACCTCATTAATGCAATTTAAAAAAAAAATTGGTATAAACAAAACCTGCACCAAATGAAATGTTTTTCTATTTTAGTGACCCATTTTTTTGGTTATCTTCTAATGTAACTCTACTATTTTTGCATATTGTAAAGCGTTAAATTAACTTATAATTATTTATGTAGCATTTGTGTCTATATTGCTGTTGAAGTAATGAAAATCTCCTCTAATAACTTAAAAAACTGTGATAAATATACGTGTATGTGTTTTTTATTAATGTCATACCCAGCCGTATCCATATTGGGGGGTCTTAAAAATGGCCGTATCCGTACCCGATACTGTATCCGTATTTGTATCGGTATTCGTGTCCATGCAACTTTGCATTTGATTAACTTCATCCACATTTTTGGATTTTGAGTCCCAAGATCCATACAGGTTGATAAGTGGATGACATGAAAGGGATTGACTGGGGTTCCATTGAATAAACCAACCCTCATAGTTACAATGGCTTAGATGCAAACTCTAAATTTAATGTAATGTTCACAAATGCTAATTAGTGACAGCTGCATCTTTACTTTTCCTTTTTATCATTGTGTTAGTTGAAATTTACAGCCTTCGGAAATTTTATTATATTTATTATATAATATATATGTCCATTGACAAACAAAGCAATTAAAATTAGTTAATTTGTTTGTCAACACTAATGTGAAATTTCAACTCGCATCTAATGTTTATGCTTAAAGGTTCTATAATGTTTATAAGAATGCCTTATCAATGTTATCTATGAATATTTGAAATTTCCTCATATTTTTATATTTTCCATATCTTTCCCATAGTGTGAAAAAGTGCCCTCCCAAAAATCCCATCCTAGAAGCACTCACCCCATCCCCTATTCTCCCCATCACAAAAGCTTAATGGAATATAGATTAAAAGGTGTCTATACAACCTTGCAACATGGTTACGTATGTCCCTCAACAAACTAGCTAGACTTCTTAACTAATAAAATATGAATTGGACCATTATGTTTACCTTTACCCATATGCCATGCTGTGTACGTGCAGCCCTGTACAGCCAATTTTACTCTAAAGATTACTGGAAATATAACCAATGTTGCAAGATGTGGCTATGGAGACAAGCCACAGTAACAGGAAAAACACATGGACATATATGGAAAACCAATCCTCAGGAATAAAATGGAGAGCCAGAATAGCATCAGCAGTTTAAATTCCCGGCCAAACTGGAGAAAGCAAGTTACAATTACGTAGATCATCTCACCTCATGCCAACTCACAGAGTCTCTCCATTCAAATACCGTTTAAGAGCATATATAAAGAAACCTATTTATCACATCTAAAACTCTAAGCCCACCAGCTTTGTAGCTGGTAAATGTGCCTATACTCTCTATTAAACTATATTCCACTGATATGATAACACCCAAAGATAATGCAATATTTGCAGCCAGTTTTCCATAATGACATGTTTAGAAAAGACACTGCACTGAAACTTGTATGATAGCGCCCTAAAATCATGCACTCTTACAGCTAGATACGTGATGAAATTTTAAGGGAAACCACTTTATTGAGAATTTAAACAGTCTCGCAAAATTTTCATCAGAAGTGCATATATTCTATTTTTCTATTGGTGGTAAAAGTAAACTTTATATTTACTGAAAAAAAAGAACCTTAAAAAAAGATCAAACCAACCAAAAATGGGAGGTAATTCATAAAAAGGAGAAGAAAATTTAAAATAAAAAATAAAAAATTGGTTACTTATTCTACACATGAAATGCAAGAGATGAAAAGGCGGTTGTCTTGAAAATTTACATGCTAGCGATCTCAGAAGGACACAATCTTGGGCAAGTGAAGTGACTGTAGTGTCTTTCGCAGTTATTCAGCCTGAGTTGACAAACAAATCTATTTTTATTTTTTCTATGAGTACACCTGGCAATGCTGGTAGGGTCATGAGAACGATCTGTCTAAATTACTCCCAGATTATTTTTTCGTATAAGATCCGCCTTCAAAAATTTCAAATTTTGATCTTTAAAAGACAAGCAAAGAAAGAAGAAGTTTCCAATCTCCAGGTCGGATATGAGATATTGAGCCTAATTATAGATTTTCCCATCCCAATCTGTAAGTCTTGCACTGTAAAATTAGATCTGCTTATGGAATTTCAACTTAACAATAAAAAATAAAACAATTCACTGAAACCATCATGACCAGGACTAAAACGAAAATAAAAACAATCCACTGAACCAATTAAATAGGTAAATCAATTCACTGCACCAACGAAAAACAAACAAATCCACTCAACCAACATGAAACTGCATGCCTACCTTTTTAGGATTGAGGAGATACTCATAAAGGGTGTCTTCTCCCCATATCACGGCTTTTGACTTGTTAGCAGCAGAGTATGAATAGCCAGTAGTGGTTCCAGATTGTCTTCCAAACAGCCCATTTAGATTTGGCCCTACAAAAACAAATAACGGTATAAATTTCATAGATCTAACCGAAATAAAAAATACCCAAATGATCTAAAGCTCTGATATTAATATAAAACACATGATACTTGCGTTTACATGGAAAAATATATGGCAAACAATACCTTGTTTATGGCCAGCGCCCTTCTCAACAGTATGACACTGTGCGCATTTAGTCTTGAAAATTTTCTCTCCGGTCTTTTCATTGCCAGGAGGGGCCTCTTCGAAGGTTGCCATTCTTTTATGCTCGTGCTCCTGATCCTTCTCCTCCTCCTTCTCCTTCGTCAATTATGTCGCCGTCTGTCGTCTGCCTTGCCCTTTTTAACAGCTTTCGTCTCTATATTCAACAACCTTGTGCACCACGCAACTCCACCAAACAAACAATTTACTCGTGTTATATTAATTCTTCGTCCACATAAATAGGACCGCCTCTACATTGGATGCTTCCCGAAGAATACAGAAATTAAAAAGTGAGATTTTGCCAATTGAGCTTCACTTTGGAGTTTCATATTAGAAAGCGAATCAAAATGAAAATTTTGTCAATGTAACCTTTGCATTTGATTTTATTTTTCAAAGTAAATAAGTCTCTTTTTATATATATCACCAAAACTGGCATTATGGGGCTATGTCCAAATATACTAGCACTTGCACCAAAAAGGGTGCAAGGGGTATGTGGATAGGTCTTTGATGTGAAAGCACAATTGAAAATTTACATAATAAAAGGAAAGGTACTAAAGTGTCTTTCAATAAACGTATTTCATTGTAGAAGAAAGTATTGTATATTGTAAATGCATGCATTCCGTGGAGAACAAAGGATTCAAATTCTCATTGGAAGAAAGGGTAAATGTGAACGCTGCAACTGTCGTAATGAATATCACTGTAAAGAAACATGCAGGTTTTCTTGACAAAGAAGACATTCTCATGGAGGAGATAAATAGAAATAAAGGCTTCTAGAAGATTAGATCAAGAACAATTGTAGCAGTCCAATTACATAGCTTGATGACATGGGCCATCAACATGTTTTTATCCAAAGGAGGGAAGCTTAAGGCTGCAACAAAGCTCATATTTACCCATTAAATGTCTCCATAGTGCAAAAACTTTAACATTTCCAAATGCTTCATACCATTGGACCTAATTAATTGGAAATCAATTAAAAGAAACACATTGCAACACCAGAACAAAGTAGATAAAAGTCATCTAGACAAGGGAGAGCAACAATGAGCAGTGACAGTAGTATAGAGATAAGAGAAATGAAAGTGCTCATGACAAAGAGCAATAGTGCCAAATGATCTCAATCATGAGAAACAATAACAGATCTTGCATTCCTCTTCTTTTGCATAAAATTTCTTAAACCCAAATTAATTAATTGTAAATGACAAAGCATATAATATTATTGACAATAAGCCTAATGCCTCTAGGCTAAGATAAACTCCACTAGTGAAAACATTATGGGCTTCTGTTTTCCATTTGACTAATTTTTCACAAAATTTTCAATGATATTTACCAGAATTCTAAAAATTCAACCAAATTTTACTAGTATTACAACCAAATCCTATGTTTTCCTCAAACACTGGCCAATAGATCTTATATCCCTTTAAAATAGAAAGATTCGCATAAATACAATTTTTTCTTCAAACAGCTCACCCAAATTAAGTTCTTTGAATTATCTAAAAGAGTGTTTGAAATTTTTGTTTGTTGTGATCCTTGTAATCTCTCTTGACATCAATTATCAACAAAAGTCATACATTTTGGAATAAGAATATAACAAGTTCTCAAAGAAAAAATACTGGCGTGATGTCATTGTGCCAGAGAGGCAATCATATGAGTTCTGAAAACATATTCTCTTTTCAGATTATTATAAAATATAATCAGGGTTTTGAGTATTATGGGTTTCCATGATTAAATTACCTTGGGACGGGAATGTTAGCAATTGCAAAAAATTTGCATGGTTCCAAGCTTTTCCCTCTTTTTACTACAATTATTTCTAGCCTCTGGCTAAAACCCTAAGTTTTGTTGTGTCAAAATTTGGCTAAAACCCTAAACCCTTCAAGACATGTTATATTTTCAAGTTACTTTTTGTTGAGCCATTTAAAGTCCTTTTGAGTCATGTGTGCATTTGCCTTGTCTTTACCGCTGAATCTCGCAATAAGATCGAATATGCTCTATTATTCTAGAGATTTCACGTGCATCGTAGATCTATTTCTAATCGGGCAGCTTGTGCTAGGTCGCTAGATCAAGCTCAAGTATATGTTTTTATTCAGTGATAATGCAAGGGTTGTGGATCTTGTTATGTCTGTAATCTCATCGGACGACTGTCGCTTGATCTCGGAGTAAACTCAAGGGTTAGAAATGGATTCAGCGACTTGGCGTTTCTGTCTATCTCCAAATCTCCATATATACCACAGTTAAGATCAAGCATGGTTGAGTTATGTTCACCGAAGGAGATATTGATTCAAGGGTGTGCCACGTGTTCAAGATCTTGTTTTAATCTTACGGCTAGCACTGAATCTCCAAATGATGGTCAAAGCCAATTTTTATTCAGCGATCTAGCATAGGTCGTAGATCTTTTCATATCCTTGTCTTGATCGTGTGGATTGCGCTGAGTCTCCTGATGAACCCAGGGTTAATATTTTTATCTTAGTGGCCTGACGACTATGTTTTCACGTTGTCTTGTAATCTCGTAATGAACCCGAGTTCGAGCTAAGTCAAGTTAAAGTACATTCAGCAACTCAGAGATAACTAGTTACCGCTGAATCTCCAGATAAACCCAAGGTCAAGGAAGGGTTACTTTTTTGCTTGGTCACGAGATCTCTGAATGCACCTGAGTTTAAGTTAAGGATCTCAAGATTAAGCATGGATCGTTGATCGGGTTCCTTTTAAGTTATGATCGTGCGGCTGGCATGTAATCTCATGAAGAATTGATCAAGTACAGAAGGATTGCGAGACTTAGCGAGGATCGTAGATTGGGATCGAGATGAGTGGCTAGCGCTTAATCTCGCAATGAATTGATGATGTCATGATATGTTTGGAGATCTATCACAGATCGTTGATCTTGTTATGATCTTGCGGATGGCGTTAAGTCTCTGAATAAACTCTAGGGTTAAGATATGTTCTGGTGACTTAGAGATTTCCTTTAGTCGCGCGATCTCCAAATTGATCCTTGACTCAAGTAAAGTTAAGGTGGACCATACTATTTTAAATCAGAATCGTAGATCTTGTTTAAATCAGAGGGCCTGCGCGTGATCTCAAAGAAAACCTGGGGTTAGGAAAAGTATTTAGCGACTTCAAGTTTCCTTCAGTCGCTGAATCTCCAGATTTAATCATGGTTAAGAAAGGTTTAAGTTAGAGTTTAGGTGGAGTTTGCATGGAGGGATCGTGGTTGTTGATCAGAGCAGAGATCTGAGGGCTTGCGCGTAATCTCTAGATTTGACCAAAGGTAAAGGCTTAACTATCTGAGTTTGTGATTTCCCTTTAGTCGCGCAATCTCCAAATGACTTGAGTCGGGATAGAGTTAAGAGCTAAGTTGATAAAGATCAAATCAGAACCGCCAATGCAGTGTTGAGATGTGTGGTTCGCGTTTAATCTCACAATGAAATGGTCAGGTATAGATATGTTTTGAGATTCAGCACAGACTGTCGATGCAGATCTAATCTTGTGGCTGGTGCGTGATCTTGGAAAGAAATGAGCAAGTACAAGATGATTCAGAGATTCAGTGCTGATCATCGATCATGTTTCAATCCTACGGCTTGCGCGTAATCTCAAAATCTAACTCAAGTTAAATTTTTCACTCAGTGATTCAGAGACTCAGTTGTCGCGTAATCTCTAGATGAACCCGAGTCAGGATAAAGTTAAGGTGAGGTTGCCAAGGATCAAATTAGAGCCATTGAAATGCATGAAGATCTATGGGCTGTGTGTAATCTCTAGACAAAAGTAAAAGATTCTTTTTCATTCTAAGATCTGGCATGAGCCGTTGATTTGATCTTAATCTTGTGGCGTGCGTATGATCTCGGGATGGAACCGGGGTTAGTAAAATGATCTAGCGACTTGGAGACAAGAGGAAATCAGCTGACCAGAGTTAAAGACAAGGTTAAAGAATGGTTAAAGGCCGAGGATAAAGGAAAAATCAAAATGCAGGCAAGTTTTGATAGATCGAACGGCTTGCGCATTGCCTTAATGAAAAAGTGATCAAAATCTATCCATTGAGGCATTATGCTTGAAGGCCATGTGTCCCTGGTGGGTCCAAAGCAACGCCAAGGTAATGAAGTTAAAGATAAATCAAGTATTGAGAAGATTCGACGGTAGGCGTAAAGGCTCAAAAGGAAGTTGCACGAGATCTACTCATCAAGGCATTGCGCCTTGTTGTCGTGTGTCTAATCAAATCCTGAGCCCAGGTAACCTAAAGGCAATCCACGATTGTGCTTTAAACTTGTGATATGGCTTGATCTTAACCATCCAAATTATTGTTCGCACCACCTGTGACCGTTATAACTGTAATTCAAATATTTAATTTTTTTACTCAGAGGGTTTCATGGCGGTGGACTCAGATATTTGATCTAAGAGCTATAAATATAGTGATTTGATCTTATGGATCGATTCTAAACAGTTGTTGAAGACCATAGGGATACAAATCTGATATAATGGAGATGCATTTATGTCCAGACTTGATAGATAGATTTTTATAATCAAAGGATAAATGCATACAGCAGCGCATGGTCTTTTCTGCATTTATGTGAGCTACTTTTAGAGTCACGCCTTGGGAATTCTTCAACCTCAGGGTATTGTGCTCACATCCATGGATTAGGGAAAATTGATTGCAAATCAGATTTGCACAGATTGAAGAGAAGAGATAGGGTTTAAACTTGATAATAGAATTAATGCTTGACATGATTGGTTGTAAACCCTAACCCTAAATGGTCTGAAGCTTGTAGCATTCTTGTTCCTATAAAAGAATATTCAAGACCATTTAGAAAGGGCTAGACAATTGTGAAAGTAGAAGGCATTAGGCTTATAATTGTTTCTAGTCTAGGGTATAGCAGATGTATTTGAGTTAAGATAGGATTGAAAGTTTTTTTTATCTTTTGCATATTGTCATATTGCATATTTCCTTGTCATACTGATTCAAGAACTAGTTTCATCATACTTAATATAATTTGTTTCAGATTTGAGTCTCGCATTTGTGTTATCTATTAAGTTGTAAGTTTTCTGGCTTACTGTATAAGTCCAACTTATGCATGTGTATTCCATAGGTATTTGATCTTAGATCAAATTAAAATCCTTTGGATATTACATTGATTCTACCTAGATATCTACTTAAGGATCTTGTAGTGTGTGATCTGAGAGTTCTTATGTTTGTGGCTTTGAATCTTTGCCAATAAGGTGTTTTAGCTTTAATATTGTATTTAGGATCTATCCCAATGGATAAGGAACTAATCTAGAATTAGTATTTCTATTGAGATACATATCTGAATGGTTTGGCTATATTTTTTCCCTAAATTTAATCAAACTCATAACCAAATTCTTTACTTTTCAGTTGGTGTTCTTCTTATTCCACCAATGGTAGTGGAGATTCAATTAGTGCTAGGTTGGCATTTAGTACTTACTTACCATCTATCTATTTCAAATCCAGAAGTAAAAGGTGTTGTAAAGAATTGAGTTTAGTCTAGATTAGGTGTACCCATCTTGGTTTTGTAGAGCCAGAAGTGCAGAGGGCAGTCTTGTCCCTATAGTTGGTCTAGTTATCTTGCAAAGCTTTCATACTTGGAGCTAACCACTCCTAACATTAGTCTCAAGGAATATTGGTAGCTTTAAGTAGCATAAACCTTTTCAAACACCAATAGGGAAAATTATTAGCAAAGTAGAGATTCCATAACTAATCACCTTTAATTTCATAATCACCAGAAAGAGCCAATGGCAATTGTTTTCCCACCACCTCTAATGCATTTCACACCAACAAAAACACCTCCTAGGACAAGTTTCCTTCAAATTTCATGTAGAATTCTCTAACCCTAATATAATTTTAGGGTTTTTGGGATACTATTAAAACTTTAGGGTTATCTAGGCTGCTCTTACGAACCAATTAACTATGAGAGTACTCTCATTTAGGTTATTGGTGCACTAGGATACCTTTTTTTAAATTTGAATCATTCATCATCAAGCTCAGATCTGTTGTTGATTCCACCAGCATACTCAGTACACACCCAACATATTTTGTCTATTTCAAGATTCTTCATATATAGAAACATAACTGCTAGCATATGGTGGAGGATGCATTCATTGATTTCCTTCTCCAGAAACATCTAAGAAGCCTGTATCCAACTCAAGAATACATTCAGGGGGTGTTCGCATGCTTGCAAATCAAGTACACAAATCTTCTGAATTAAAATAGCGAGGGCCTTAATAAGAGCATACAATATTGAATCTACTCCATGTGTTTCTACGAGGGTTGTTTCATATATATACCTATAAAAAGAGGTGAATAGGCTATAAATTTGCAGATGATTGGCCATTTCTATGCAACTTCAACGAAAATCTTCAACCAGATATTATTAAGGAATTATCAATCATGTAGCTACAGTGAAGTGATGTAATATAGAGAAAGTTCACTAGTAGGGCACAAGAAAGGTACATTTACAACTTCCCATATTAAGTTCCTGCTTATTTTCACAGTAGAAATATATAGTCAGACAATTTAAAGTGATCTTCTCTGTAATCAACTCCACAAGCTATATATTCTTGCACCATGTATTGTATTGGGATGTATCTCTCTCACCTTGTATCAGGTTGAATTGTTGGGTCATTTATTTTTTCTGGGTATGGCAGATGCCCATCGCGTTGTATGAGTAGGACTTAGGTTTTCGTCTGGAGCTATGACCTCAGGTTTTCTTCACTCAATTCTTTCCTAGCGGTATGCTCCCCTGAACTGGGTTTCAATGTATACTCCCTTTGTTAAATAATAAAATGAATATACATTTTTACCTTTAAAAAAAATTCACAACCTATATAGCAATAATTTTCAAAAATAAGTTACCCACCTAGAATATTTTAGGTAATTTCTATGATAATCATTCTGCTATGAAAAAAATATAAGTTAGGTGTTGTAGAAATAATTTACCCACCTGAAATCTTTTAGGTAATTTCTGTGATATTTCTTTTTCTATTAAAAAAACTTATCTTCCTTGATGTTGGGTGTTACAAAAATGAGTGTCATTCCTTATGTGTTGCTTCTATTGGATACTTTATGTGATATTTCTTCTGCTTTAAAAATTATCTTCCTTAGAATTGGGTGTTATAGAAATAAGTTACCCACTTGAAATATGTTGGATATTCCTGTGATATTGCTTCTACTATCCCTTGAATTCGGTTTTATAGGTGCCACTATTCTTATGTTGCTTCTGTTAAGCTCATATTAGATGAGCAACCAAGAAAATTGTTAATTATTTCAACTGTGTTTATAGCCCTAAGTCACTATCTCTCATCACAAGTGTAACATATTTGTATAATCAAACAAATTTTAATTTGTCATGTGATAGAATGTTCAAATCAAAACAAATTGAGTAGAAGAGAAGTTCAAAACTTTTTTAGTATCTTCGATGTCAAAGAGTGATTAATGGAACCTAGAAATTTTGGATTTTTATGTATTATTGTTCTTTTGTAATAATCAGACAAATTTTAACCCGTCATGTTACAACCTGTTCAAATCAAAATAAATTGAATAGAAGAGAAGTTCAAAACTTTTTTAATATCTTCGATGTCAAAGAGAGATTAATGGAACCTAGCGATTTTGGCTTTTTATATATTGTTGTTCTTTCATAATTTTAGGTATTTTATTAACAAATTTGTGGAATATTGAAGAACTAAATTATCTCCTTTATCAAATTGAATGATAGAAAAAATAGACCCACAAACTATCTTTAGCCTTGGTAGTTAAAAATCTATCATTCTATAATTAAAAACTACTAAAAGATGGAGAGATGAAAGCAATTTCAAAATACCAACAAACCACAACTATTTTGTAATACAAAATCCACTTAAAATCCCCTTTTGTACTGAAATAAATCCACTTACAAAAAATCCTGACAGCTACACACTGGTGAATATTTGAGTGCCATTACATGTAAATGGGGTCCCCAAATCAAGCACTAGCTAATCCATTAAAAAATAAAATAAAATATTATAATGGTACTCTACCTATGATCATGTTCATCACTTCAGAGAAATAGTGGAGATTATCACTGAAAAAAAATCTACGGTCTCAGATAGTTGATCAAAGAAGGACCTCATTATACATGTATAACCGATGATACAACACATGAATATCATCAACATAAATAAGCATTACCCATACTCTATTGTTAATTTTTATTGTTGCCCTAGTTGGTTTTCCATTTTTGATCTAAAGCACTTGTCACGTGAAATAAAAAACTTGCATCCCAAAGCTCAACTCATACCAAAAAAAGACCCAAATCTCTCTCTCATCACATAAATACAATGTTTTCTTAAAACTAATTTCATTCCTTTGATTTATCCCTACATACCCAATTTAATTGCCACCTGTACTTCTGGAAGGAAAACATGGAACTGAGGAAAAACACATGTAAATACCTACAAGAGCTTGCATGCCTCTACAAGGAAAGACAATTTTTGTTCAACTTGAGATTTCTTTGAAATCCCTAGAAAAATGGAAAGGGTGCAGTACGTTTTTAATAACAATGGGAGGGGGAAGGTATTAATGAAAACCCTTTTTTGCAGGACAACATGTAGCTGAGAATTGAATGTATCCCAATTACCTGAAACCTGTTACTGTGATCAAGCAACTGGCAATGAATTGTGTGCTCTACATTTGGCCCATCCTTTGAAAATGTATTTCATTTGACTGGGCTCCAAGTTTACAAAGGTTCCAACTGCAATAATGACTACTTAAACTCCCATTCTTGTACTTCCAATCGTTCAAATTCTTTATTGGGCCGTTTAAACTATATTTTCTGCATTCAGAACAACCCATGAAATCGTAGGGCAAATAAATGAATTATCTAAGGTTCTCATTATTGCACTGTATGAACAGAGACTGCAAATGTTCATCATTGTCGAGTGTCTGCAAATGTGTACTCTAAAAAAAATTTCAGGTATGTGATAAGTCGGTAAAAAAATTAAGGACAACAGTCTATCTGAGCATGGTTTCACATTTTTTGGTTAACCATGTCCGTAGCAGGAAAACAGGGTAATTTTTGGTTTTAGGATGTGATATAGGTTTTCCATATGACCGTACGCAAGCAATCTTGCAGGGAAAGCCTATCGGCTAATTAATACTAGTAATTGAACTTTGGTACATCCAATATATGTGAAAGGTCAATTAGAATAAATTTATATTGTCATCTCTCTCTCTCTCTATATATATATA
>MU228047.1:75000-102937 GCA_018584345.1 Thuja plicata | reverse complement strand
TATAGCTCTAGCTGAGAGCAATTTTACAAATCTTGCAACTCCATGCATAGAGAGCTATGGATCGATTTGTGAGGGCTCATTCTTGAGTTTCCTTGCATGTAAGGATTTATAGAAGTACACTACTTTTTTGTGTACACACGTGATCATGTGGATCTCCATTCCCATCATATTTTTCATATTGAGAGATCTCAATCTTTCTAGGGAAGTCTTTCATGTTAAATATTTTGTCAAAAGGATTAGGACAAATTGAATCCCATCATTCTCTTAAGTTGTTTGATCTCCTCTTCTTGAGGTGGACCTTGCTTCTTAATCTTCTTGTCCACATCAAAGTTGTAGGGGACTCTAGCACCCTTGTTGATTAAACTCTCTAGGAACTTATCTTTGTTTTGCTCTAAATATCTCTCCACATATTGTTAGAAGAGTGGTTCTTGTTTCATTTTCATGAAGTCTTGGGAGCTGTGGTCAAAAATCAAGCTACTACCCCCATATTGTGAACCATGGTGAGTGCGTTGTGAAGGTTGTCTTGAGTTCCTAGGAGGTGTTAGTCTCCTATAATGATCATGTCTTGAATCCCTTCTTCCTCTAGGGCTAGGAGATCGTGACAATGTTCTCGAATGTCTTCCACTTCATGGAGTATTAGGAGGGGTGGATGGAGGAGAGTTGTTTCCACCACCAACACACATGTTGTTGAATTGATCATTAAGTTGTTGAGCCAAGAGTCTATCTTGCTCCTCCTGGAAGGCTTTCCTTTCTTCCTCCAACAAAGTTTGCCTCTCTAACTCTAGGAGTCTAAATTTATCTTCCTTTGCAGCTTGTTCATCTAGGAAGGCTTTCTTTTCATGCTCAATCTTCTTAAATCTTTCACTCGTTTATCTTGAAGATGTTTTGAGTGGTGAACTTGGTGTTGAATTTCTAAACAAGTCATTGGTGAATGTGGCATTCACACGAGTGTCATAAGGTTCATCAACTTGGTTATAATGTTGTGATTTTTCATCTTGATATGCTTGCCTCGTACCTCTCTCAACCCTTTGGTGTGCATCCAGATATCTAGTTGAGATGAGGGGTGAGACTGGTTGACTTTCGTGAGAGGAACCGCCAAACGGAATGGTATCTCTATATCTTTCAAATATGTCATCAAGGCGTTGATCAATTTCTCCCCTCTCTCATCGATTCATTGTATAACTCATATCCATATCCGAGCGAGAAGATGCTAAGGGTGTACTCAACTCACTAAGGTTACTCTTGGAATCAAACCAAATTTCTGAGTTGTTCCTGGGTGATTGATCAAATATGGGTTCTTTTCCCTTACATTTTTGGCAAGTTTGAATTAAGGATAATTGGTTGAAGACTAATTGAGTTCATTTTCCTTGATCTACTTGATATCTTGTTGTAACTAGCATGTAATAAAAGGTACTAGGTGATAGGATGACCCTAAGAAATGTTGGTAGCAAACCAGGATAGTAAAGGCATCCACTTGTCCAAAAGAGAGGTGATAAGATAGAAGTTTTGCAAGAGGCGTAAATCAACACTGCCACAGGGGTGCCCACTGAACAGGTGAATACCCTAACACATATGGATCAGGAGGATGATTTACCCAAGTTATATTGATTGAATTTGAATTTGTATGAAAGTGAATGGATAAGAGATTACCAAAACTCTCCAAGTGTGTTACCAAAAGGATCTAAAGGTTTGTCTTCTCAATAAGGATGATTTCTAGCTCACCAACTCCAAACAAGGTCACTCGTGAAATCAAAGGTTACTAGTTCAAGAGGTCAACGTGAGAATCGAAAGTGTAAACAAGCTTCTAACAGTGGGGTAAGTAATCTAATCTGAACAGGATCAACCAAGGAAGACTGAAAATGACTTGATAGAAAATTGAGCAAGTTGACAGTTTGACACTTAAGAATGCAAGTTTGTTGATTGTTTTGATGTTTGGTGTATATTTTGATGTTTCACTCACACAAGACACATCAAGCAGATTGTTTGTTGTAAAATAAATAGTCACATCACAACCTAGGTAAGCCAGGGCAATATCTGTTGAATTCCCACTTGAACCAAAGTTCAGCCACACTTACTCATAGCGGACAACTTAGAAGCTTGGAGGCACGGGCTCCTCCTTACATGTGCACTCACTTCTCAGGCACACCAAGCTTCGAATCCCAAGGGAATCACTTCCCAAAGGACTGTTGTCTCTACTAAGAGCCATAAAAATGTGGGACATCTTAGTCGGTCTCTGACCTTCCGTGCCAATAGATAGAGGGTTTTTGGTCACTAAAACAAAGTTTGTAGTCAAGGTTTGTTCAGGTGGTTGTAATCAATTCATTTTCCCAATTAAGGGGGCTCTCCCAATCCTTTCAAAGCAAGATTTTCACCTTAATAATGTAGGGACTTTAACACACCACTAGGGTACTAGAGGAGATTTTGGTTGCCACAACGAATTCACACCTGTCCACTGTGAGACTAATCACAATGACATTTTTTATATACCAGTTTGGAAGGGCTTGGCTTTAGCCTATTACCGGTTGGGTAATCCACTCTCACTAGCTCTATTAAAGCACTTGGGAGGTAGCCATGCTAAAATAATTATATGAGTTTCTCTTACACCCAAGATCCACAAAGGCAAGGGGAGAGGATACGTTCATATAATTTTAGGATTACAATCTAAAAGACACTTCAAACACATAAGAAAATGACAACAATGCTTTCTGATTTTTTATCATCCCACAAGGGCGAGAGCATAGTTTTCTAACATCATTTTCATTCCTAAAATACCAAAATAGAAGTTCATTTTAGAATTCTTGCATGTGGGTTCCTATTGTAATAAAAAAAAATGAAATACAACCACAAATGTTAGCATGCTATCGATCAAGGAAACCTGCAAGACAATTTGTTTGTAGTCTGTGTTTTTAGTCTTCCTTTTAAACGTCCTGCAAACCACTGTTAGGTTGTAATCAACAAGATAATTCATAGAACAAAATAACTCAAAACTCGTCACCATTAGAAAAATAAAAAAATTATAAATCTAATTACATATTCAAAAAGTAGATAAAAAATCACGCACTTTAAAAAAAAATTGCAATAAAAAATGTTACCGTATGAGCCCATACGAGGCTTTGGAAGCTACAAAAAAGAGGATTAGACAGGTACAATGATCAAAACCTACAATTTCTACTAAATCTGTGACTCAAATCTAGAAATTAAGAACAACCCAGAAATCTTCAGACAATTCTACCCAAAAGCAAAAAAAATTGCACTCAGTTTGGACCTAATATAAGCAAGATATGATCATTTGAAGTTAGACTGTTAAACCAAAAAGTTCAATGGTGAAGGCTAAGACTTTTCAAACCCTGCTGACGTCAATAGACTGCGGCATTAAAATTGATGGGCTGGGGGCCGTCACAGAAGGCCCATATTTTGATAGTCATATTGACGTCAAATTTAACACAGTAAAAAAAAAATTGATTTTTGATTTTTGTTTTGTTTTCAAATTTTTTTAAAAAAAATCTGCCTCAAGCTGCATGCAGAGATGATCCAAAATCTGCCTTGATTTCTATGTAAGCTTGTTTGGGCAAAAATATTTGCTACAAATTTGACTTTCATCAAATATGGGCAAGTTTATAGTCATTTTCAACCGAAATAGCGATCCAGATATAATGGTGGGGTCAGATTTGGCTCAAAATGAGAGCTTTAAAGACACTGAGAGAATAATAGATAGAAGATAGAAGAAATTTTTGAAGGTGATGAAAAAAATAGATGTTCTGCCCCACGGTGAGCACCAAAAATGTGTGCTAAAAAGTAGTCACACTTCTATGAGTCATTATATTCAAGATTGCTCAAGAATGAGGTCTCAAATGGTGACTCGTAGCTCCCTATTCATTGAGTGCAAGGGTTTGTAATGGAGGCCCTCAGTGTAGACCTAGTTATGCCCATGCAAATACACCATGAAATGAGAGATTCAAAAAGGAAGAGAAAGAATGCTAGTCTCTATGATCATCAAATATGCATTGCAAATGAAAACTATTCTATATGATAACAATGCATGAAAGCAAACTAATCTATATGATAACAATGCATGAAAGGAAATATGCAAACTAATCTATATGATAACAATGCATGAAAAGAAATATGCAAACTAATCTATGAAGGACATATGCATCTAAATTAACATGAATCTACTCTAAATGGATTGTCATTGACGCATGAGAAAAGAAGACAAGAAGAAGAGAAGTTGCATAGTTCAAGCTCAAATCCTCAAACTCTCCTCCAAAGTTGCTCTCCAAACCTGCAGCATAACAATAACATAAAAATTCTATATCTGATGTCTAAATGAGAAGGAGAGGGCTCCTTATAAAGGAAAGTGTGCAAAGGAATGCATCCTCAAGAGCAATGTGGGATAAATCCCTAAAAAGACAAGTAAGAGGAAAAAGCCCACCACTTAGGAATATGTGTGGAAAAAAAGAAGTTTTATTTAGTTTTTATTTGATTTATTTCCCCTTTTCATCAAAAAGAGAGCTTTAAGTGGGGATTTTATTTATTTAATTAGAAGAGGGATTTTTCTTTCAATTAAATAAGATAATTTTATTTAATAAAAAGGGATTTTCTTTTAATAAAATAAGATCATTTTATTTAATTAAAAGGGGTGTTTTCTTTTAATTAAATAAGATTATGGATAAAATGATCAAACCTTAGAAAATATTGAAATAATTGAATTAATTACGATTTGATCAAGGAAATTGATTTGAATTGAAAATATTGCAAGGCATTGATTTAGGAAATTGATAAATTGATTTCGTCATTTGATAAATTGAAGAATGGGGGCCCATAGTCTAGGCGACCATTTTAGGGTGCATACAAGACATACCTCAAAACAAGATTTGAGGTGAATACCATTGACTGGTATTGGCAGACTTTCTCCTCCAGGTGTTGACAGCCAAAAAACATTGTGCTCCTTGCACTCTGTAATGACAAACAAGCCTCCCCAAAATGAATTAAATTTAGTATGATTGCCCAGTCTGCTCTTAAATTCATCCCACTTGAGAACAATGTCTCCCACATTGAAATCCCTGGATCTCACTTTTCTGTCAAAGCTTTTCTTAAGTTTCATCTGCTAAAACTCCATAGTTTGCATTGCTTTTCTCCCACTTTCTTCCAATTCCATCACCTGTGTGTAACGCACCTGCATAGGATCTCCTTCTTTAAAAAGAACCAGCTGAGTTGCAAGATCAAGTGTTGGCAGCTCTATTTCAATAGACAACCAAGCTTCCTTTCCATATACTAACCGATAAGGTGAGTTTCCAATAGTCTACTTTGGAGTAATTCTATCCACCCATAAAGCAACCTTTAACTTGGAGTGTTAATCACGATGATACTCCTACAGATTTCTCTTAATAATTTAGATTAGGTTCTTGTTCGTGGACTCTGCTACTCCATTGCCTTGAGAATAATAATTAGAACTGGTGCTAAGGTAAATACCATGCCTGACTGCCCAATCAGTCACTCTTAAACCAACAAAAGCAAGTGCATTGTCTGAGATTATAGAGTCTGAAACTCCAAATCTATTCACAATATCATCATAAAAATTTAGGACAATTGTCTCATTTGCATCCTTTAGTGTTTCTGCCTCAGTCCAGCGTGTGAAATAATTAGTGGTAGTGATTATCCACCTATGTATGACACTTGATGGAGGGTTGATAGAACCTATGAAGTCAACACCCCATTTCAAGGAAGGTTGTTCTGTTTTAATAGGCTACAAAGGTAATGATGGCAGCCTCTCTTTCCCCGCAAACATGGCACATTTCACGCACTTCCTCACTTATGCATGACTATCCTTAAAAATATCTGGCCAATAATAACCAGCTCTTAGGATTTTGTATGTAGTAGTCCTAGGGGAAAAATGGCATCCTGAATGACCATCATGGAACTCATGCAAAATGTTGGCAATTTGTTCTGAATCAATACATCTGAGAAGTACACCATTGTGATCCTTTCTATATAATACATCATTAATCGACATAAAATGAACTGCTTGTAACCGATAATACCTTCTTTTTACCTTGTCCGAATTTGTCGGACACTCACTAGTCTTCAAAAATGAACCATATCATGCAACCAGCTCACTACCCTATCATCACCAGCTATCATACCAAGCACTAAAATTGTATCTACTTGTCCCTGAAGCTCTGAAACCTCATTATCAACAATATGATCACATAGGCCTTTGCCTCTAACCAACTTGGTCACCTAGATGTCCACATCGTATTCCATAACGCGTGTTATCCAATCAACTCTCTTTTCATTGAAATAATTGTTGAGTAAGAACTCCTTGACACTTGGGTGAACAACTTCAAGATGAACCTTATTATGGGATAGCAAGTGTCTAAACTTCTTGAGGCTCTTTACCACAACAAGGACATGCTTTTTAACAAAGTTGTTCCTCTGCTCATAATCTTCTAAGCCTTTGCTGAAAAATGCAATTGGCCATTCCAATCCTTCTGTGTTTTGTTGGACCAACATTGTAGAAATAGCTTCATAACTGCCATATGCATACAAAATGAAATCCTTGTTGAAATCTGGATTCACTAAAGTAGGAGTTGCTTCCAGGGATTCTTTAATGACTTGATAATTGTACTTAGCTTCTTTTGTCCAACTGAAAACAACGTTATTTTTAAGCAAGGTTGTCAATGGCTTCAATAAATCTACAATGTTAGGCAAGAAATGCCTCAAAAAATTAATCCTTCCAATGAAGGACTACAATCCCTTCTTATGATGTGGAAATGGTAACTCTAGAATTGCTACTATCCTTTCTGAATCCACTGTGACCCCTTTCTTGGAAACAACATAACCTAACAGTTTACCCTCATGAACAATAAAGACACATTTTTTGGGTTTAATGAGACAACAAACTCTCTATAATGCTCAAAGATATTCCTCAACTGACCAAGATGATCGGCTACCTTTTCGGAGTAAACTGTGATATCATCAAGATAAACTAACACAAACTGGTACATCATATTACTAAATTCCATAGCCATGGCTTTTTGGAAAGTTACCCCTACATTTGGTAGACCAATGGGAATTCTCTTGTATGCCATAGTACCCGATTTAGTAGTAAAAGCAGTTTTATATTGATCTTCACTTCTAACCAGAATTTGGTTATACCCTGAATAACCATCTAACAAGGAGAAATGTTTTGAACTAGCAATATACTGAAGTATTTGTTCCATATAAGGAAGGGGATGCCTACCCTTCAATGATGCCCTATTCAAATCTCTGAAATCTACACACAATCTCAGCTCTCCATTCTTCTTTCTAACAGGGATGAGATTGGACACCCAGCTAGTGTGTTTGATTCGAAAAATGATGCCACTCTCTATCAGCCTAAAAACTTCCTTTTGCATTAATGGCTGTAATTTGGGATTAACATATCTTTCTCTTTGCCTTATGGGCTTAGCATTGGGATTGAGGTCTATAGTGTGTTGTGCTAACTTGGGATTAAAACCTTTTAAATCACCATATTCCCATGCAAATACATCTGCAAATTCTTGAAACAGCTAAACATTGGACTCTTTTTTAGGAGAACTTACCTTACCAAATTTTAAGATTTTACCCGGTGCAACCTCTAAAATTTCATAATGTTCTTGTGGGACCAACAAACTAGTTTTGTCCTCTTTAGCCTAATCATCCAAGTTGAATATGGATTCTAAGGTAACCAGGCCTTAAGGCAACTTATTAGACTTCAGCTGTATGACTTGATCTCCATACTGTTGCTGGATTTTTTGTTGATTTGAGGCAGCAAACCCATCCTCTTCAAGCAAAAAATGAAAAAAAATTTGTCATGTTCAAACACCTGTCAATTGACATTGTTATCAGGTATATAAGGTCTGATAATTACCTTAATATGTTGTTGAGAAAGGATTTTCATAATGTTGTTTGGAATGTCAAATTGGGATCCAACAATAGCTAAGCGATCAGCATGCTAATTTTTACTCCTCGGTATTTCTATGATATTGAATGCATCAAAATCTTCTATTAAGTCCCAAACTATGTGTTTATATGTTTTCAATGTATCATTCTTACCTACACTTAGGCCTCTAACCTAATTAAATATCAGCTCACTATCCCCATATACCTTCAACTACTTAATCCCATGCTTTTTAGCCCATTCCAGGCCTTGAATTAGACCTTCATATTCCGCTGCATTGTTTGTACAGGAAAATGCAAAGCGAAAAGCTGCATAGTACTTCTCACCCTTAGGTGAAACCAACATTGCACCACTACCAACACCATTCCTACTTCGTGAACCATCAAAATACATTTCCCAAACATTACTTTGTTGTTCAGAAACACCTACCTCCTTGACCAGATTTGGAATCACCAAACCATCCTCCTAAAACATATAATTTCCCAAACCAACATCTACAAGAATACTATTTTCATAATTTGACATGTTCTTTGTTTCTCATTCATCCAAAATAATATCTGAAGTCTCACTAACTTGGGTCATAGGTTCATGATTAGCAGCATACTCACCACAATAAAAAACTACACAATTGGCATTAACGACACTAGGTGTGTATGGTTCTATATGGTCCTTGGACAACAACTCTGATTGGATGGCTACTGTGGTATTGTATCTAGTTTAGAACAACATATCTGACCAATTAGATGAAAGGTAACCTCCTATTTTGGCAGTAAATTCTCTTAATAAACACAAGGAAAAATTTGGAGGTAAATCAATGACATAAATTTCCTGAGATATGGAGAAATTTGGACAAGCATGTAAGGTCAAACTTGCATCCCTGATAAGACCTACCATACTAACAGCTGAACCATCAAGTTGCACTACCCTTTTCTTTAACAATTCATACTTCAATCCTAACTGGAAATCTATTTTCTTAGGCATAATGGAGCATGTAGCTCCACTTTCCACCATGCAGTTATGCACCAAATTGTCACCAATGATAAGTGAAACATAAAACAAATGCAGTTTTACATTCTTACCTTGAACTGCAGATGTTCCTTTGTTGCTAGCCTCCTTTTCATCGATTTGGACAATAGCATTAATCAACACAACCACCTTACAAGCATAAGAAAATGTCACCTTAGGAGTAATCTCCTCATTTAGTGATTTCTTCAAATTATCATCTTGCCTTGGGATAGCCAAACAATCCCACATGCTCATCATAATATTCATTTTTTTTCATGCTATCCACAATGTCAAAAGGTATATCCAAATGCACCTTTTGTTGTGTCCTAACAACCAATGGATCTTCATCCCTTCGAGGTTGTTCTTTAATTGGTACAATAGAGGTTTTCTTTAAAATGCTTGGAATTTGTGTGGATGGTGAATCTACAGTTGCAGGTCCTTTATTTTTGTCTGTTGTTTGTTCCATTTCAAAAGCTATTTTATTTGCTCAGGTGTTGGCTGCAATTGATGAATCACCAATCAGACCATAGAACTCCTCTCCTTGCCAGTTAGGGAACCCAGTCTCAATGGTGTGTATGTCCTATGGCTATTCGGGCCCACTGGGAGATGCATGTAGATGTGAGCTTGTAGCATTTTGGACTATGAGAGATTGATTAATCACCCCATTTGAACATGTAGATTGATTATGTGCTTGATTGCACAGATATCACCAATTTGCTTCTGCTATTAAGTTATTTTGAGTCGGTATCAAGTCTCTAACTGGATTAGTAGCATTTAAGGGTGCTGGATTGTATGGTTGATAAGGCCTTTGATTAATGTTCTGCCTCCCACCTTGGAAATTGCTCTGATATGGTTTTCTATTTTGCCAAAATTATTGGCCTTGATTCTGATATTGTTGATTAAAACCTTGGTTCTTCTGTTGGAATGTTGGCCTAGGACCTTGGTACTATTTTTTAATACTTGTCAGCTCATTTCCCAAGGTCTGCAGTATTCTTTCAATCTTTTGTTGGTTGCTCTTAATCTTTTGTAGCTCATTTGATGGGCCTGCTACCATTGTTTCTTGAGGAACAATAAGAGGTAAAACTGGTACAGTAGGTACTTGGCCAAGAGTTGGCTTACAAATAGGCATATTAGGCTCAATAACGAGAAAATATGGCATGGGAGGCCTGGGTGCTATTTTACCAGCCGGTATAAGGCTATTCTCAGCTCTAACAACAAGTTCAAAAGCTTGTGGCAATGAGGTAACTCCAATAGACTGATTCATCACCAAAATGTCAATGTTGAAACTCTTCAGGTAGTATAGAAAGGCATAATCTGCACTTGGCCTCACCGCCACTGGTATTCTATTCCATGTTTTCTAAAAATGAGAATTGAAATCTATCATCTGCTCTTGTGGGGCTCTTTTAATGGTTGTTAACTATTCTACAAGTGACAAATGGCCTAACTTGTCTTCAAAGAACTTGGTGAAGGCATCACCCAATTCATCCCATGTGGAAATGGAGGCCACAGGTAGATTCCTAAACCACTCCAATGCTTTACCTTTGAACGAAGTCGCCAATAATCTAACTGCAACATTATCTTGTGTCACATGGTGAAAATTGTAGAGGGAAGCCACATCTCTAATATGCTCAAAAGCGGTTGTTTGACTCTCCCCTATGAATTCTGGTATCCCTTTCAAAGCTGCTAAAGGTATGTCATTATGCACAACAAGATTCAAAGGGCTATATTGGTCAAAGGGTACAAAAGAAAATTTCCTAGGAACAACCATTACACTAATTTGTGCTGAGGCACTTGTTGAACCAGCACTAGAACTTGCTCGAGAAGAGGATGAAATACTTGCTGAAATACTACTAGAACTGGCCTGAGTAGTACTAGCTACTAAAAATGTAACCCTACCTAGAGCAAAAGCACTATTTGTTGGAAACACAAATGCTTCAAAAGAACCATAAAGTTTTGTTCCTATAGCTGGTGATGTTGAATGCCTTATAGAAATTTCTCTTTTCCTTAGCTTCTCTATCCTTACGTAAACTCTCTGAGGTGAATATTGAACCCTTTTTGTATGTGGTGTTCATTTAAGATTTCTACCTCATCTTCTAGGTGAAGACAACTACAAATACTCAAATATTTTTGAGCTTCTTGTCTCAATTCTTCTAATAAAAGTTGTAACAGTACTGAAACTGCTATTCTTTCACCATAGATTCACCAGATACACTTAAAAACAACCTCAAATAGGATTTCTTTCATGCTGACAACATATCAAACCAGCATGAAACTTTTAAACAGACTTCTTAAGTCCCACTGGGCGTGCCAAAATTGTTAAGACCTTAAATTTGCACCCCTAAGCTTGTAACTTACAGCTTAGAATCTTGGTCAACATGGAATCATTCCTAGGTGGTGAGATTTTCCTATAACTGAAATGAATCTCTGGATTCTAGACCGGTTCCTATTTGATGATCACTTATAGCTCTTAGAACTTAAATAAACTTGATGAGGAAAAGGGGAAGAGATTACTGAAATGAACCTAATATTGAAATTTAAATTACTGTGAAGGAAGTGATACACCAAAATGATATGATAGTGCAACTACAAATAATTGAAAAGGGATCTTATACTATCTGAATGAACACAAAACAAATATTTTATGTATAGGCTTGCATAAATACTTTGTAATAAAGTCTAAAACATGAACCTAAACAAGGAGGAAGAAAAATGGCTCACTTATCAGTTTCACCCCTGAAGACATAAACTACAACCTGCAAGCAAACATACATTTCTGCAACTAGGTGTTAGGTGAGACAAAATACCATGGATTGATGAAAATTCACTAGTTATCCTGATCAAATCACCTGAAAATACACATAGAAATGCAAAAAGAAAAGAAGGCTCCAAAAGAAACTTAGATAACATAACCTCAGATGTTGTTACTTGTATTTGATCTTCCAAAATTGAGTTGCAAATTTTTGCAATAAAAAATATGCTAAGGACCAAAGTGATGTCACAAAGCCTTCTTTCTGCATTATCAAACTAACTCTCCCATGAGACACCCCAGACACTAAGTACAAACCTCTCAACCACCAAGGGTCGGATGCTAGAAAAAGGCCCTAAAAAAGGGGTATAGAAGCCAAGAAAGAAGGGAAACCGGCTGGAAAAAGTCATCAAAACCACAAAGGAACCTTCCATGCTCTTAAAATAAGCCTTAGAAAGCTCAACCAACTCATAAAGCACCTTCAAAACACATGAATAAGTCTTACTTTGAAAATCCTCCTAGAAACCCTCCAACACCTCCTAAATCTGCTCTAATACTCCTAGATGCCCTCCTTATGTCTCCAAACTGCTAAAAATACCAAGAAGAAGTCTTTCATCCATTTAAAGCACCCTTATCTCTCCATCCTTCCATTATTAATGCTTTCTTTTTAGAGATTTTAATATTTATTAATTGATTTATAAAATACATTAATCAATAACTATTAAATTACAATATATATCTCAAAATACATTAATAATTATTAATTAATATATGAAATAAATCAATTACTAAATATTAATTACAATCTTTTCAAGAAAGCAATAAATGAAGAAAAAAAAGCAAATATATTACTTAACATTATAAATATATGCTAAGAACACATATAATTATAATATTAAGCAATATATTCATTGCTTGAAAATGCCATTCAAAGGCATCTGGCTGCGGACTTCAAGCATTATGCAATATGCTTCAAGGGTCAACAAAACCCCAATCCTAAAACACCTTTCAAATCATTTGGTATTTTGTTTTAGCAAGAGCGAGGGTTTGAGCTATGATCCACCACCATGAATAGAGACATTCTATCTTCTTAATATTTCTCATCATTATTCTTCCACAAAACTTCCTTGGGACTTAAGTGGTAAGATTTTTTACTGTCAAAACTCGGGCTCTATGTTTAAATACTTTATTAAACTTGTTTGAAGACTCAACCACAGATTTGGCATCTTTGTCATTCCATGCTTTGAACTCCATTTTGGTTTTGTAAATGCTCTTGTCTTCTTAACCTCTGAACTGTGGAAGTGTATGATGGAAGCAAATCATCTTTTCTTTTGTACCATTATTACTTTCTGTTGAAGCATTCCTGCAAATCTATCAAGAAAACACGGGCTCCTAAGGTACTTACATGTTCTTCTTTGTAGACATTTTCACCTATGGCATGAATGAGGGTCTTCAACTGGTATCTAGGTTTCATATGCTTTCTTCCCAAAAACTGTGACCTCTCCTGAAAGATCTTTGTGTTTATTTGTTGAGGGAGCACAAGTTTACTCTTATGTCAGTCGTCAACATATTATGCAAAATAAACAACTTCAAAAACCTTGTTTATCTAAACTTTTGAGACCACAAAGGCTCTGTTATGATTGCATCTGGGACTGTTGTTTTCTTTGGACAAGCCTTTTTTTCTTCCATATACTTTTCCTACATATGCAGACCTACAACTTGTTGAAGTCAAGAGCTCTTTTGTGAGTAACATAAACATTTTTAAAAACATTCTTTCTTTTTTTTGCAAAGATTTTCACTGAAAAGCATTATATCCATGCTAAACATGAAGACACACAACATTTGTTTTTTGTAGCCACCACCATTGAGTATCTCCAACTCTGCTCTAATCATGTGTAGAATCTAACAACACAACAAAGAACCTTCCTTTAGCTTTGGTTTTACCCTTTTTAAACATAAAACCATTCTACAGGCTGAAAGTTTATTGAAAGTCGTTGCTCTTTAAATTCTTAAATTACCTTTGATAGGGATAATGATGTACAAATTTATTTAATGTTGCACTGTTAAACAATCTAGGAAAGGCCACTGTTGTTATGGCTATAATGTCTTTGGATCACTATCACTTATGCATAAGACTACATTCCACAACTAAGAAAATGCTCAAGCTTCTCGTTCCATGGGATGTTGATAATGCTGCCATTATGATGTGATATTCTTCTTTTTAATTCTTAAAATCTTATGCTCTGATTTGATGTATCTAATTCCAAGTTTGATTTTGCTATATTCCTCATACTGCATGATACACTCACACAAGGTTACCTATAAATTTTCACTCACATAGCAAATAAAATTGTGTCATGAATGACATTCTGAGACTTCATTTTGATGTATCTGATTACTCTCATTATGACAAATGAGAACATTGTAAAACATTAGAAACCCTACCTTTGATATTTTCTGGTGTTATCCTAACTTCTTGAACTTGTAAAATCACATTGATGTTATAGCATGATAATGCTTGAACTTGCTCTTAATGCATCCCTGTTGTGTTTAAATAATACACAAGGTTTCAAATCATTCATAGAAACAACGTGTCCCTTAAATGTATTGTAGATTTATCATTGTTTTTTCTTTACAATGAACAACAAAGTGAAAGGTTTCATATCATAACACATGTCCCTTTGACACTTGTTTTATTGCTCTTCTTTGTTGAAGTTGGATGTTCTAAAATTAGTTACTCTAAATGATATGTCGGGCTCATACCCGAACGGAGCCTCGGTTAGGGACACATGTCCATTAGAGTAACTAATCACCTACACATGAAATAAACACATTAGCATAAATATTTCTTTCTTACAAGCACTGAGGATATTCTGATGTTTCTTTTTCAGATTTAGGACAACTTTAAAAGGCAGCATAGGCATAGAGTAAAATTGAGATAACCGGCCATTGCTTAGATCTATATTGGGATCTAACATCATTGTTTTCAATCTTACAGGATTTAGGAGCTTTCTAGGAGACTCACAGATACAAAATAGACTCAGGACAAGCTGACCACTTATAACCAGTCAAAGCAACAAGCAATGACTGGTTATTCTCTCTCTCTCTCTCTCTCTCTCTCTCTCTCTCTCTCTCTCTCTCTCTCTCTCTCCTATTTTGTGTTTTAATTTTGTAGGAGAAGTAGTAGGCTATATTCACGGCTTGTGCAAGTCTTTTGCTTTGACACTCAGTACATATAAGTATCTCTCAAATATATAAATTAAAATGTAACTTATCACTATTTAATACAAATGAAAAAAACTATTTCCATTATTGTAACATGTACTTTTGTTTTATTTCCTTAAAGATCTGTTAGTAAAGCCAATTGATAGGAACTGTATCATCTGTTGAAAAATTTCACTTGGTAGTAAAATTATGATAGCAGGAATATAAGGGAAAGCATGAAGAGTTGTTTTGTAGGTATGGGAAACTACATAATTATTTTGTTGAATTGCAAGATGCATATAGGATTTTGGAATAAAAGATGAAAGATATAGATTCTGGTGCTTCTGCTTACACTACTACTCTATCCATTGTTAGGGAAACTCCACCTACTATGTCCAATCAACAAAATGTAGTTTATATTCCTCCAGTTGTCCAACCAAGACCAGTAATTGATGAGACAACATGCTTAGTGGATCCAACCAAGGCATAATGCCTTGAAAATATTGATGAATTGGAGAAGAAGTTAAGGGATACCAGACAAGAATCATCTAAGAAATAAAGGCAGTTGGTATCTACAATAATGGATCATTTATACCATAATGCTAAGAATAAGTTGGTCCATGTTCATAAGTTGTATTCTTTATTGTTCACTGCAGTCAGGGGTTTTGCAAGTGATATGGCCATTTTTATGTCGATTATGGATAAATGGATAAGAAGAGTTGACAATCTCAAGACAATGGTTATTTCTTCCAGTTTCCATGGGGATAAGCCCAAGGAACTACAAACCACATATGCTCTGATGAAGGAACTTGATAATTTTCAAGTATTACCAGAAGGAATTGAGAGAAAGGGTAGAGAACTTCTAGCTTATTTTAATGATTTTAAAAATACCTTGATCTCTCAGATTATAGACAGGGAGGGAAATGTAAAACCTCTTAAGTTATGGAAAGAACAAGAAGATCGAGAGATAAGATCAAAGGTAGATGTTATATGTGATGATTTTGACATAGGTATGTTAGAAGAATGTATAGATAAAATCATTTCCACTCGAAAGTTTTATGAGGGTTTTGAGAGGGAAGCTAACCAGGTTGCAGTAAAGTACACACCTTGAAGAGCTAAGATAGATGAGATAATTAATTACCCATGGCCAACAAATGAATAATTTGAACAATGGGCTAGAATCTACATGGTAGAGGTATAGAATGCAAACTGTTAGGGTGATATGTAGTTGCTAATTTTGGTGTAAAGTGTTACAGTTTTATTTTGTTCCATCCTTTTCGCAGTCACAAGGCCACCGAAACAAATCTTCAACAACTGGATGTGATGCAAAGTCCGTCACGAGAGTTTTTAGCTAAAAGAGATTCAAATTTTGTCTTATTCATAGAATATTGTAATTGATTATGTGTTGTCAAGTAAAAAACTGGCATGTGTCTTTTCTGGCCCTTATCTTGTATTTCTTCCCTTATTCTTATAAAAGGGTAATCAAGGCCAAGAGACGAGGTCCAAATCTTTTTTATAGAAGTCTATTGTCTAGGTTTATTGGTACAAGTGAAGCTTTATGCTATTTTTTAGCATACTATAAGCATTTTTGAGAAAATATATGGAGTTAGTGCCATCTTCTTGCAAGTTTTGCGTCAAATTCAAGTATATTTTGTATTCTATGGAAGGAGTAACTTTGAAATTAATTGAAATACATATTTCTAGTCTAGTATTCTCCTTTGCATAAATTCTTTGTGTTTTGTTTTAATTGAACCAAGGGTTTGATTATTCTAGTGCATTGTCATGGTGTATGTAATTTATATTCATGCTTTAGTTCAAGGAATTAATTAAAATGATTGAATATATAAATTGTAGATCCATAGGATTTACTTAGGGATTGTGATAAGCATGATAGGTCATAAATGTAGTTTGAATAAATTGTAAGGCAATTTTATTCCAGATTCAAAAGTTATTAAGCACAAGTCTTGTTGTAACATGCAAATGTATGCCAAATTTACAATTAACCCAATGGATAGGGCACTGATCTAAATTTCAATTTTATGTCTTTGATTCTGCACAAGTTCATTTGGTTTCACTCCAAAATTGATTAATAATGAAGTCTATTTTTAATTTTGTATGTTGAAGTTGTCAAAATGCACAATCTTATGCTCCATGAAAGTTGTAGAATAATAAATAACTAGCTATTATTTAGAATCTCCTTATTATGTTGAGTCTAATATGAGATTATCTGCTAAAGTAATTTATAATACAAGTTTGGTACAAAGATTATATGAGAATCATAGGATTACCCTCCTAGGTTCTGCAGAGCCCAAAGTGTAGAAGGGGTTGAGTCTGCCTTGTTAGTTGGTCCAAGTCCATTTGTTTGTCGAGCATGAGAGTTGGAATCTATTTAGGTAAATAAGTGTGTAACTTGATGTCATTTATGAGTAAAACCTATTCCAGGAACCAACAGATTGAATGTGTTTATTCTTGATTTGGCATTTTTCATTTTGAGGATGAGTTCTTTGTGGTGATATGTATATATGAGCTATTATATAATATTTGGTGTAATTGTGATGGGGATCATATAAGGATCCATGCTCTTAGTGAAGACCAATGCAACCAATTGAATAGTAATGGTTGGGATTATGACATTTGTTATCTATTAAGCATTACATCATTGCCTTAGTTATGAAATTATACCTTCTTCTTGTGATATTTGAGTCATAGGATTAGGTGCTTTGATTAGGCATGGAGAATTAAATAGTGGGCATAATGGAATCCATGACCATACATTTTGAGGGTAGATAGAATCCTCTAGCATGACTTGTGAGGATATTCACATAATTGAATACCCAAGCATGATTTGTGGGGGTAGATAGAATCTTTGAGCATGACTTGTGAGGGCATTCACATAATAGAATCCCAGAGCATGACTTGTGAGGGTAAATAAATTCCTTAATCATGACTTGTGAGGGTAGTTATACAATCAAATATGCAAGCATGACTTGTGAAGGTAGATAGAATCCCTGAGCATGACTTATGAGGGTAGTGGCACAATGAAATCCATGAGAACACCATGAGCACTTCTATGAGACTGTATGTGACTTGTGAGGTAGCTTTCACATGTATGGGCATGTGATGAAATTCCCTATGTTTAGTACTCTAGCACCTAAGTCTTAGTGATTTGAGTTGTATCTCTTGGGTAATAACATCTTGAGTGTGTTATGTTATTATATTGTGGTTATGCTTATGCATGTTGAGTATTGATCCATGTTGCTCTAACGTTATCCTTCATTTATCTATTTGGTATGCATTTATTGGTGTAAGTGTAAGATTATACCTCCATGTATGCCTCGTATTCTTGTTTGTCTTGTGTGACTATCTATGCAAACACAATAGGGTGGACCTAAGGGTACCATGTGGTCGGGTGGCATGATACATCACTATTGGGAACCAATGTATAGTTAGTGGACTTCTTTAGAGACTTTGGTTCAGGATCCATAGCATTTATTTATCTCTCTATTTCAATTTTATACTTGTACTCACGTTATGTATTTTGATGGATATTGTATATGATCATGTGTTGTATTTATATTGTTTATGATCAAGTGAGTTGTCCTCGAGGATCATGCATTTGTAGTCCCCGATGAGGGGATAGATATAATTTAGCTATACATTAGAGTCAACGTAGGATTTTAATTAAATTTTTAAGTGTTAAACCAAAGCTTGTAGATCGATGTTCTATATTTTGCGTTGATTGGCATCTCCATCTGCTGAGTGGTGTCTCCACCTCTCTTGAAATAGATAGGCCATAATGTGAAAGCATATATAGATTGTCATTTGTTCCTACATAATATTTTCTTGATTGTCCGACATCTCCCCCTACCTATTGATGTCTCATCCCAGTTAGCTATGGAAGCTTATTTTATGATCTAACCTTGGTTTCCAAGTTGTTTAACATTGTTTCATGATTATTTCTAGTTGGATTTATCACCTTGGATAATGGTTAAATAACTTGTATGATTAATCATAGTAGATAATTTTTTTGTTGGTTTTTAAAATGAATCATGTGGCTAGATGGATTTGTAGGATTGATTTAATCTCCTCCATGGGAATTTGTGTGCCTTTGACCAAATTTATTTTATAAAAGCTCATTAGACCTAGTCTAAGCTAGTGAGGCAACTCAAGGAACAAGGGAATTCCATTCCAATTGCAAGTATATTTTTGGGGAACCCTTGGAGGGGTGTAAATAATTCCACTTGTGTATGATTGTGAAGCAATCAATGTTTTATGCTTATGTTGTTAGCAATGTGGTAATATGTTATGCACGTGTCGTGTAGTTGTTGAATTTTTTTTGGTATGTTTAATACTTAGTATTTTTGGTTCCATAGAGGGGATTTAAACAATAGAAGGCAATGGATACTGTGCTTTTATTTTCTTCCCTATAAGACTGTAAAGTTTTTCTATTTCCTTTTTTGAACCACGATATCTTCAACTATTTTGGTTTTTTTGCTAGGTGAGGGTTTGGTTTTTTGCATAAGGAACATGGGAAGGGTTTTTTTTTTGTTCCTTCTTATTAGGGGATACTTTAATTTTATTCTAAACAAAGGATATAACAAGGATTTATTCCACAGGTTTATTTTGTTGAACATACAAGACAACTGAGATGGGGGAAAGAATGAATTTTATAGTGAAATGTTAATTTTTTTTACTGCTTCTAATATTAGAACTTTCACTTCATACATTAGAAACAATGAAACAATGAAAGAACAAAACATTCCACACAATTTCACAAGTGAACACTAGATTTATGTGGAAAATCCAATTAGGAAAAAACCCACAGTGAGATTATTCTCACAATATATGAAAAATTTACACAACTTATTTTTGGGCTTCAACCCAAGGAAGCAACTACTCCCTGGAATGAAAGTTTTATATTTATGCCAAAGGAATTTCATTACTCTTTGATTATGAAAATAATTAGAGGAGGCTAAAACCTCGTAATGATATGAAGTACACAAAGATCTCTACCACAACAACCTTCAACACACTACTTCTTGAATACTTCAGACACTTTTGAATGCAAATACCTTCATTTCATTGCTTCCATTAATATTCAAGAATTATAGCTGACACTCTTCACATCCTAGCACAATTCCAGAACTTATATATTTTCTAAATGATTTTATATTTCATCTATATCAGTTGCATTCTTGAGAGAATCTTCTCCAAGTTGATCATGATGAAATATATGAACATGAAACATGCAGCGACCACATAACTCATATCCAAACATCTAGATGGTGTAATGGAAGTGTAGGAATACCAAGGAAAGGAGTAAATATGACCCAAAACATATTCACACACTTCTCCAGGATAGTATGAACCCCAAATCAATGTTGTAATATAAATATTACAATCTATAGTAAGTTTCTTGAATGCTTTCTAAAGTAGATACTTGTCCAATCTTGCATATTAAGCCCTAGTATCTTGTTTGAGCCCATGAAATACCTTCTTATGTATACAAACTATGGTAGGGTTTTCGAATAAAAAAATCCATTAGGTTTCTCAATGTAGAATTATTCTAGGTGACCATTCAAAAATGCAACCTTGACATCCATCTAATATACCTTGAAGTTATTGTAAAGGATAAAAATGATGTTAATAGAATAAGAGTGTTTTGATACTCAAATAACTTATCAATTTACTTACTGTTTAGAGTGGAGGGATAAATAATACATTCCCTTTTATTCTCAAATGCACAAATGAAGGATCCAAATTGATCAACCCAAAAAGGATCAATACATAAATGAATCAATCTATTGGAAATAAGAATAAAGAAGGAGATCCTAAATTATGTTTTATAATTAAAGAGATATGATATATAACTATAATTGAAAAGGATGAGAGGAAGTACTAACCTTAAAGAATTTCAGATCAAATAATGTTATTTTTTGGGGTCTATACTCTGTTTCTAGAAAATCTGAAGTATGATCCGGAAAGGAAACATAGAGATGAACAAAACCCAGAAATATTTTTCCGATCTGACACCATCTTATGAAAAAGGTCGACCTTGACCCACTAATCTCACCCCTAACCCAATAATGTTGACCCTGACCTGCACAGGTCCGACATAAAATCTGTTCGCGAATCCCAATAGTTCGCTGAAAAGGGTATCCAAATCAGAGTTCAAATCTTCAATCCTGAACCTGTACCTGCAAGAAAAGAGATTTGTTTGTTGTGGGGGGAGGGGTTTGCCTTAGTAAAACCCCAATTTAGTAATTAACCTTGAAATCAATAAAGCATATAATGATAGCAAGTAGTAGAATTGAATCTAACAATGAAGCTATGATATTCAATAGATATGCAATTGTAATTCAAATGTAGCAAGTATGTAAATACGAAAGTTTGGACTCAATAGAAACCATAAAAATCCATGATTGTATGTTTGGAATCCACCTTGAAGGAAGAATGAATGATTCTTGAGGATGCACAAAGGATCTTGAAGGAAGATCACACCACCATGATGGCTAGATCTAGGGTTTGAATGATGAATCTTGAATACTTGAACCAAATCCTTTCAAAGGCTTGAAAGCTTGAATCCTTGATCTTCAATGGAGAGTTTGAATAATTGAGAGGAATAATTGAACACCTTGAGAGATTGAAAAAATTTAGAACAATGGATGCTTGAACTTTTTTCTTCTTGACAAAATCTTGGTTAGAGCTTTTTGCACTTAGAAGACTTAGACTTAGAGAAAATGAGAGAGAAAGGCTTCCTTTTATATGAAATTAGGGAACAATATTCTAAGGAGGATAACATAGGAGAATTAAATTATAATTAGACCCATGCCCCTAGAAGAGGACATATATTAAATATAGTTTAGTATTTGCCACTTCGGAACCCAAAACAACTGACCTGGAAGTGAGAAAAATGAATTTTTGATGACCTCCGAGAGCCGAGAACTTTCCAGATTTGAAAGGGGGACCCAGCACAAGGTTGAGGTCAACCCTAACCTAGTTCAAGGTCAAGTTAAACCCTGACCTAGGTCAATTTTGAGTTCAACCTTGACCCAGGGGGTCAGAACCCTTGGAAAAAGTGCCAGGTGGGATAGAAGGTGCTCGGAGAGGCCCAATCAGGGTCCTAAACAAGCACAGAAGCATGAGATGATGTAGAAATGAGGGGACAGTATGATGGTGGTCAAAAACATCCCCTAAGGAGGGCTAAAAATTCTTATAATGGAAGTTCTTTCATTTAAGATGATACATTAAGCCCCCACTTTAGTGGAAGTATAGAAATCGAACATGCTTTCGGTAAAGTTAGAAGAAAGACTCTGGTGGCTCGCAATGAGGTAGAGCATCACTAGGTCAAGGACATGAGCCCCTAGACAAAGGATTATAAGTCAAAATACATGCATAAATATATGGAAGTAAAGAGCAATCAATCATAGGAAACATGCATGATTACATAAGCAAGACAAGATCAACACTATAGATAACATAACTTCATGATCTAATCCTACTAGCATGAAAGCGAAAGAGAGAGAAGGGAAAGTGATTACCTCACCTAGTAAGATGCCCACCTTACTATGAATCACCAAGGAGGGAGAGCCTAATAGGTTCACCCATAAACTGTGCTTGTAATTGTAATGCGTCTTCTGCCAGCTTTTGAAAATATTCATAGATCCACATTCTTGTATCAGTATGAATATAAAATGCGTGTCTTTTCAGGATTTAGCAACTTATGTGTGTTACCTTCCAAGGATTTAGCATATTGAAATTTTTTAAAAGGGTGTGTATCTCTTCAGTATTTAGCAACTTATGTGTGTTACCTTGCGAGGATTTAGCAAAAATAAAAGTAAAAATGTGTGTCCCTTCAGGATTTAGCAACTTATGTGCATTACCTTCTGAGGATTTAGCAAAAATAAAATTAAAAATGTGTGTCCCTTCAAGATTTAGCAACTTATGTGCGTTACCTTCCGAGGATTTATCATGTTGCAAAATGTAAATTAATGTAAACTGTAGTACAAGGGAGACCCTATATATGCCCCCCTCCTTATCATGACTACCCATTAGGTAGGATAAGGAAGAGAAAAGAGGATACCTACTTCACAAGGTAAGGAGATATCCAGCTTAACAATAATGTATACCATATTCTTAGCGAAGAGTCTTGACCCTTACATCCAAGAACATAGATAATCGTGAAATGGATATGTCACTTATGGAAAAAGGATCCTCAAAAGGGAAGAGATCTCATCAACAAGACCCTCACCATAGAGGAGTTCTTAGGATAAAATTTCATCTTCTAAAGAAAAGAGGGACCAAAGATTCAAACATCAAGCCCCCTTTAATCAAGAGGAAGAGGAATCTTAAGATCAAGGAATCAAACTCTAACCCAAAGCAAGAGCAAGAGTTTATCAAAAGAATAATTTGCAACATAAAGAAGAGGTGATGACCTAGGACAATCACCTCTTATATAAGAGGGTATCCATAGTAAAAAACATACATCTTTACAAGGAAATAATGTTATATGATAAATAAATGACACTAAGCTAAGGAAATTAGATCCTTAGATAGAGAAAGAAGGAGAATACCTTGCCCCCCAGGTGTGAATTCAAGGGATATATCAAATTATATCAATAGATTTCATAGCAAAGTGATATCTTTACAAAATAAATGTCCTATAAAAGATATCATGAATGATTTATAGGGATAGAATATAGAAAGAATAACCAATTAAACTCCAAACAAGATACATGCTAAGAGAAAAATGGATCCTAGAAGACTGGGATAAAATACCTCTTGCCCCCCAGTAAAGAGAAAAGAGGAAAAATGCAATCTAACTTGTAGAGGAACGAGGGGAATGCCCTATATCAAAATTATGAAGAAATTGTAATACTACACGGGAATGAGATATAATTCCTAAAGAAGCTCTTTCTCTAACATGTAGCTTGAAATGCACACAATCATCAAGTAAATGTTTATTAATATAATGAAAAGGACATTTATATTTAGAGAGAGCATTTCTCAGAATAGGTTTGAAGATTTCTTTCTTGGAATTTATTAATTGGACATACACTTTCTTAGCCACATCTTGAGGAGTATCAGGGTGATCTAAAGAAGGTGTTGGAAGAAGAACATGAAGAGGAGGATGGTGGTTAAGATCCACTACCTTGATGGGAGGAGGTGGGAAACCTATACCATGCATATATTGTTTAGGAGATGAATGAATCGGGTTTTTAATGCCTTGTTCATTGATACCAAACCCTAAACCTTTATAGCCTTGTTTATCCACCATAGTATATCTGGTAGTGTACCTATCTTGCAAAGCTTCAATAGGAGGAGATTGATTATGGTGCTCATGAGAAAATGTTGTGTACGGTGGAATGATAGGATTAGAAGAGGTTTCCTTGTTTTTCCCTTTATCATCATCATGGATTGGATAGGGAGGTGAAGGTAAATGAAAGAATTCTCAAACATCATTATCATGGATCCTAGCTTGAGCCCCATCATAAGTGTGGGAAGAACTAGGGATTAAAGGTGGAGAAATAGAAATAGAAATATTTGGAATTGTATTAGGATTGATAGGATTAGGGTTAAGAATATTAGGAGGTGAAGTATCATCAACCCAATTCTTCACATAATCCAAAAGAATAATAAGTCCACTACATAAATCCTTAATGAAAGTTTTGAAAGTAGGAAGACTAGTATTAGTTAATCTTAAAATAGCATAAGCAAGTGAAACATGAAGATTAAAAAACATTATGAAATGGATGATACTCTCATAGACATCATAGGTACTATAAAGAGATGCTAAAAGAAGCATAATAAGAAAAATAGCCATACACCAAAAGATCTTCATAATGAATGAGATGCTAGAAGTGTTGTTGTATTTTTATGAATATATATATATTTTTTTTGTATTTTAGAATGCAAGAGCATAAAAGAAAACTAATTTAATATGTATGCAAGAGCTAATGTGAGAGGCAAAGCATCTAACACCAACAAGAAATAGTTGTCTATCACAGGTTCACCAAAATGTAAAGGAAAAAAATGATGTTAATAGAATAAGAGTGTTTTGATACTCAAATCACTTATCACTTTACATTTAATGTTTAGAGTGGAGGGATAAATAAGACATTCCCCTTTATTCTCAAATGCACAAAGGAAGGATCCAAATTGATCAACCCAAAAAGGATCAATGCATAAATGAATCAATCTATTGGAAATAAGAATAAAGAAGGAGATCCTAAATTCTATTTTATAATTAAAGAGATATGATATATAACTTTAATTGAAAAGGATGAGAGGAAGTACTAACCTTAAATAATTTCAGATCAAAGAATGCTATTTTCTGGGGTTTGTAGTCTGTTTCTAGAAAATTTGAAGTATGATCTGAAAAGGAAACGCAGAGACGAACAAAACCCAGAAATATTTTTCCAATCTGACACTGTCTTATGAAAAAGGTCGACCTTGACCCACTAATCTCACCCCTAACCAAATAATCTTGACCTAGACCTACATAGGTCTGACAGAAAATTTGTTCACGGATCTTGATAGTTTGCTGAAAAGGGTATCCAAATCTGAGTTCTAATCTTCAATCCTGAACCTATACCTACAAGAAAAAATATTTGTTTGTTGGGGGGGAGGGGTTTGCCTTAGTCAAGCCCCAATTTAGGAATCAAAATTGAAATCAATAAAGTATAGAATGCTAGCAAGTAGTAGAATTGAATCTAACAATGAAGCTATGATATTCAATAGATATGCAATTGTAATTCAAATGTAGCAAGTATGTAAATATGAAAGTTTGGACTCAATAGAAACCATAAACCTCCATGATTGTATGCTTGGAATCCACCTTGAAGGAAGAATGAATGATTTTTGAGGATTCAAAAAGGATCTTGAAGGGAGATCACACCACCATGATGGCTAGATCTAGGGTTTGAATGATGAATCTTGAATGCTTGAACCAAATCCCTTCAAAGGCTTGAAAGCTTGAATCCTTGATCTTCAATGGAGAGTTTGAATGCTTGAGAGGAAGACTTGAACACCTTGAGAGCTTCAAAACATGTATAACAATGGATTCTTTAACTTTTTTCTTCTTGACAAAATCTTGGCTAGAGCTTTTTGCACTTAGAAGACTTAGACTTAGAGAACATGAGAGCGAAAGGCTTCCTTTTATATGAAATTAGGGAACAATCTTCTAAGGAGGCCGACATAGGAGAATTAAATTATAATTAGACCCATGCCCCTAGAAGAGGACCTATATTAAATATAATTTAGGATTTGCCGCTTTGAAACCCAAAATAGCCGACTTGGAAGTGGGAAAAATGAATTTTTGATGACCTCCGGCAGCCGACAGGTTTCCAGATTTGAAAGGGGGACCTGGGTCAAGGTTGAGGTCAACCCTGACCTAGTTCAAGGTCAAGTTAGACCCTAACCTAGGTCAATTTCAAGCTTGACCTTGACCCAGGGGGTCAGAACCCCTGGAAAAAGTACCAGGTGGGATAGAAGGTGCCCGAAGAGGCCCAATCAAGGTCCTAAACAGGCACAAAAGCATGAGATGATGCAGAAATGAGGGGAAAATATGATGGTGGTAAAAAACATCCCCTAAGGAGGGATAAACTTTCTTATCATGGAATTGATTCCATTTTAAGACGATACAATTCTAAGGATAAAAAAAGAAAGAAACATCCTAATTGCCTCCATTCTTGACAATCAAGAAAAAGTCTCTTCAAAATAAAATCCTACTACTTGAGAATATCCTTTACATACCAAAATTTTTTGTTTATTACACTTCTCCATCTTCATTTATCTTATTTCTAAACAACCACTTTGTTCCTATCACATTTTTACGCTAAGCCTTGAAACCACTTCCCAAATTTGGTTATTTTCAATCTAATTATGTTCTTCTTCCATTGATTTTATCCATCTTTCATATTTTCTCGTGTCATTTCTTTTCTTGGTTCTAAATTTGATAGTAGACATAATTTTACTTTTTCATTTTACCTTGCATCTCTTCTCCTAGTTTGCACACTTTCATTTTTTCTGTAATAATTTGAGCTTTTGAGTAGTTTTTTTTAATATACTTAGAAAAATTCTTATGGTTATTCTATAAAGCTTATTTTTACACAAGTTATTTTTATTATTATATGCATTAGGTTTCACCTAATTCATATCTTTAAAGTTCATGTGTTTTGACACGGTTCATCATCAACTCTTATATTTTCAATTTCAACCACCTTTCTAGTCTTTTGTTGTAGCATTTGCAGCCTTTCTCCTTGTAGATTATTGGAGAAAGACCCCTTCATCAAATATAGAGTGAAACTATTCCAAACCTTCTTCATCTCTTTTGATATAACACTTGCTACTAAATACTCTAAAACATTTGATAGTAGTAGGCCTCCCATATCATAGCTCATAAAGAGTCTAGCTCATAAAGAGTCCTTGTGACACTCTTGGTTATTTATAATGTAGACAATAGAATGAAGTATCGTTCTCCAATATATACCAAACAAGTTAGCTTCCTTAAACATAGATCTTTCCAACTCTCAGACAAACATATTATTTCTTTCTACAACTTCATTTTTCTAAGGAGTTATAGGATCAAATAGATACCTTTTTTAATTCACGATGTTCATGAAATTCGTCAAACTCTTTTGAAGCAAAATCATCTTCTATATAAAATCTTAGACACTTGATCTTCATATTCATTTCATTCTTAACTATTTCCTTAAAGGGCTTAAACCTATTAAATGATTCTAATTTTTCTTGAAGGAATCTTACCCATGTCATCCTAGTAAAATTATTAATAAGTAATATAAAATACTAGTCACCTTAGAGACTTTTTCTTCTAGCGGGTCCACATAGATTAGTATGAACCAAATCCAAAGGTATTGTGGTTGAGTGTCTCTTGGTATTGAAATATGTCTTTGTATTCTTTCCAAACTAACATTCTGTACGCCTCTCTCTCCGGTTTCCCACAGCTTTCCAAGGGCAGGGGTTAGTAGCCAAGGTTCACAATTGAATGCAAATCTATTACGCAATAACTACTAAACGAATGATTGAAACGCGAGCAATAA
>MU228047.1:51073-74900 GCA_018584345.1 Thuja plicata | reverse complement strand
ACATGTGAGATAATTGAATTCTTTTTAATTAAGAATTGCTTTATTTGATGAAATTAAATTAATTTAATTGGAAGAATATAATTAGTGAGTTTAAATATTTGATTTAAACTATAGGAAATTGAATTAAATTGATTAAATATTGGTAAATAATCATTTAAAGGTTAATTAATTAAATAAAATTAATTATTTAATTAATGTTGAGAATTGGATTAGATGATTTGAGAAATGATTTTAGAAGAAAATAGATGATTAATTAATGATTAGGAAACCATTAATTAATAGATGAAAATTAGGGTTTTAATGTAAAGTTGCAAGCCTATCCATTTTAGGGTGTCTACACATTCCTTGCATAATGTATTTGTAGGCTTAACAATATTTGGCATGTCTCTCACTACATGTGTAAAACTAATCTTCACAAGGCTATCAAAGTTAATGTGTCCCATTCTCGTATGCAATACCCAATTGTCATTTGAATGTGTTAGAAGAATTTTTTTTTGCAGAAGTATCATCTCCAAAATTGATAATCTTCATCCAATTTTAGAAGGTTGGCAAACTTGATATTATCACTAGTCATGTGATTTGAACATCCTTACCAATTACCTAAGAATGTGTATCCTTTTCTGCATGAAAGGAACAAAAAATATATATCTCAGTGTTATAACCATCTTCTAGAGTGAAAGACTTCTTTGCACATCTTTTATTTCTAACAACATTATTTCTAACATTTTGGAACATAAAAAGAGATTCTCGCTTATCATCATTGGGTGTGCAAGCTTCCTCATCTTCTAATAAATAGCTATCTTCTTTGGCATAAAAAGTTCTTTTGAGATTATTTCCACTAAAATTATTGTTACCACTATCCAATTCCGTTAAGGAAAATTTAGAATCATAATGACCAATCTTTCCACAATTGAAACATTTGAAGGATAGCTTAATTTTGTATTTGTCAATGCCAATTTTCAATATCTTAACAAACCTTGTTTCTTCTTCATCATATCTCTCTCTCTCTCTCTCTCTCTCTCTCTCTCTCTCTCTGTCTCTCTCTCTCAAGTCCTTTATAAAATTATCTCATCTCAAAAGCAACAAGTATACCATAAATTTCACTGGCAAAGATCTTCCCCTTTCTTCCCAGATTTAGCATGTAGAAACTTTATGCACACATTCAAGTTTCTTAACTAAAGGCTTCTACACAACCCAAACCTATGACACCTGAAGGCACGAGAAAGCTCAAAAATATTACCATTGAACCATTTTTAGGTGCATCATCCCACATGACGTGTAGAAATGCATATCCTCGTACTTTATGCAAACTGACCCCATGCGATATAGATTAAGATCTTGTCAAAGGGCATCATGGGAAAAATTTCAAGGGGTGATTTATGATATGTAGCAAAAGAGGATTATTTTCTATGTGATGAAATTGGTAGATTTCCTTCTAATGACGATGATTCAATTTGAAAAAGTGTAGATGGCATCTATGTCATGTGCATGAAAAATTAATAGTGAAAAACCCTTAGCATGAAGATGATTATAAATTTTGTCATAATTAAAATGGTCATGAAACCATCCTAAAAAAATAGGGGGATTGGATCTGTTGGGACTTCAATTTTTTCCAAAAAATTTAAGCCCGTTGATAAAATTGAGTGAATATAACCTACAAAACATCTCTATCATATCTCAAAATAAGATGATAACGATGGAAAGTGGAGTGGAATGGATACAAATATGTCACAAATGAGTGTATATGCCAAGTTGCAGACTCCTGCAATCAATTTGTGATGTAGTCAATTTTTGTGCCCTAGGGGGAATCGTTGTCTCTCACATTAACTAATATGCGTAAGTGACCACCTTTGAAATCCAACAACTCAATACGTTAACATTATTTGATCAAACCAATTTCCACTTAGTTGTACACATTACACATTACCCCTCTACAAATTTTTGGTTTCCCAAGATCTCATCTGATAGTTTTTCAAAACTAAAACCAAACACAAATTCTGATATTTTGCCAATATTATTTGTCAAAGTTGTTAAAAGTAACCTTATGTAAGAGCCTATATTTCACAATAGGAAAGTTGTCATGCCAAAATAATAAATGCTTACAATTGTCTATATCACACTAGACTCATGTGCAAGATTTCATAGTCTAAATAAGTCACTTGAATTTTTTGCAAAACCAAAACTAGAGGAAGTTTATAAAGATTTGAGAACTCGGCTTCTAAAAGGTTTCAGAAGGGTCATTTTTTATAATTAATATTTTACAGATGGAGTGGAGCCAAAAAATATCCTTTGGCACATTTTTTACCTATAGCAACCTCTTCGAGAAAGATCTGATATTTTTTTGGAACACCAAGTAAGTAGAGTTCGAATGAGTACAACATGTGCATTTTTTTGATGTATTGAAGCAAGAAACTTTAACCATTAAAATATTGAAGTTAAGATTGCATCTGGCCTATCCATTTGAGGATTGTGATTTCCCTACCATCAATCTGCATATCTATCAGTTTCTATAGCTCAAATGAAATGTTTGGCAATTTGACATATTTTGAGCATGTTACAAAAATGTTAGAAAATAGATTTTAGCGACTACCCGTTTTGTATTTCCTAACCAAGTGCACGTGGAGGTAGTTTCAAGTGGGTTTGAGGGCCCAACAGTTTCCAAATGAATTTTTTTATCCGGGCCCACAAGGGACCCTACTAATATCTAGACACTTGTGGATCAATTTTGAAGTTGATTGGAGATTTTATATTGTTTAAATTAATATGATTTATATAATTAAATGATCTATAAATGGATGGTGAAGAGGGGCACCACGATATTTTTAATCCATTCAAATATTTAAACTCATTATTTAAAATTTTATTATATTTCACACATGAGCGTTGTGGTGAGACCCTCAACTTGTATTTTGAAGGATACATATTAAAATATTATGTTTCATTCTTATATGAAGGCATATTGATCATATCAATGAGTGAACAAGTAAGGTGAGGAAGTCTAGTCCATTCATCGAATAGTCATACTCCATCGTATGAGGTCTCCCCGAAGTGTAAAGTCATCGGGGAAAAAAATGCCTTTGGTGAAAAATAGAAAATTATCCCCGAAAGAGAATGTTTTACCAATAGAAAAGAGGAAAACTAGTAGATTTGAAATTTTTGCCCAGCTACAAAATCATCATTCGATAGTTCTAGATGAGTGATAAATTGTAAATTTTTGTTCATTTGAACTATTCTGCATTACCTCTATGGAAAAGATTATGTTCTTTTTAGATTTAGTGGAAATTATATAATTTTATGAATTTCAAACGGTTTTATATAAAAGAATTAGTGCTTTTGATGTTCAAAAGATTTGAATATGCTTAGAAATAGTAAATAAATAGAAAAAAACAAAAGATATTGATACTATTGCGGTTTTATATAAAAGAATTAGTGCTTTTGATGTTGAAAAGATTTGAATATTCTTAGAAATTCTAAATAAATAGAAAAAATAAAAAATATTGATACTATTTTTAAAAAATGTTCAGTATTTATGATTTTAGTAATATGTATTATAAAAATATTATGTGTCTAAATTAAAATAATTATAATAAAGAATAGAATAAATAGTTATTGACATAAACACAATTCAAATTTAAAGTAGATAATATTATTAAAAACAAGTATATTTGTAACTATTTTTGTTAATAAGAAAGCTTATTTGCCTAGATAAAATAAGGTACTTTTTTCTTTAAAATGATTAGACCACTTGATTAAATTGACTAAATGATTATTATTGGTTTAGGCATAAAATTTACCTTTACCACCACAAAAAAAAAGTTATATAAATTTAGGTTAATTGGATAAATGTATAAAGATGAAAGGTAATTGATTTAAGTTTATATAAATTATAGTTAGAAATTGATATTTATAATTTATAATTTAAAAAAAAAAAAAAGATGAGAGATGAGTTATTTAGTCTTTAGAGAAATAATGAAGAATATTTTAATATTCTATAATTGTAGAAAATATAATGTTTTCAAATTATTCATTGTTTGGGAACTATAACATTTGTAAAATATTATAAAAATCTTCTCAATATCATTTAACATCTTTGAGTTTTGGTTGGATTAATAGATAATTATTTTAACTATTTGTACAAAGTAAAAGCTATTAGACTATCATTTTGGTAATAATATTTTGAGTTTGAATTGTGATGTTGGGCTTTAACATAATTTGGTTAGTTAATTTTAGCTGGACTATATATTAGATGGCATTGGCCATTCAATTTTTTTAATCAATTTTTTTATTAAAAATAACTAAATTGTATTATTGAATTTAAACACGCTATCCCCAATGGGTATTAATAGCAATTAAAATTGGATTTATGTTTCTAATTACAAATAAATGTTTGTATGTCAGCCCACCTAAGCAGTCAATGCTTAGTGTGTTAGTTAAGCCCAGCCCACCTAAGCAGTCAATGCTTAGTGTGTGTTGGTTAAGCCCAACCAACATATAAACAATATAATAAACTATAATTACCTTTATTAGCAACTTACACAGTTTTAACTTCCTTATAAGTAGTTACATGGAAAATACATTAAATAGAAATCCATTAAAAGAACTCACTTATGTCTACTTTATTTTCCATATTTATCATATTTTCTTAGGACAAGAGATAAGATAGTGCAAAGTTAAATTTTTCACAAAAACCATTAACGTCCAAGTCATTTTGTTATAGCCAGTTGGCCCTTGCTAGATATATTTGGAATAGGATAAGGACATGGAGAATGGTGTGGGTAGTTGATATAGCATATTTGATCATTACAATTAATTCACATATCTTTTTAATCATAAATAGTAGGCTAACATTTAGCAATTACATTTGTCAATAGCAGTCTAAGATACGCTTCCCTTTTCACCCTCAATAGTTAAATTATCTAGACATCAAAACAATATGAGATTATCTTCAATAACAACACCCCGGTTTATACCCCCCACTAAATCAACCAATACATCAATTTGCTAAATTTATCAGTCCAAGTTGGCATTGAGAAAAATCTTACCATATTTGAGTCTTCGTAGCTTGGGAGAAGTATTTTACCATATTTGAGTTTTTGTATTATGTGTTGTTTAAGTTCCCTACCAAAATATCCTCACACTTCAATCACCTAGTTTATGTCTACTCCCTCTCGCATTTCTCTATAGGGCTAAGCCCAAAATTGGTCATTCATGGAGGCTTATATGTTTTAGGTTAGTTGGGTGTGTCATTTCTTCATAACTAGTTAATTTTTCTATGGAAGAAGGTATGAAATGCCCTTACCCCTTGCTCACACCCTCTCCTGCACACTTCACGTCATGCTCATTCAATTTTCTTGTCTCCCATGGTTGGGTTAATACTACAACCTAAATCTAGTATTTTAAATTTTAATTTTTTTATTTGTTTCGTTATGAATCCATTCATTTTAATTTAATTAGCTTTTTATTAACTTTCTTAAATCTCTTTATCATTATGATTTTGTGTTTTATCCTACATTAATATTATATATATGTGTGTTTTAATGACCTGGCTTTAGTCCTTACCTTAGGTTGTTGGACTGAATCTAGATTTTCATCATGAATTCATAACATAAGGTAAGCAAGTGAATAAAGTAATTGAATGAGCATCTGTGACCTCAAGGTTATGCATAGATTTAGCCAGCCCTTGTGATTTCAACCATGGGCAAGGAATCATTAATAACACTTTACATATTTTAATTATACTTAAATGAACTTAAGGTTGGGTGAAAGTTATCTAGTAGGGCCTTGAAACTAGGGTCACAAAATCATAGAATACACCACACCTTACATTGAAAGTAGCTATAATCAAACCTCATACAATTCCACCAACACCAATATTATTCTAGTTGATTGAAAACATAATCATTGAATTATATTTGACAAATGTGAGGTCTACCCCAACCCGTCATAGATTAGCATTGCATTTATTTTCTACACTCTAAGTTGATACTGATTTAGTTATAGTTGGAATTTTGGTACACATGTATTACTTTATGGATATGTTGAATCCTTTTCTTGTATACATCACCTAATTATGTAATCAGGGAACCTATGTGATACTTTATATTAGAGATGCAGATTTCAGTTTATGATTTAGTTTTGATGATGTATTACATTAAATTAGTATGATGTCATCACGATTTAAAATGATTTAGGTAAATCATGTTATGCTTATTTAATTAAATGCATATGTTGCTTTAATTTTAAAGAGATGTTGTATAAATGCAAGTGTTAATGCATGATTAATTTTATTATGATATATATGATGTTTTATTGGACCTACTGATGTGTACAATGAGTGTGTAGGAACAATGACCATGGTACTAAATGGGGATTCAGGAATGAACTTATGTTATCATTGTGATACTAAGGTCCTTCCTATAAAAAGAGACATGGACCTCGTTGTAATGTGTTTCTATTCATAAAAGTGTGAAGCATGATTGTATTTAAATTAATTTAGTAAATGTGTAAACAAGTCATGCTTATGTAATATTATTGTGTCACTTGACACATGTGCACTTTATATGTTAGCATGGCTAGTAGATGTGACTATGTATAGGCTTAACTCTAACCCATGGGGGTTACCTAGTGTAGTACCCAATCTTACCTTGAGTTAGGAAACTTCTAGATGGGTCAACTTGACTTGGAATTCGTGGGTTAACCTTGGCTAGAGTTTGGGAGGGTCTTTTGGGCTCCCAGAGGGTAACTAGGGTCAAAAATAACTACCCCGCCTGGTACCTTAGGGGTTAGGGGTCATTTTTAGCCCATTAAGAGCCTTAAAAATCATTTATGACTCTCCTAAAGTGTCCATTTTGACAAGTGGCGAATTTGGAGATTTGGAAAACTTTGGTTAAGCTTTCCCTTCTTTCATTGTTTTCATTTAACTCCATTTATGGAAAGGAGATGCAAATGAGAGATGGGATGGTTTAGAGTCTCTTCCTCATTAATTAGGTCCTGATATTTTAGGAGAAGGCCTATATAGGGAAGAGTTTAGTGGGAGATTGGGTTGTTCACCCGGTCTCTACTTTTAGAGACATTTCTAGTTTATAAGGAAAGTTTGGAGAAGGAAGAGGATTGGAAGGAAAAGCTCTTCACAAGCCACCGTCCATTTTTCCATAGCTTTGATTCAGGTTGGTCTCTTAGTGTTAAGTAGATTTGTTATTGTTATGCATGTAAAAATATTAGAGCTCCATTAATGGAGTCTTATATGTAATTTGGATACTCTGTGTAAGTTTTCTTTTGTGTATGCATATGTTGTGCTTTATTTTGTGCTTATACTTGTTGGGAGTCTTCAAGGTACACTCACCCTAGGGAGGGCAGAGTAACCTTGAAGGGTTGATAGGTTGAGACACTAGGTAGTGCAGAGTCTCCCATGTGTGGAGGGAAAGACATGGGTGTTTTTGTCCCCAAAAGCAAGCCTAAGGGCACCAGGGCGTCATAAGGAGAAGTTTTGATGGATGGAGGCCATGGTTCTTTTTGTATCTTGAGGAAGTTGTTTTGTTCAAGTCCATGTGTGGCTTGATGTCAGTATTTTGTGCTTTGGCTTCTCCTCCTAAGCTAGTCCACTATCACCCCATTTTTGTGAAGGCCTCTTGGATACCTTCTTGTAGTTAAGCCATGGGAGGGAGTTTTCTGTTGAGTTTGTTGGTTGTGCAAGTTTATGTTATACCACTCGTTCCTTGTTCAGTTCTGGACCCCCAAGCTCAGGGGTGGCCTTGCAAAGGCCTAGGTTGGGAGGTGAGCCTCCATGGTTAGCCTTATCATATCACAGGTTTTCAGATGGAGCATGGAAGGCTTTTGTGCATTTTGGAGTTTTTTTCAATGGTCTACAGGAATCAGGGATTCCTTGGTTGCATTTCCATTCTTGTAAATAAGATTGTATCTCTTGTTTTCTTTTAAGCTTTTAGAAAGACAAAGAGATATGATAAAACTTGTAATCAAGGATTTTGATTTATATTGGAAATAAATTTGTCTCATACTCTTGTAATGAATTCTAAGCTACTTGAAGGATTCACTTTAATGCATGAAATTATTTAATTTTCCATTTGATTAAGTTTGTAAATAAATTATATCTAAACCCTATAGCTGAGAAAATGAATTAATTTCTATTGTAGATATTTTGTTCAATATATTTAAACATTTAGTCATTATGGTTACCTTTAAGTTTATAAAATCAGGGATATACATTACTACAATAGTATTTAAATATGTAAGTAGGGTTATCTTATATTCATATAAAATGATAATTATATAAAATGTTTTATATACTACTATTATAAGTTTATATAAAGAAAAATAGATTTGGTACATTAAAAGATAATAGAGAGACTCAAAGATAAATATAATCATAAATTTATAGTTATACCATTTATATTAAAAAAAATCACCAAATATATAATAGGGAAATTTTTCCATATTAGAAAACTAAGTATTCAATTCTGGTTTTACAAAAAAAATCAAAAAAATATAATCAGTTAGACTAATTTATATCAGAGAACTTTATTCCTTACTTGTTTATATTTATGCATGTGTGTGTGTGTGTGTGTGTGTGTGTGTGTGTGTGTGTGTGTGTGTGTGTGTGTGTGTGTGTGTGTAAGTAACAAAACAAGAATCTTTCTTTTATAAAAGTTATGTGTTTTATTTTCTTGGCCGAAGGTCGAATTGAAAAGCGTAGGGTTTCAATTTTTTTTAAGGAAACAAACAAAAAAAATTAATCAAGTTATTTTTTTGTATCGGCTGGGTGTAGCGGCCGAAATCCCCACCTCCGGCCTTGTGGCTCCGCAGGGGCGGCGCCACTGTAGAGGCCACAATGGAACCGCGCGTCTAGTCGTGCAGTATCCATTGTGCTCTCCACAATGGGGCTACAAGTGCGGCACTCCTTGTGGAGGCCACAAAGGAGTTGCACGGTGGGGGGGCTAGGGAACCACTGCTCTTCTCTCTGCCATATGTTGTCCCAGCTCACCCAAAATAGATCTGTCGTCACCATTCCTCCATCGAGCCACCTCCTGTGCAAAACCCTAAGGCATAGGGTTAGGGCACAAAAGAAATAGTAATAATAAGAAATAATAAAATATGATTATAACAGAGCTTAAGTTAAAGAAATGAGAAATAATCCAAAGGTTTATTCCTAAGATTTAAGACTTTTGAAATTGCTTTTATAAGTTTTTCATTAGATAGATTTGATTTTTCTCTTGATTAGATTTTGTGGATCTCAAATAAATTACAATAGGTTTCATAGTCAAAAAAGTTGACTTTGTATTAGATGGTTCTAGAATAATTTAATAAATTAACAATTAGTTAAGTAGGGTTTAAATTAAGATATAACTTTAGGTTGTATTATCCAATTGTTAAAATTGTGATAGTTTTAAGAAGGTTAATTTAATTGATTTCTTTATAAAAGAAAATAATACTTGGAGGAACTTAATTGAATTAAATATTTTGTTAAAATTTATTTGTTGAAAATTTGGATGTAAAATTTAAACTTGAAATTGATTTATCAATTTAGTAGAGTTACTATGTGAAGATTAAATGCTTTTAAGTTTTTCCTTAGTTCAATCTTTAAGCAATTTAAATATAGATTATTTAAATATCTCAAATTTGTACAAAAGCATAGCATTATTTATATTGGAACCTTATGAGACTTAAGTGTATTAGCATTTATTCGTATGCTCATATTGAGATTAATATATTAATCTAATAGGGATTAATAGAGGCATTTAGATGTTTATAAGTTTATTAATGCACTAGTAATTTTAAACGTTTTAATCTTTTAGCCTAGAATTATCATCTCCTAGATTACACTTCTTAAATTAAGTATAATTGGTTTAAATTATCTTAATCATTACCGATCTATAGGAATGGCTTATAGGAATATGATTATTTAAGTTAGTACTTTAACTAGGGAACTTATGTGGTGAATAAAAATATTATCATGCTAAATGACCATTTTAGATGTTGAATCCCTTTATCAACAAAAACTAGATAACTTGTATATTTTAATCACGTTGACATGGCATGTTGATGCTAGGATCATGATCATTTTAAAATGACCTGGGAAACATCTTAGTCAACTGTCTTACTGATCAAAGTTTTTCATGATCTAAACACTTTAACAACCATCTTGACTCCTCTCTTCTGACTATTGTTATGTGTGCAAGTGAAAACATAGTTAGCATTACTACTTTAGGAAAAAAATTTGTAGTTGTGTTTTGCCCAAATTTTGGGCATGACAACAAATAACATAATAGTGATAACATTCATCAATATTAAACATTAAGAACTTGTAATCATCTCACACACACCTGAATAACATCTTTTACAAATTCAATTTCTATCTGTAGTCCAAATTACATTGAAAATAAAGACCTCTTGAGAAATTAAAGGAGTTCTTAAGGAATGTGACATGTTTGTACAAAAATATACCATAAATATACTATTACAAATACTCAAATATCGCAAAGTATATAATTTGTTGTCCATTAGATTGTGAATTAAATCTAAATCAATTTCCATTTAATACATTTAACTTTAAGTCAATCACAATATTATTAGTGGCAATGGTAGTTATCAAAGCATCAATCCCAAACAATGGAAATGAATCAGTAAGCACATAAGACTACTACAAAGTAAACAAAAGATTTATTGAAAATGAGCATAATGTACATGAAGGAATTTAGTTAGCTTGATAAGAGATGGCAAGCTACATTACTATGTTCTTCTTTAATAGAACATAAAAACATGGAAGAAATTGCTATGACGCAATTGATCCAAACTTAATTGGTTAGATTGCAAAAACTTAAATCTTTTGTGAAATCAACAAAGTAAAAGAATGAATTAATAAACATGCACGATATTAAGAAGTAAATAGAACCTCTATTAAAAATTATTCAAGACAAGAAGCATTATTTAGGAAATGATAACTAGTTCCAATTCAAAATTATTTTAAACATGATTTAAGAGCAAGTGTGTAAATTATTAAAGAGAAATAGTCTTGGAAAATGACATAAAGATAGCCATTTTGGAAATTTGTGAGACAGCCACTAAGATGTAATCATGTTGGCATTGCATTTTTTTCATTTCAAATACCATGATTTACGCTAGGCACATGGAGAACCTTAAGATTTTGTCGTAAAGTTACAATAAAGGCGAAATACCAAAAATAAATGAGTCAACAATACACCGATTAGAGTTACAAGCATCAAAGAGAAAATTTAAGTTTTCAAATTGTCCATGAAGAGTCAGATCATGAAATGCCTAAACCAAGGCATGGTTTCTTTGAAGTGCAATTAACACCAGTTTAATTAATTTCTAGTTGAGTGTATATTATTTTGACTCTGGTAAATTGTGGATTTCAAATTGTGATGTAACTAAAACTCAAAAAGTGAGGGCTAAAACCACCTTTGGATTAACTTAATATCACAATCTACACGATTCATGACTATATACAATCTAAAAAGAAATATAAGAATAACTAAATTTTTCATTCTCATTTTAAAATTTAATACAAAATCATAAGTTTCATAAGTTTGGTTAGTTTCTATCTTATTCGTATTGATAAATTCCCAATTGAATTGTTCCACTATAAGAAGAGGATTTGTGAACTAAAGTTAGGTAGCATCAAAATACATGATGAATAAATGAACTGGGTTGGGATTTGTTTCAATCCTATAAATCAAAAGACATTGTTTTCATTCTTTGGAATGTAATTCAATCCAAAATCAAAAAGCATAGAATAATTATAGATACATGTGATGATGCTCGAATGTGTGAAACATCAATGACAAAATAAAAAAACTTCACACTCCAAGTATGCATAAATCTTTAAACCCAAATGTCCCAAAGAATATCACAAACTCAATTTCTTTTGATCTGGCTTCCCTCCAAACAACAAGATTAAAGTCATCTTTACAAAATGGTATCCCTCCGCAAAAGAAAACATAGCTAGAATTTCAAAAGAGAATAAAGAAAGAAGGGATGAATCCACCCTTCAAATGGAAACTTCATCTTGCACATATAACTCCATTTTCCATGCCTCCAAGAAGAATACAATATTGATTTTTGCGCCCAAGGTGAGGTGAAGTTAAGTCGCAGTATTGTCTTTTGCAATATTTTCCACTTCATGCAATTTTACATGTAACTCTAGATTTACTCTTGGTACATTTTGTGAAATGGGTCAGTCAATTCCCCAAATTTTGTTCTATAGCATCCCTTTACTCGTAGTTCTAGAGGTTGTAGGTAAAATAGAAGTTTAGGTCATATAAATTCAAAAATAAAATCATTATTTTATTTTTTTGTTAGCATATTTAATAAGATTTTACTTTCTTAAAGGTACATAACTAGAACCATTTAGGCCATGGGGAGATGAGTCCTTGTTAAGAGCAACAATATAAGCTTGTAATAAATAAGGACGTAAGGTCTACATGTGAAACAAATGAATTAACATCGTAATGCATGCTACTATCATGTAATGTATCATTAGGTGAAATTTTATCATTAATAGTTATTGAACTAACATAAAATATAAAAGAATGGTTATTACATTTGTATCATTGTGAATCTTGTAGATAAATGAGACAAAGTTTCATAAAATAGAAGGAAAAGTATTGGCAACATCCATGAAAGAGGAAAGGATATATATACATAAAAATATCCCATTTAGGTAACATAAAACATTTGCAGTACAAAAGATGTCATAGCATCAAGGATCAAATAACAAGAATTAACAAAGCATATTGATAAATACATTAAGATAACTCCAAAATAAAGTCATAAGAATTCATAATAAATATTTTTGTTAATAATATGCAGTCCAAGGTGGGGTGGGTAGGGATCAAATAGATCAACAATAAAGGTTCACGCCCTAATAAATAGAATGATATTCAAGCACAAACAAAAGGTGTATCCAAACACCAATCAAATATGAAATGTGTAAGGCTAAATGATATGGAATGAGAGGTGAAAAGAAAATACAAAAGTCATACAGATGGTAAAGGAGGGGATGAATGAGCATTAAAAGATAGGTCATGAGAAGGATAAACTAAGTCTATACTATCCTATCACACACTAGGAAAAGAATAATTGGCAATAAAAAAAGAATCTTTTAAATCCATAAATCAGTTATAAAATAAGCAAGATGAATCAAATATATCAAAATGTTGGAGTATTCTTACAATTCAAAAGGAATCTAAACTCACTAATCAAGAAGCTAAAATCATCTATGTATCCATGATTAGTAAGTAAAACTGACTTAACATGTCAAGATCCATTGCTAGACTCATTAAAGACGCCATGTAGAACTCTTTACTAAAAGAAATAATGTCATGATGTGATAAAAAAAGAGGTAAGGGAGTGTAAATAAGATCTACATGAGAACTAAATCAATTATCGTAATGCAAGATACCAAATAAATCACTAGGTGAAATACTATAATTAGCATTTGTAGAACTAACATCAAATGTAAAGGAATAATCATCAAAAAACAAAATAGTGGCAATACCAACAAAAGAGAAGGTAGATTTGCATGAGAACACTCAGGAAAATGAAAAATCATCAATATGAAAAGAAGGGTGTCATAACATCAAGGATCAAATAATAATAATTGATGAAGCACGAAAAAACCATTCGGTCCTTGATATATGCATAAAGATAATCCCAAAACAAAGTCACGAGTATCTATTATAAATACTCTTATCAAGAATGCATAATCCAAGGGTCAATAGATAAATAGTGAATGAAGATCAAAAATAGTTTTTTCATGCCCTAATCAATAGAATGATAGCAGAGCACAATTAGAAGTATAAATCCAAACCCTACTCACATCTTAAGTATAAACTAAACAATCAAAAATATCAAATATAAAACCCTAATTAAAAAGGCATAAACCTTAAGTTAAATAAAAAAAGGTTTAACATTAATGGGAAAAATCACTTGTATAAACAATATACGGTAGTTAAATAAATAATAACTATTAGTCAGTAATCAAGCTCGATACAAGAGGGGAATAATAAATTATTAAAATTAAATGCAAATATAAGAAAATAAATGAATGTGTACTTAGATCTAAAATTGATGTCAAATTTGTAGATGTTAGGAATTCATTTCTTTTGATGCCAAAGTTTTATAAATTGTGTACTTCTCTAGTTCACCTATTCAAGTGCAGACCTAAACCTAATTTGTGGATCTAAACTTGTAAATTGTAGATTGGCTTTGAGGACAACTCTAAAATCTCAAAATTGTTCATGTGATACCCACCCATAGTTTGATTTTCAATTTTGTTTCCAGACTCTTTTAGGCCACATTTCATGTGTGTGTTGGTTATTTCAGTTGGTTTTGGTTTTAGTGATACTTGGATGTATGACACTATTTCATGGATATTATGAGACATTGGACTTTGTGTGATATCATGTGTTGATAGTTAAATGAGTATGGTTATTTTCATAATAACCATATGTATATGATGATGTTATCTATATTTAAGGATTTACTGACATACTGACCCCATATATGCATGTACATGGATTATGAGTATGTTTTATGTTTTGTTTGACATGCCTGATATGGTGAGGGACAGAGTCGTAGTTACTTGCTTGTGAGATCCACACGATGTACCAATCCCTACCATTGTCATGCTTTAATTATTTTAAAGCTTAGGAGTATTTGGTCTAAACTTTACATCGTCATTGTTTCAAATTTGTTCATCATTTTAAGGTAGGGTTTGAAAACCCTTAGAAAAATCTAGTATTCAGATTCATGTCTTCTTTGTGTCTGATATACTGGAATTCTTTGTGTGAAAATTCTTTGCTCGATATTGTGTTTGTTTGATTAAGTAAAATATGAGAAAAGGAAATCAATTTTAATTTAGGGTTTTCTCATTGTGTAGTTTTCAGATCTATATTTGTGGGTGTTAGGGTTTTATTAAAAAAATGTCAGTTTTCAAGAAGATTATAATTATTTTCCCAATTAAGGTTTTGGGGTGATAGACTTTTATTAATAACAAATTACAAGTCTCCTCTACCAAAATTGAAAATTATGGCCCATAGATCTAGATTTGCATGGCAAAATTATGAATATGGGGAAAAATTGCATGTCTTGGGAGAAAACAATTAAATAATATTTTCCTAAATTAATTGTTATGCATGCATGATTATTTAATATTAATATATATATATATATATCTCCTTTTACAATTGATTGCATATATATATATACACACACACACACAAGTTGTTAAAAAAGGAAAAAAAAATTAAAATTTTAAATTTTAAAAAAATATATTTAACATGGTAGGGGCCACCACCCCATGCCACACCTCAGGCATAGTACCTATGGGTACCATAGGTAATGCATGTTGTACACCGCAGGCCTGCGGTGTCATAAGGCAACCACAGGGGCGGGGTGCGGGTTCGTCCCTGCCTCTCCCCTCCTCCCCCACCTATTAAATTTAATTTATTTAATTTATTTTTAATTTATTTATTATGTTTTTTATTTACTTTTAATAATTAAAATTTTAATTATTATTTTGATATTAATTTTAATTAATATATTTAATATTAATTATTATTAATTATTTATTGGGAACATTAATATTAATTATTAAATAATATATGGTGTTATTAATATTAATTATTAAATAATATATGGTGTTATTAATATTAATTATTAAATAATATATGATTTTTTGTTATTATTAATTAAGGTTATTATGATTGAACCTCTGTTCAAAGTGTATATTCCTATTTATAGTAACTGAATTTAGGATTTATTGGTGTATTTCTTAAACTATTTGATGGACTTTAATGTGATGTTTTTTTTGTTTATCTGGGGGTTTAAGTTGGCTCTAGGGTTTGATCACTAGAGGCTTGGGGTATTTATATTTTTTTGTAAATACATATGTGTGTTTTATTTGCAAGTGACATGAGTTTTTTTGTCACGATTATGATTCCCAACCATGGATTTTCTATTAGGTTCATGATGATTTGATGTGTTCAAGACTTTTGGCTTTATGATGATTTTGGTTATGTGTTTCTGTTGTATTTGGGAATAGGATTGAGAACCATCGTACTTTTAAGATGATATTTGATCCTTGAATATAAGGTAGGTTATCTAGATGTTTAGAGGGGAAGTGGCCTATTTTGGAGGCGTCAGAGATCTAAAGTGGTTTCTTGGGTATCCTTTGCAAGTATCCTAATAAGTGATAACCTAAATTAATTTACTTGGTATTGGAAAACATTAATAAGATAATCTTCGCTCATGCCTTGAGTGCAAGTATAGGCTAAGGATGGGAGTGGGAGAAGATGCTTTCCCATCCAAGTGATGTTTAGGTCTAGCATAATTGGTTTCCTTGTCTATGCGAAAGGATTTACAATTCCACACATGATCACACTTGGGAGATTGAGTCTAGTGAGATCATCCCAAGGGGTTGAATTATGTGATGACACTTCCCTATTTGCATCTTAGGTTTCCTACATGTGTCTGGTGTCTCTGGTAGTGCGTAGAGCCTTATTGTGATAGTGAGCTTCTAGGATCTTCATGTTCATACCTATTTTGATGTCCTTGTACACCTTTGCATTATTCCTTCTTGTTGTATAAATGTTTAGTGTGGGCCCAGTGTCTATCTCCTCAGCACGATGGGGTGAACCTCAGGGTTCCACGTGGTTGGGTGGTAGTGATTAGTTTTACCATTGAGATCCAACATTCTTTTTCATTCTTGGATGATCCTTGTTGTTGTTCTATCTTCTTGTTATTTTGGAGACTTATTCATTATCATGAGACGTAGATTGTATCTATCTGTATATTGGTTGACATCCATTCTAGAGATGTGATGTATTGTTATTCATTATTGTATACACTACGATTTTTACATTGGATGATGATTTATTATGTATACCTTGGGTATCAGTTGTATATGTGATCTTGTTATATGAGATGTACCTTATGATTTCAGTTGATGTATTTTTTTCATGTTATTTTCTTATGGTTGTTCTTTGTAGATTAGTTAACTTAAAAGTAACTCTATGTCATGGAACCCTTGAGATTGTTATATGTACTTGTTTACTTTATCAGTATGTTTATCTTATGTTGTTCTTGCTTCCGCATTTGTGTGTGTGTACTTTAAAAAAAAATCATCAACTTTGTATCATGTTTAGATTAAATTCTCTTGGGTTTTGTGGCGAGGTGTTACATCTGGTATCAGAGCCCAAGTTTCTACACTGGGAACTCTGGAAATTGTACGTCCATTAGGTTTCTTATGGTTGAAACTTGAAACCAAACATAGACACAAAACTCTTTTGTATTTTAGACTATTGCTTTGTGATCATTGATTTTTTTGTCTTTATTTTTGACTCATTTTGAGTTATTGGTTTATCATTTGGTTGCTTCAGGAGAGATGCTTGTTGAGACTAGAGTTGTTGTTAGGGGCTAAGGTAGGGGCCGAGATGGAGGATGTGGAATATGTAGACTTCACATAACTTATACAAGTATCAGGAAAGAAAGTGTGCATCAGCAAAATAGAGAAGAGCTTGGGGGTGAGCAACAGGCTGAGGATGAGGAACCTCATACCAGACAGTTGTTGCAGGCGATTTTGAATCGTCTAGGACCTGAGAAAATCAATATTAAGTAGGATGTATCGCATCAGAGAGAGAGAGAGAGAGAGAGAGAGAGAGAGAGAGAGAGAGAGAGAGAGAGAGAGTTGATCAAGATATTATTATGGCTAATCATACAAGAGATATCCTTAGATAATGACCTCCTTCCTTTAAGGTACTAGTACTCATTTTAAGGTAGAGACTTGGCTTATTGGCTTGGATCGATGTTTTTATATGCATCCTTATGGTAGCAATACCACGGCTAGATGTTCCATTATGAACCTTAATCATTTTGCAGCTACATGGTGGCGTATTAAGGACTGGAATTTTAGGCTTAGCATGGATACCATTACTTGGGATTTATTTCTCGAGAACTTTCAGGAATCTTTTTTGTCAAATTAGTGGAGCTAGCAGCGTGTAGATGAGTTCCACAATCTGCAATAGTTATCAATGATTGTTCAGAAGTATGAATGTCAATTTTTTGATCTCAAGCAGTATGCAAGTTTTGGGAGTGATTCTTGTCTTATGGTACAACACTTAATTAGAGGGCTTAATGGTCCTATCATTGGGGGAGTTAATATTTCCTAACCTAAGACCCTCAAAGAAGATCTCATTAAGGCTAATTTGGTGGAAACAAACCTAGCTTTGGACCATGGTGGTTATATTGGTGTTCATTCAGGTGGTGCATCTGTTTCGGGGTTCAGAGGTAATCAGTCCCAAGGGAATGGAAACTTTAAGAAACCACCTACCTTCTTCAAGGGTAATTAGAACCAGCAATAGAAGATATATTTTCCTCCTTCTTAGGGAAGTGGTTCACAGTCTAGGAACTTCCTTGGCTATTCATGTAATAGGCATAACCCTAATTTCCAACCTGCACATAGCACACATCAGATTGCTAGTAGAGGGAGATTTTAGTAGTTTAGTGCACCCTCCGTTGGGAGAGACAATGGTAGAGGGAATGGTTGTTTCTCTTGTGGGAAGTTTGGTCACATTGCGGTCAATTGTCCTCAGCGTGCTTCACAGTTTTAGGACAGACATTGGCAACTGCTTAGCCTACAGTTGGAGATGTTGGTAGATCTCATAGAGTATTTTCTACAGTAGATCACCGTCAAGAAGAGCACCAGAGCACAGTGATAGAGACATCAGGTGCTATTTGAGGCATTTCTATTTATGTTTTATTTGATTCAGGAGTTGTAGATTCTTTCATTTATCCTTTCATAGTAGAGAAGTGTGAGCTTATGGATGCAAAGCAAGATATAAGTTGGAAAGTTGAGTTGGATTCCAGTGCTAAGGTGGCCACAAACTGTCTAGTCCGTAAGTGTTAATTGAATCTTGGAAAATTCATTACCTTAGTCAATGTTCGTGTGATTCCTTTGGGATCGTATGGGGTTTTCTTAGGAATGGATTGGTTAGTATCTCAAGGAGATAGAATCAATTGTGGACACAAGACTATTCAATGCAAGGATGATTTTGGCAAAGACATTGAGATTGTGGGAATTCAACGTCCCATATCCCTTCATATGATTTCCGCAATGCAACTTAAGCGGTTTATGCAAAGATATTGTCAAGTGTTTGGTGTATCTATGAATGAGTTGGATGAGGTTGAGAGTGAGGAAAAAACTCTTGATCATCCTATTGTTAAGGAATTTGTAGATGTCTTTTCGAGTGAGATTTTGGGCATGCCACCAAAGTGTGACATAGATTTCTGTATAGAGCTTATTCTAGGAGCAGAACTTATCTCTAGAGCTCCTTACCGGATGACCACTCAGGAGTTGAACGATTTGAGACTTCAGTTGGAGGACTTGTTGGCTAAGGTTGCATTCAACCTAGTGTTTCCCTATAGGGATAACCTTTCCTCTTTGTCAAAAAGAAGGATGGATCTTTACGCTTGTGTATTGACTACATATAGTTGAACAAGGTAACAATCAAGAACATGTATCCTTTGACAAGGATTGATGATATCTTTGATCAGATTAAGGGAGACAAGGTACTCTCAAAGATAAAACTCAAATCAGGATATCATCGGTTGTGTATCTAGGATGCAAATATTAACAAGATTGCATTTCGCACTCACTATGGACATTATGATTTCATAGTGGTACCTTTTGGTTTGACGAATGCTCCATCAATTTTTATGAGCTTGATGAATGGAGTATTTTGTGCATACCTAGATCACTTTGTTCTTATCTTCTTGGATGACATATTGATATATTCTAAAATTCATAGAAGAGCATGAAGAGCATCTACGTCAGGTATTGCAATTCCTTCAAGATAATCAACTATATGCCAATTCAGCAAAGTGTGATTTCTTCCATATATAGGTACAATACCTAGGTCATGTGATTTCTGGTGAAGGTATTTCAGTAGATCCCTCAAAAATTTAGGCAATTGTGGAGTGACTAGCACACACTAATGTGTCCAAATTTTGTAGTTTCATGGTTCAAGTGGGATATTACCACCAGTTTGTTAAGAAAATTTCTAGGGTTGCACATCCTATCACTTCTCTTCAGAGAAAAGGGAAGAAGTTCATTTGCTCAAACAAAAGTGAAGAGGCTTTCCAAAACCTCAACAAGAGATTGACTAGTGCACCTATCTTAGTGATACATGGTCTAGTAGGTGATTTTATGGTTTGTACCAATGCTTCTTTGGAAGGAATTGGAGTAGTCCATATGCAAGAAGAATGAGTGATTGCTTATGAATCTCGCAAACTCAAGGATCATGAATTGAACTATCCTACACATGATCTTGTGTTAGCAGCAGTAGTTCATGCATTAGTCCGATAGAGAAATTTTCTATTGGGACATCATTTTAAGCTTCATAGTAATCATCGTAGTCTGTAGTATATCTTTACCCAGCCTAATTTGAATGCCAGACAGAGGTCATGGATGGAATTTATTTGTGAGTATGACTTTGAGGTCAAGAATATTCAAGGTAAGGAGAACATGGTAGTTGATGCTTTGAGTCGAAGGAGACATGATATATCACCATTGACTCTTAGTGTGGATTTGTAGAGTTGGATACTCCAAGTGCTTCCTACAGATACTTGGTATTAGGAAGCAAGTTCAGAGATTGAGTCAGGGGGACCTTGGGAGGGTAGATTTTTAGGTAATCTATTGGAGTTAAATGATCTTTTGTGTCACATGAACAAGATATATGTACCACCATCAAATTATCTTTGTACTTTGGTTTTATCTAAGGCTCATGATCATGCACCTTATTTGGCACATCCTGGTGTCAAGAAGATACACGCGAATCTTTGATAGCTATATCATTGGTCTAGTATGAAAAGTGACATTGTTGATTTTGTGGAAATATGTCTAGACTATCAGAGGGTTAAGGAAAAACACCAGCATCCAGCAGCTCTTTTACAGCCAAATCGTGTTCCATCATGGAAATGGGATATCATATCGATGGACTTTATCGTAGGTCTGCCTATGACTCCTTGTAGACATGATATAATGGTCATTGTTGATCAATTGACCAAGGTGGCACATTTTTATCCTATGCGATCATCTTATATGACAGAATTTGTAGGCAGAGTTTTTATGCAGGACATTGTGAGATTGCATGGCATTCCACGTAGGATTATCTTAGATTGAGATCTTATATTCACTTCTAGATTCTAGACTTCTTTGCAACATGATCTTGGAGCCCATCTGAATTTTAGTTTAGCATATCATTCTGAGACAAATGGAAAGACAGAGCGGTTCAATCATGTGCTAGAGGATATGTTGCAGATGTATGTCATGAATAAATAGACTCATTGGGAGAGCTATTTGTACTTGGTTGAGTTTTCTTATAATAATGATTCTCATAGCTTGATTGGTATGTTACTATTTCAATCGTTGTATGGTTGTCCTTGTTGTATGCCTTTGAGTTGGGATAGGTTAGAGGACTGGATTATTCTAGGTCCTTATATGCTTTGAGATATGAAGTAGCAGGTAAAGTTATTCGAGAGCATTTGATCACAGGACATGATAGACAAAAGAAGTATGTTGTTGCTCCTAGGGTGGATAGACAGTTTGTAGTTGCAGATAGGGTATTTTTTAAAGTGCATCCACGAAAGAGTCCAATCCGTTATGGAAAGGGTTCTAAGTTGGCACCTTGTTTTGTTGGGTCGTTTGAAATTCTTGAGAGGATAGGTTCAGTTGCTTACCATCTTGCATTGTCATCCAACCTAGCTCGCATACATGATGTTTTCCATGTTTCAGTTCTTAGACGATATATTCCAGATGTGACACATGTTCTTGATTCGAATGTTTTACAGGTCGAGGATGGGAAACTAGCTTTGGAGCTCGTTCGTATGCTTCAGTAGTGGGATTTGACCCTCAAGGGTCGCACCATCGAGCAGGCAAGGGTCCAATGGGACCCAAATGATTATTCTTTAGCTACATGGAAGGACGCAGCGAGATTATGAGAGTTATATCCATATTTGTTTGTAAGCTTCCAAGAGTAAGCCTAATACTAGGGGGATGTGATACCCACCCATTGTTTCCTTTTTAGTTGTGTTGTCATTCTCTTTTATACCACATTCCATGTGTGCGTTGGTTATTTTAGTTGGTTTTAGTTTTGGTGATACGTGGATGTATGACACTATTTCATGGTTTTGACATATTATGAGACATTGGATTTTGTGTGATATGATGTCTTGATAGTTAGATGATTATGGTTATTTTCATGATGGTTATCTCTATATAATGATGTTATCTATATTTATGGATTTATTGGCATACTGGCCCCATATATGCATTTACATGGATTATGAGTATGTTTTATGTTTTGTTTGACGTGCATGATATGGTGAGGGACGGAGACGTAGTTACTTTCTTGCGAGATCCACATGATGTACTGATCCCTACCATTGCCTCTGTGTGTGTGTGTGTGTGTGTGTGTGACTTTGTGATGACAGGTTTGCAGGTACCGGGCCTCGTCTTCCCTGAATTGGCAGGAGTGAGCATGCCCTTAAATATGTCTCAATGATAAAAGAGGGGAGATAACATTCATGCTTTAAAGCCTCTCCTAACCCTATATTTTTTCCTAAGAGTTGACAAGTATCTGACTGGCTATCATATCTGACTTCGTCAAGATGACGTGAATTCGTGAGCTTTTTTGTGTATGTTTGTTGCATTGGTTTTAGTTGATTGTTCTGTTTAGATGTTTTCAGTTAGATTTAATGTTGCATTTTGGCTTATTTTGGTAAAAGATAATTTAAGGTAATTATTAATGTTAAATAATTACACATTTAATAAAATTAAAATATTAATATATGAATATTTAATTATTAGTATTAATTAAATGTCTATATTTGATTAAGTGATTTAATCATTAAGTTATAAATTAATAATTAATATTCAATCCAAAAATTAAAATTAATTGCATAATTGAATTAATAATATTACTTTAAAGTTGTATAATTGATTTATTTAATTAAAATAATATCATGCATTTCAAATGCACTTTTCTAATAGATTATGACTTTGACTTCATTTTATAAAGTCAGTTGTGCAAACTTAATTTAAGTTAAAATTAAAACTAAAGTGAATTCTTTTTATTTTAAATTAAAAATTTAATTCCTAATTAAGGTTGCACTTTTTCAAAGCCTAGTTTCCTAGGTTTTCTATATATCTGATTTTCAAGGTCATTTTAGGCATTCAATCAGGTTGAAGGAGAAATATTGCATTTTCTTAAATTTAAAAGAATTATTTTAAAGCTTTGGAGTATTTGGCCTAAACTTTACTCCGTCATTGTTTCATATATGTTCTTCGTTTTAAGGTAGGGTTAGAAAACCCTTTGAAAATTTTAATATTCAAATCCCTATCTTCTTTGTCTCTGATATACTAGAATTCTTTGTGTGAAAATTATTTATTTGATTAAGTAAAATCTAAGAAAAAGGAAATCAATTTGAATCTAGGGTTTTCTCCTTGTGTAGTTTTTAGATCTATGTTTGTGGGTGTTAGGGTTTCATTAAAAAATGTCAATTTTCAAGAAGATTATAATTATTTTCCCAATTAGGGTTTTGGGGTGATAGACTTTTATTAAAAATGAATTACATGTCCCCTTTACCAAAATTGAAAATTGTGGTCTATATATCTAGATTTGCATGGCAAAATTATGAATATAGGAAAAAAATTCATGTCTTGGGAGAAAATAATTAGATAATATTTCCCTAAATTAATTGTTATGCATGCATGATTATTTAATATTTAAAAAAA
>MU228047.1:39037-50971 GCA_018584345.1 Thuja plicata | reverse complement strand
AAGTTGTTATAAAAAAATTAAATTTAAATTTAAAATTTATTTAACGTAGCAGGGGCCACCACCCTCTTGCCACATTGTAGACCCTAATGGCCCACAAGCCGCAGGTAGTACCTACAAGTACCATAGATAATGCCATAAGGCTATCGCAACCACATGGGTGGGGTGCAGGTTCGTGCCCCCCACATATTAAATTAATTTTTTTTATTTTTATTTTTAACTTTTAATAACTAAAATTTTAATTATTATTTTGATATTAATTTTAATTAATATATTTAGTATTAATTATTTATTTGGAACAATTAATAATATATGGTGTTATTAATATTATTTATTGGTTAATTTAATTATTAATAATATGTGATTTATTATTATTAATAATTAAGGTTATTATGATTGAACCTCCGTTCAAATGTATATTCTCGTTTATAGTAACTAAATTTATGATTTATTCTTGTATTTCTTAAACTATTTGATGGACTTCATTATGATATTTTTTGTTGTCTATCTGGACGTTTAAGTTGGCTTTATAATGGTTTTGGTTATCTGAGAATCACTATGTTCTTGTTGTATTTGGAAATAGGATTGAGAACCATCGTACTTTTGAGATGATATTTGATCCTTGAATCTAGGGTAGGTTATCTAGATGTTTACAGGGGAAGTGGCTTGCTTTGGAGGCGTCAGAGCCCTAAAGTGGTTGCTTGAGTATCCTTTGCAAATAACTTAATAAGTGATAACTTAAATTAATTATTTACTGGGTATTAGAAAACATTAATAAGGTAATCTCCACCCATGCCTTGAGTGCTAGTACAGGCTAAGGATAGGAGTGGGAGAAGATGCTTGCTCATCCAGGGGACGTTTAGGTCTAGCATAATTATTTTCCTTGTCTACGCAAAAGGATTTTCGATTCCACACATGATCACACTTGGGAGACGGAATCAGAGTCTAGTGTGATCATCCCAAGGGGTTGAATTGTGTGATGACACTTCCCTATTTGCATCTTAGGTTTCCTACATGTGTCAGGTGCCTTTGGCAGTGTGTAAAGCCTTATTGTGATAGTAAGCTTCTAGGATCTTCACATTCATACTTATTTTGATGTCCTTGTATACCTTTTCATTATTCATTATTGTTGTATACGTGTTGAGTGTGGGTCTAGTGTTTATCTCCTCTACACGGTGGGGTGGACCTCAGGATTCCACGTGGTCGGGTGGTAGTGATTCTTTTTACCATTGAGATTCAACATTATTGTTCATACTTTGGATGATCTTTGTTGTTCTATCTTCTTGTTCTTCTTGAGACTTATCCATTATCATGAGATGTAGATTGTATCTATTTGTATATTTGTTGACATCCCTTTTGGAGATGTGATCTATTGTTATTCATTATTACATACTTAGCGACTTGTACAGTGGATGATGATTTATTATGTATACCTTGGGTATCAGTTGTATATATGATCTTGTTATATGACATGTACCTTAGGATTTAAGTTGATGTATCTTTTCATGGTATTTTCTTATGGTTGTTCTTCGTAGATTAGTTAACTTAAAAGTAACTCTACGTCATAGAACCCTTGAGATTGTTATATGTACTTGTTTACTTTATCAATGTGTTTATCTTATGTTGTTCTTGCTTCCACATTTGTGTTGTGTAAACTTTTTTTAAAGATATATCCTTCAACTTAGTACCATGTTTAAGTTAAATCCTCTTTGATTCTCTAGTGGGGCATTACAATTCACCTCAATTCTTGATATCTAAATTTGTGTAAGCATGAACATTTTTATATTTTATAAACATTTCTAGTGCTCAAATCAATAGATTGGATTTCCTATGGACTTGTGAATCCAATTCTTAGAAACCCAAGTGATTTGGCCAACTAACAAGTTTAACCTTGGGGAAAGGCTAGAACTTCTACAATTCTGGCTCTTAAGAACCAAGGCTGGTAGGCCTATACCTTGACTTATCCTTCAATTCTTAAGGATTTTTATAGCAGATAAGAACACTTCAAACTGTCCTTGTCAAGTATGGCAAGGCACCTGGAAGGAGTAAAACTGAAAACAATATAAAATAACTGCAAAACTGAATGCTTTGTGAGATTTGTAAGGAATGCTTTGTAAATGTATATATAAATGATTGAATTTTAGAATATCTCAACAACATGAAATCATGAACCAAATGCCTATTTCCAATAATAATTTAGATCAGTGTCTATATCAACTTGGGCAATAGAGCCAATCCAAATCCAATCATATGTACAACTTTGCAAGACAGTATTCAACCATCAACTATTTGAATGCTTTAGGTGTAGAGAAGATTAAAGTTTGTATTATATCTTTGTTAGTTCAGATGGATTTAACTCCTATGGTTGGGAGACCAGATGAACAAGAAGCCAGAAACAAATTAAGTTCTCACACACTTCTTGATATTCAAACAATGATATAAGACAATAATTTTTCTCCACTAGCAACTCTAAGATAGCAATTGAAATTCCTTCAATAATTGCAAAAGACTAATTGAAAAGGATTGAAACCTTGAACCAAGAGAGACAAAAACACTTATCTTTTATTGATTATGAAAAATAGTACATAAGAATCCATGTTCAGTTGTGATCAATTCTAAAACTGACTGAAAATGATGAAAAAATATCACCACCGACCGTCGACAGACCGACCTCTGCATTGATCCTGGTATCCTTATTTACATAAAGTTCAAAGGATGTGAACAAGCTTTAGATCAATGCAACGATTAATCTACTAAACCTAATCCCTAAGATAAACAATTGAGCAGTCACAATTATAATAAAAGAATGAATGATCATCCTTATAAAACAATTATCGACCAAAGAGATTAACAATAATCAAATAGTCCATTGTAATTTATTATAAATATTTGATGTCTCTTTAACTTCTGCGTGGTATATCAATGGACGTCTGCATGCCTTTGATCTTTCATCTTCCATCCAAGTCGTATTATTTTATGTTTACAACTTTTGAAACCCTGCATGAAAACCATGTCGATGAATTAAACGATAATCAAAACCCTTAGTCGACAAGATAACAATATAATATCATTAAAACATGCAACGACAAAGAAAAATCAAGTCATCAGTGCCACTCGGGCATTTTGTCATTTATATCTGTTTGAGACGCGTGTCACTCAGTCACACACTCGAAGCAAATAAAGATCATGCATCTTTTCATCGTGAGTGAACGTCGATCGTAGATCAGATGTGAACTGTACCGCAGATCTTCTTATTTATCGCTCGGTCTTTTGGTGGGGCTAGGACACGTGTTGATCAGACTTAATCACTTATAAGATAGATCATGTGCATCTCCACTATAAGCCTTTAAGTTAGCCATCCGATCTTTTCAAATCTGCATCCTCTTTACTTTATCCTTGCATTGTACTTGGCCCACCAACTGCCAGATGTCAGCACGACTTAATCACTTAGGCTATAGATCTCAATTACTTTTTCATTAAGCATTTAAGTCAACCGTTTGATCAATCTAAAAATGATCGATCTTTTACTTCCTACTCTGACCCGAGGACAATGACATCATTTTACCATGTGGGGCTCAGGCTTAATCGCTTAAACGTTAGATTTCTTTCATCTTTTCATTAATTCTTTAAGTCGACTGTAGATCTTTTTCCAACTTGACTGATCTTTAACCTTAGTCACGGCTTTGACCTTTAACTACACCTTGACCTCGGGTTTATAAATTTCCTTTAGTCTCGAAGTCGCTGAACAATCTCCTTAACTATGATTATCTTATGAGATTATGCAACCAAGGTAGTCTCTCAGTCGCAAGATGATATTTTTAACTCTCGGTTTACTTCGAGATCACGCGACTACCGTAGGATTGAATTCAGTCTGAATGAGATCAATGGACATCGTTGAGTCTCTGAAAGAAAAGAGAATATTCACTTTGTCTTCGAGATCACGCGACTGAAGTGATTTCACTAAGTCGCTGAATGATAACGAATATTCCATGTTGATTAAGAGATAATGCGACAGCCACAGGATTTAATTTTGATCAACAGCCACAATTAATTCTAGGAGAAGAAATGAAAACTTGAAGGCTTGCTCTCAGATTTCCCGTGGATCGTAGGATCAAAACAAGATCGATGGCTCGCGTGTAATCGCTCAATGATAAAAGCATATTCCCTTTGTATCTGCGATCACGCGACCAAGGTATTCTCAGAGTTGCTAAGTAGAAGAGAATATTTCCTGTCAAGTCGTAAAAAGATATTAAAATAAATAATAGACCGCGAAAAAGGGCCAACGGCTATATTTATGTATTCAAATATATGTAAGCCGTGGAAAATATAAAAAATAGCCAATCTAATGGGAGGATGCATGGAATTAAACAAGATAAATGCATAGGATAGAACAATTGTAATAATAAACTATGAATGGAAGGGAGAAATACAAGCATAAACCAAGACAATAATTGCAGAAAAAATTTCCTTGAATTGTTTAGCCATTCAAATTTGATTGTAAATTTGGGTTCCACTAGTGGCCCTTTCTGGAGATGTGTGTTCATACTTGGACACAGCAAGATCTCAGCTATCTCTGAAGAAGTAGACCAAAATAGAGACAAAGGACAACATAAAAGCAAATTAAAAAAACTTAGAAAGCACATAAAGGGTTAGGAATACTTCCTGCTTCTAAGAGAAGAATGGTTTCAAATACTGAGCATGAGTTGGAAATTCTTGAACATGACCCTCTATATCTTGCAACAAGTAACTCTTTTCTCCTGCATTATCAAAATTTATGTAGGGCCCAAGCCATAAAGCTTCAAATTTTCCATGCTTTCCTTTATCCTGATCTTTAGCATTTCACTTTAACACCCAATCTCCTTTCTGAAAGTTCTTGTCCTTAGTTCTCTTATCATGTAAAGATTTCATCTGCAATTGTTTCCTCACATTCTCGCTTTGTGCAATTCTTCTGACTTCATCCAATTTTGTAAGCCGATCCATCTTATTCTCCATGAAATCCATATCTTGTAGTTGTTCCTCTCTGACAAACTTATACACATGAAGTCGATTGTTCAATGGTAATCTAGCTTTTTTTCCATAAACCAATTCATAAGGAGAAAATCCAGTAGATTTCTTAATTGTTATCCTATCTGCCCAAAGAGCCAAAGGTAACTTGGAATCCCATGCTCTTTTATTATTACTCAGCATTCTCTTAATGATTTTCAATATGTTCTTATTACTTGATTCAGCCTGACCATTTCCTTGAGGATGGTAAGGAGAAGAATATGACAAATTAATACCATAAGTACTACAAAATTCAGAGAATTCCTTGGATCTAAAACACATGCCATTATCACAAATGATTTTGCAAGGAACACCAAATCTTGTTAGTATATTTTCTGTTAAAAACTTTATAACCACCTTGCTTGTATCTTGTCTAGAGGGTATGACTTCAACCCATTTGGTAAAATAATTTGTGGCAACAAGAATCCATTTGTGTTGTCCACTGGAAGCATCAGTAATTTCACCAATAAAATCTATCCCCCACATTTGGAAAGGCTCTTCAGTTGACAAAGATCTAAGGGGTAATGCACCATCATATTTTAACTTTCCTGAGAATTTCTGACAAGCTTCACACTTTCTAACATATGTGTAGCTATCCTTGAAGATATGTGGCCAATAATATCCAACATGTAGCATCTTATGGGCAATAGTTATTGTTGAGGAGTGACCACCACATACTCCATCATGTAATTCCTTTAATACTGAATTAGCTTGGCACATATCTAGACAAAATAGAAGGATACCTTCTCTATTCTTCCAGTATAAGTCACCTTCTATCAAAACATATCTAGATGCTTGTAATTTTATTGTCCTCTTTTGATTTTCATTTAAACCTTCTTTTCATTTCATGTGCTTAAGGAAATATACTATGTCAATATACCAAGGATAATTTTCAATACTTACTATTGATTCATCAGTGTTTACCTAATTTATTTGAATTGCTTCAAGATTTGATTCAGCCATAAGCTTAGCAAGACCTTGCCCTCTGACAAGCTTCATTATTTGGATCTCCATGTCAAATTCCTGGATTTGATTCACCCATCTGCATCTTCTACCTGTCACTTCAGACTGCTTAAATATATCTTTGATTGTTGCATTTGGCACATAAGCTATCACTTTAGCTCCTACCAAGTATGGCCTAAAAGATTCCACTGCTTTAACTAGAGCATAAGCTTGCTTCTCATTTATATCATAATTTAACTCTGATTCTTGAAGAGTTTTACTAAAAAATGCTATTGGTTGTTCATAGCCCTCATCATTTTTCTGTAACATAACTGCAACAATAGTATGATATGATGCAAAAGAAAACAACTGAAAAGGATTTGAAAAATCAATTGTTTTGAGGACTGGAGCTTCCTTGATTGCTTTCTTGATGTTAGCAAATGCTTCTATGGCTTCATTAGACCATTTAATTTCTGCACTTTTCTTAAGCATCTTAGCAATGGGTTTAATAATTTCTGCAAAGTTAGGGACAAACCTTCTTACAAATTTTATCTGTCCAATGAAAGATTGGATCCCTTTAACATTTTTAGGAATCTGAATTTTATCTATGGTTGCAATCTGTTTAGGATCTATCCTTACACTATCCTTTTATACGATGTTACCAAGAAGCTTCCCTTTGGTAACCCCAAAATGACACTTCTTAGGGTTTAGAGATATCCCATATTATAAAGCTCTTTTTAAAATCTATTCCAAATGATCACAATGCTCTTCTACCTTTTTTGAATATGCAGTCAGATCATCTTGATATACTGTCATGATGAGATCAATCAGGCCCTCAAAAGCCACATCCATTGCTCTTTGGAAAGTTTCTCCCTCATTAGTTAACCTGAAAGGCATTCTTGCATACACGTAAGTTCCCCAAGGAGTGGTGAAGGTTGTTTTGTATTGCTCTAATTCTTTGACCTTCACTTGGTTGTATCCTGAGAATCCATCCATCATAGATAATAATTCATTTCCAGTGACTTTTTGTAAAAGAGCTTCCATATTAGGTAATGCATAATTATCTTTTAAAGATGATATATTTAAGTTTCTAAAATTGACACACAATCTTATGTCTCCATTCTTTTTTCTAACTAGGACCAAGTTTGATACCCATGTAGAATGTCTTATAGGCACAATTATTCCTGCATCCCTCATCTTGACAAGTTCTTCCCTCATCTTAGGAGCTAGCATTAGATTTATAGGATGTTGTCTTTGTCTAAAAGGTTTTGCATCTGGCTTTAGAGGGATTTCATGCTGAAATAAATCCTCTCGGTAGGCCTTAAGATCATCATATGACCATGCAAAGATGTGCCTATATTTTCTTAATAGATTTATCAAATTAACTCTGATCTTGGGAGTGAGCTTTTTGCCTATAAATACTTCTCTAGGAGTATGATCATTTCCCAAGTTAATTTTTTCAATCTCTCCAGGCTCATTACTTATCTTACCCCTTTTGAAATTTTCTTGATCATCAAATACTCCTAGTGCAACCAAACCTTTGGGAATTTTATTTGTCTTTAGCTGAACAACTTCTTTTCCAAAAAAAGTCTCTTTTCCATCATGGTTCTCTACATAACCATTCCAGTCTATGCACTAATCTTCACACTTGTCTTCATTGATTAAAAATTTGAGGAGGTCTCTATCATCTTCAAATATTTGCCAATTCTCCACATTGTCAGGAACTTATGGCCTGTTTTTTATCTCAACCTGAACAATCTCATCAAAAGGGATATCAATCTGCTTGATGGCTACATTAGCCAACAAGTCTCTAAGGAAATTTTCTAATCTTTCTATCCACTTAATTGAAAATGCATCAAAAGATTCAATCAAATCCCAAACTAAGTTTCTATATTGTTTTAACTTAGGATTTTTGGTAATGAATCTATTTCTAACTTGAGAAACTATCAAATCAGAATCACCATAAACTGAAAGCATTTTAATACCATATGATTTTGTAACATTTAAACCAAGAATTAATGCTTCATACTCTGAAACATTATTAGTGCATTCAAAAATTAAGTAAAAAAGAAAATTTTAAGATCTTACCACATGGGGATACAAAAGTGACCCCAACACCATTACCTTCTTTACTGCACGCTCCATCGAAAGTCATTTGCCAAAGTTCATCTTGATTTTCCTGCAAATGCACTTCCATGGGACTATCAATTTTCAATGTTGGTTTAGTAATACTTACCTGGAAATTGTCCATGTCTGAATGGCAAAAGTTTATTTTTTCCACCCCAATGTCTCCATCAATAATATATAGAGATCTTGGTTCCCTATTAATTCTTACTTCCCTGCCATCCACTGGAATAGTAGCATAAGACATATCTAATTGAATATGACTACCTATTAGATTAGACCATTGCCTAGACAAGAGAATTCCATAATAAGCAGGCACTTCAACAACAGTAATATCAGTTTTGTATAACATTTCAGGACAAGCATGAAATTTAAACTCCACATCCTTCATAATACCAACAACATGTATAGACCTATTGTCCATAGCGTAGCATCTTCCATAAGTTGTATCCACTTTCATTCCAAGCTCTTTCATGAATTTTGTAGGCATAATGTTCATTGTTGCTCCTGAATCTATCATACAATTCTTAAGAAGTTTATTGTTAACTATCAAAGTAAGATAAAAAGGATCCACTTGTGTTCCATTTTGAGAAATAGTAGTTCCTAAATAAACCACATGAGGATCTTTATTTACTTCTCTTTGATTAGATTCTTCTTTAAAAACATTACCTACATTAGACAATACTTTTATAGTTTCATCTTTATATTCAGGTACTTTCATCATTTCAAATAAAGGAATAGAAATTTTTACCTGAGATAAAGCATTAGATATGAAAGAACTATTATTGGGAAGAGATTTACTGACCATTGGTTTTTCCTTTGTCAACTTAGGTGCTTGATGAGGATCTACATGTTGGCTTGCTTTTGCACTATCATCAGGCTTGTTTACCTTCCTTTTCGGTGCTTTGATAGATACTCCTACAGGCTTTCCCTGATCAACATTTATCGTTCTATTCCTTAGTTTGTAGTTACTTCTTGCTTCCTCAAGAGCTGCAACAATATATGCTTCTTTCTCCTCATCTGTTAATCTTTTGATAACTAGTATTTATCCTTGTTGTTTATCACACTGATATATTATGTTCAAATCTTCATGATAAACATATTCCTCAGAAGAAGAACTGTAACCATCTTCTCCCCACATTGGTTCAAATGAAACATTATTCACTGTGGGCTGCTGCTCATCATTTTGATCTTCCTCTTCTTGTAATCTTTGGGCCACAACACAACCATCAGGGGAATGTGGTAGATTACAAGCATCACACCAAGGATAGTTTTCCACAAAATGATTGTTTCTTTTCAATGGATCAGGTGTTTCCTTAGTATAAGATTGTTTTTTAGGTTTTCCATCTTTCCATTCAGTCTTATATGGCATGTCTTGTAATCTAAACCTTTCATTTTTAGGAAATGGTGGCCTGTCATTTTTAGGAAATGATGGTCTGTCATTTCTGCCTTGTTTTGCATTTAGATTTTTCAACATATCCATAATATCTTTTAAATCATTCTTTTCAGGAGCTTTTGGATTGTGCAATTTAGTATCACTTCTTTTATCTATTCTTCCAGCAGCCCTTCTATTATTTTCAATGGTGGTAGAACTTTGAAAGCTTGCTACAATGTTGTAGGGCCTTGTGATCTAATCTCATAGTGTGTTTTACTATCAAATGCAGTTAGATAGAAATCAATCAAAGAAGACTCAACATGCCTTATATCTCTTGGAATTCTATTTAGAACTTTATTAAACCTTTTATTAAATTCTGCAACTGATTCATTAAAGTTCTTTTTAATGTTGGCTAATTCATGAGATGCAAAAGATGTATCATTATGATCACCAAACTGTTCAATAAATTGGTTGACAAAACTACACCAGCTTGAAATGGATCCATCGGGAAATCCTCTATACCATTCAGCAGCATCTTCAGTTAATGATTCGACAAACAACTTCATAAAAATGTCTTCATGATTCCCATCTAATTCTTCAATAATGTTCTTCAAATTTGTGGTATGTTGTTCAGCAGATTCCACTCCATTTCCTGAAAAATTTTGAATAGCAGTTCTCAAATCATTTGTTATGGTATTTGGATATCCAACTATCCCACTAAAATCAAGTTGTCTGTATCTTTCCACCACCATAGGAGCTCTTCTTCTCTGGCCCATGTTATGTTGATTTCCATTCTGGCCTCTGAGATTTTTATGATTCATGCCTTGGTGATTTTGTCCATTTCTATGACCATTACCCATGTTTTGTTGTCTAGGATTACCTCGATCATAGTTTTCTGCATTATTTGGCTGCCTCCAATAATCATTTCTTCCATTGTTATTATTGTTTCTCTCATATCTTTCTCTATTATCATGTTGAAACAATGGATTTGTGTGATCATTGTTGAAGACTGGTTCTCCATTTTTTCTATGAGGAGGATTGTATTTTGGTTGCCCATTGCCTTTTGGTGTTTCTTTTTCCTCTATTCTTTCTCCTTCCTCAAATATTAAATCTAGCTCACTTGTCCTTATTTCCAACTTCTCCAAGGCTTCGTCAGGTAACCTATTCATAGCTCTCATTACTTTTGGATTCTTTTTCCCATATTCAGTTAATTTACTCAATGTAGCATATAGGAAATTATCTTCTTCACCATATTCTTCTATCTCTTCAATTTCTTGTGCTGGATTCTGATCATCTTTATAACCAAAAGGGTTTCTATATTCTTCTGAGTCACAATAGATTCCATTATTGAAACCAGTAGTCTCTCTATCAGGAAATCTTTTATATCCAGTATGCATCATATCAGCAACATGTTTCTTATTTATTCTTAGACTTTCCTGTAAATCTAGTTAAATTTGATCTGGATGCAAGGATCTTCTACCACACATAAATACTTTATCAAAACAAAGAAAATTTATCAGAATATACTTGCATCAAAATGGTAGAGTCGTCACCTTCTTGTCAGAAGGAAAATATTGCTTGCTGGTCTTCTGGATTCTTCCTTCCAGTAGAGTGCACAATCTGTTACCAAAGATTCTGGAAAATTTATTTACAACTCCCCAGCAGAGTCGCCAATCTGTTGGTGCTCAAATCAATAGATTGGATTTCCTATGGACTTGCCAATCCAATGCTTAGAAACCCAAGTGATTTGGCCAACTAACAAGTTTAACCTTAGGGAAAGGCTAGAACTTCTGCAATTCTGGCTCTACAGAACAAAGGCTGGTAGGCCTATACCTTGACTTATGCTTCAAGTGGTTTTTTATAGCAGATAAGAACACTTCAAACTGTCCTTCTCAAGTATGGCAAGGCACCTGAAAGGAGTAAAACTGAAAACAATATAAAATAACTGCAAAATTGAATGCTTTGTGAGATTTGTAAGGAATGCTTTGTAAATGTATATATAAATGATTGAATTTTAGAATATCTCAACAACATGAAATCATGAACCAAATGCCTATTTCCAATAATAATTTAGATCAGTGCCTATATCAACTTGGGCAATAGAGTCAATCCAAATCCAATCCTATGTACAACTTTGCAAGACAGTATTCAACCATCAACTATCTGAATGCTTTAGGTGTAGAGAAGATTAAAGTCTGTATTATATCTTTGTTAGTTCAAATGAATTTAACTCCTATGGTTGGGAGACCAGATGAACAAAAAGCCGGAAACAAATTAAGTTCTCACACACTTCCTGATATTCAAACAATGATATAAGACAATAATTTTTCTGCACAAGCAACTCTAAGATAGCAATTGAAATTCCTTCAATAATTGCAAAGGACTAATTGAAAAGGATTGAAACCTTGAACCAAGAGAGACAGAAACACTTATCTTTTATTGATTATGAAAAA
>MU228047.1:0-37811 GCA_018584345.1 Thuja plicata | reverse complement strand
AACTGTTGGAATGTGGATTTACAAATCCATCTTCCAGGGCAACCAAACAGTCCCAAAAAAGCATAACCAGGGTATAGATAACCATGATTTGCATTATTTTTCAATTCCCCAACCAAACGGGCCCTTAAACGTTAGATTTCTTGCATCTTTTCATTGTCTTTAAGTTGACCGTAGATCTTTTTCCAACTTGACTGATCTTTAACCTTAGTCGTGGCTTTGACCTTTAACTGCACCTTGCCTCGAGTTTATAAATTTCCTTTAGTCTCAAAGTCGATGAACAATCTCCTTAACTGTGGTTATCTTATGAGATTACGCGAGCAAGGTAGTCTCTCAGTCGCAAGATGATATTTTTAACTCTCGGTTTACTTCGAGATCACGCGACTACCGTAGGATTGAATTCAGTCTGAATGAGATCAACGGACATCGTCGAGTCTCTGAAAGAAAAAAGAATATTCGTTGTCTTCGAGATCACGTGACTGAAGTGATTTCGCTAAGTCGCTGAATGATAACAAATACTCCATGTTGATTAGGAGATAACACAACAGCCACAAGATTTAATTCTAATCAACGGCCACGATTAATTCCAGGAGAAGAAATGAAAAATCGAAGGCTTGCTCTCAGATTTCCCGCGAATCTTTCGATCAAAACAAGATTGACAACTCGCGTGTAATCGCTCAATGATAAAAGCATATTCCCTTTGTATCTGCGATCACGCGACCAAGGTAGTCTTGGAGTCGCTAAGTAGAAGAGGATATTTCTTGCCAGGTCGTAAAAAGATATTAAAATAAATAATAGACCGCGAAAAAAGGCCGACAGCTATATTTATGAATTCAAATATATGTAAGCCAATTTAACAGGGGGATGCATGGAATTAAACAGGATAAATGCATAGGATAGAACAATTGCAATAATAAACTATGAATGGAAGGGAGAAATACAAGCATCAACCGAGACAATAATTGTAGAAAAATATTTGCCTGAATTGTTTAGCCATTCAAATTTGATTGTAAATTTGGGTTCCATTAAACATCTTAGGAGAGATTATGTTGATATGCAAGGACTAAACTCTCCCCAATCAAACTTCTAAATGGACCAATTTAGTACAATGAACCAAGGTCAAAAGCAAGAAGCATGCAGGCACTATTCATACAATTGCTTATATCAACTTGCAATTAAAATTATATATATGTTCAATGAATTACTCCTAGATCCTTCTTATAGGTAATTCAATCCAATTAGAGTTAGTTTCTAAATGTACCAACTCTATATACAATTTAATCTACAATTTGGATTAAATGGTCTTTATAGATTAAATGGCCTTTAGTAAAACATGCATTTGAATTTATAAGTTTGAGATTCAAATCCGTAATTGCTGATCTCATCTAGATCTGAATCAAGATAATTCACAACTGAATGTGAAAACATCTAGATCTTAAAGAGTGGTGTAATGAGAAGCAGCTATGATATGCAAGTTTCACCTTAAAACAATATATCACCCTATAAGCATGTTCAATTATCCTAATTAAAACCATTGTAAAAACTGATTTCATAAGCAGTCATCCACACAAAAATGCCACAAATGTTGTGCCAGAGTTTATATTTCAACTTGATAGAGCTTAATATTATGTGAATCCATCCTATTATTTCGATTGAAAAGGGAAATTAATGCACGAAATGGGTAACAACAATTTTATTTCGATCTTTCCAAATGATCACATTGCAGTTTTGCTTTTACATTCTTTTAGATAATAACTACTATTTTCGAACCGTGCTATGATTATATTGTAAATTTGTTGAATCGACAATTTAAAAATAACTAAGTGCTCTCTTTGTTTTTAGCTTTGATTCGATTGATACGAAATCTATTACGCTTATTCCTCCCGACATAATCGCACCATACAAAACAATCTATGCCTAGAGTTCAACAATGTATGATTTGATTCTAAAAAACCAGCGAGTGTGGAGATAACTTAAGTAGCTATAAACTGCTTTCTCGACAAGAAATTTCTAAGAGCTTATGTTTCCATATCATGCTGCTAGAAGTGATACCATATTACTTGAAAATAAAAAATATACCCAATAAGAACAAAAGTTTTCAATTTTTTTATATATTGCCACCTCTTGAGAAGTTTAATGTTTTCCTGGCAGTCATGGGCACTGGGATTTTATTTCAGCGAATGCCTTTGCATACCGAGACTGTACGTTAAGAACAATTTAATCCATATTTTATTTGGTAAAGAGTTTATCTATACAGATTAAATGGATATTATCCATTCATGAAATATATCTAATTCATATTATCTCCGACCTATTAACATAAAAGAAAATTTGGTTTTTTGAAGTGTTATCTGCCACGGGCAACAACTCTCGTGTGACGAGGTAGGTTATATTCACCAATTATTGCAAAATAAAGCAAATTCTTTAGTCTTGATGTATTTCTATGTTTTCTGAAGTTTCTCAACACCTGTCTCCAGTAGATTTGTATTTTATAATGCTTGCGTTTGAATATGTATTTTATGATGCAGCATTTGAATATTCAAAAAAATTCCAGTTCTTGATACATCACATGGAAAATGTCCACAAATCTACTCATATCTGAAACAAAAAACCAGGAAAATAAGTAGCCTTACTTCAAATACAAATGTTAGTACAAATATTCCAGCAAAACCTGCAGTAATAATACAACATTTTGTAATAAGCAGCCTACATCTACTTCTCATCCACACCGTAAGCCACTTCGATGAGGCTATACCGTCTAATACAATAAATAAATATTATACTTGGAAAAATAGATTCATTTGGCCATCCTGTAGCATTAGCCGTGGTAATTGAACCTCTCCAGCACAACAAAACAATCTTCTTTTCTTCCGGCAAAATTGAACTCAAAATATTTAAAAGAATTATATAGCTGAATTGCACTGGTATAATTCCTACATTTTCTTTCTTACTCTTCCGCGTCCAATTCAACACCTGTCATCAGTGCACCTTCAAGATCATTCCCATCATCTTTGCTTTCGTCAACATCATCCTCATCCTGTTGAGCTTCCCTCTCAAAAGCAGCATACTGCTGATTATAGTCAATAGCAAAGTTGTAATCATCATCCTTAATTTCATTCGGTACATTCACAGGCACTTTACCAGATTTTTTTCTCCTCTTTTTTGCAGCTCTTGCAGCATGTGGATTCAATATACCTTCCGCCTCATAAAGCTTATCACTTTGATTCAAAGTTTTCTTTACTTTAGTCACAACAATTTCACTTGTTTCCATTCCCATTGCATCATGTGTTTCTTGATCTGGACTATCGGCTTCTTCCATGTCATCTTCCTCACCCTGTCAAGACAATGAAAATATAAAGGTTTGAGATACATTTTGGACGGTAGGAGATCACAAATAAAGAGGTGTGACAAAAAGTTCTATTTAATTGAAGCCAAAGAGCTTCTAACCTGTGAAAGCTGGACATCCATATGGATAGGAGAATTAGCAGCTATTTCAACATGACCACTATCAATCATAGGATGGAGATTGCTTATCATATCCGACTCCTGTTTATAAAACTCATCCAAATCAAACTCTTTTCCCCAACTTGATACTATAGAAGACTCCATTTGTTCACCCACATTTCGTGTTGGTGGTAATGTATAATAGGGTATCTTTCCTGAACGATCAACATTAAAGTTAACATTACGATTAAAAAGTTCATAACTTCGCTGCTAGTAAAGATCGAAAGAAAAATAAATACAGAAAAAGGTCAAATCAAAATATAACAATTAACAAAGCAACAAACTCAAATACCTTCATTCCAGTCATGTAAAACAATCCTAGCAGCTGCCGCCACATCTGGAACACCACCTTTCTTTAGCTTTCCACGAATTGATGCGATTTTTTGCAAGAATTCATCAACAGAACTAAAGCTAGGCAGCTTGTATAACGACATCAATGTCTCTGCTAGACACAGCCTCAAAATCTCCTTCACTAGAGATTTTCAGATAGTTAGCTATCCATAAACAAATTAAACCCCGATTCTTTTCATAAAAAAGGACAATGCATGCATAGCAACATACTCTAAATGCGACCTTGAAATATTAATATTTAATAAGGTCCTAAAAGTAAATAATTCAATTATTTAATATTATCCCTAAAAAAAATCATAAGGATAATATTATTTAATTAATTTAATGAAGTGTTAAGTGACTTAATGGTTAGTTAAGTGAAAAGTCAATTAAGTCACTTTATTATTCTTATTTCCCTCAGTTTAAATCAAATTAAAAGAGGGAAAATGAAGAGAAGCAAAGAGAAGGTCAAATGTCTCTACAATTGGTTATAAAAGATGAGAGGCTCATTTTGATCATACTTGATTTATTATTTTCTCTTAGAGAATTTGGGAGCTTCTAACTCTCAGTTTTAAAAACCTGAGAGTAATCTTTAGGAATTATCAGCGGATTGGATGTTAACCTAATTTATCTCTTTGGTGAATTCGCGACAGAGTTCACAAAATAGTGCCAAAATTGTAAGATTTAAAATCTGTTTCAGAAATAAAGACGCAAATATGGTTGGAAATGAATTCCCTTCATCTTCAATAAAAAGGTATTTTTTATAATTATGAGCTGGTTGTCTTTATGCTTGATTGAATTGCTATGCAGTATGGTCTGTTCTTTGAATAAAATAGGTTCTCTAAAGATATATAAATATGCACATGCCATAAGCTTGACATTGCAAAGAAATTGAATTAAAGAAATATAAATCTTATATTTCAGGCTTGGCATGTTGATTGATTAATTTCATTAACAGCACGGGATAAAGTTATATTCCAGCAAACTCCTTATTATATGAATGTCATATATGGAGGTGGATTACATTAAAAAATATAATGATTCCTATGTTGATGTTACAGTAGCTACGGTCGGATTCCTTTCACAGGCCGACATTGAGAATATAAATGTATAAGTGGCCTATCCGCCTTATACATTTAAATGAGCCAACCATGAAGGAGCGATTCTTATATACTACTAAATATAAAATATTTAGTTAATGTTTATTAAGGGCCAACTAAACTAAGATCACCACCCGTGATGAAAGTCGTGCTGGTTGGAATAAAGCTGACTCTAGGTGGAGAGTCACCCACGTATGGGTATAAACATAGAATCGGTTCTCTCTCTCTTGAACACTATTGAATATCAAGAGCAGCTCGTGTACACCTACAGCAAATCGAATAAAGTTAATCTGTATTATTTAGAAGAGAAATGCTCGAGGGAGACTATAGCCGTATATTGTCTATGGTTGGGAGGGCAACAATGATCTGTGTCATTGCCCGTGGTTAAACAAGCACACCAAACAACATGGTATCAGAGCGTTAATGACCCATGTGCCTGTGAAGTGTTCTTGGAAACAATGAAATGACATGAGAGTGAAAAGGTTTATTAAGGCGTAGAGAAGCATTTGAATCTAAAAAATTCAGTGGTATTTATTCATCAGTCTGTGTTGGGATCAGAAGCGTGTTTTATTGGTGTTAGATTAGTTGACTGTGTGAACTTTTGCAATCGGGTCTATCTAGCGTTTTTTTATTGGCGGCGTCAGTTTGGAGACTTGATTCTTTGATATAATCATATCTTTGGTGATCCATTATTTGTGCAAGGCGAAAATATGAATTGAGACTCGAATGACAAGTTAAGGCGGCTTCTCCAAGATCGACGTCACCTTTGTGCTGTGATCGTTGTTTGCTTGCTCATCAATTTCTGTTCAGTGGTGGTGAGATATGGTGCCTTGGAGTTGATTGCAGAAATGCTCCGATGGTCGACAGTCAATACACAAATATTGCAGTGATAGTAAGGGCATGAGAACTCCAGTCTGTCTATTGGTAGCTAAGTACAGGAGTCGTGAAGGATTATGAGCATAGTATCTGGTGATCATTTTTACTTGCGACTTCCAACACAGGCTTGTATTGACAAGCATAAGAAGAGCAATCTCCTATTGCAGCTATGCAGTGTGGTTCAGAGATGGCGAAGATTGATTATGTAGCCTCCATGAAACAGAAATTCTCAGATTTGCAAATTCTAAAGATTTAGTGCAAGGTCGTTCTTTGCACTATGATCTTCTTCACTTTGATGTAACCGTGAGTTCTGGAATTGAAACGTCATTCAATTTGAAGGAACAAGTCCCCTATATGCAGAATGATTTCATATTCACGATTACTGAGTTAAGAGTTAATCGTTTCATATTCACGATTACTGAGTTAAGAGTTTCATATTCACGATGACAGAAAATTGTGTCACTAATAAGGGCTTGTGTGTTTTCTATTTTGGCGTAGAAATTCCTTTCGATGGCGACTACTAGAGTCATAAGTACATTCTTTTCTTTGGAGGTCGATCATATCTCTGAAGGACCCTATCTGGCTTCAATATTGCTGAGTGCAGTTCTATAGCTTCAAGAGTGTTAAATCCGCCTGTAAAGAGATTTTTGTTGCTGACCTGTACATGTGGGCTGTAGTATAACAAGAACGCAACAGAGGCATTCAAAATGGGTGAATATTGCCTAGTTTAAGTGTTACTCTCTGCTGCTCATTGCATGTATTTTTACCAAGGTCTGTAGGAAAGATTGGTAAGAAGCACTTATGATAATATTGCTACTATTTCCACTTGGTGACCTGCCATATGCAGTTTCAGTCAGGGACAAAGTTAAACAAGGTCGGAAAATAACATTCTGCAGGTTCATTTGAAAACCAAATTGTGAAGTCTTGCAAGAAAGACAATTTGTTTGATATTTGCAAGGATTACGAACAGAGTTTTGGATGCCAAAGATTGGAGTTTGACATCAAGCACCGGACATTCAGCTCTATGTGAGGCAAGAATTTGGAATATTGAAGGAAAGTGGTTTGCACAAACTTTGACGTCATACCATTTCATTGTTGAGCGATAAAGACAGGTGATGTGGTGTGGAGAAGTGTTGCAAGGAGTGAGAGGTGTGTTTGTTGGGTGTGGGATTATTACTGTTGTTGCACGAATATCTCTGATGGGATGTGGCTGTCGTCCCTCGATTAAGGGACATGAGATTTCAGACTTGGTAGCACTGCATTACTTCGTCTTAGTGAAACATTTTATTGAGGGCGATTTGAGTTTGTCAGTTTTGAGGAGCCTTTCCTAGCAGATGTGAGGCACTTTAAAGAAAGTTTTAGAGTGGGAACCCATTGAGTCTTACTTCAGTTTGTTGTTGCTCAGAAAGTTGGTACATTCAGCATCCTCCAACACTGCTATCTAGAGCGTGCAGACTATGTTGAATCAATGAAGATTATGATGTGTATGACCATTCTAAACTAACCACCCCTGCAATTCCAGCACTATACTCAGAGGTACATATATATTAGACTGTTGGGTTGTCAGTTTCTGCTATGTGGAGGTTGCTAGGAGAAGCTGGGTGCGTGAAGAGCAGGTTTACACGCCTAGAAGAAGTTTAAATTGGCTTTGGAGGTTTCTACTGCTGTCACCTATTAACAGACCAGCAATATTAAATCTGAAGCATATGATGAGTTTGGATCTTTGGAGTGTCTGTATGAGGTGTCTTTAGGTGTGGATTCTATCTATATTTACTTTGGAGAGGTTTAGGAGCAACCACAGTGTGTGTTGTGTGTTGTCCTTGCACGCCAAGACATTATTGTTTCAAATTCTGAAGATAAAAGTATTCGAGTGTGGGATATGTCCAAACGTATAATTCTTCGAACTTTTCATAGAGAGCATGATCAGTTCTGGATTGTTTTTGCACATCCAGAAGTGAATCTTTTGGCAGCTGGGCATGACAGTGGGATGATTGTCTTCAAATTGAGGAGAGAGGGGTCTGCCCATGTTGTCCTTAAGGACTGAGTTGAGACATCTCTCGAAGAGCAAGAGTCTACAGATGGTGATCAGTTTCTTCGAAGAGGAGGAATTAACATTCAGAGGGAGTTTGACAAACCATTAGAGGCAATCTTGGACGAGGAGGTCAAGAGATTGATGCAAGAACTTGAGCTTCAGATGGAGCCACATCATTATTAAGCCCTTGTTAATGCATTCTTCTCTGTGAGAGAAGTTTGAGGTGCATGCTCTTGCTAATGAATCTTTCTCTGTGATAGAGAAATTTGAGGTGAAAGCCCTTATTCCACCCTCTGGGAGTAGCCATGGTGGATCCACCCTCTGGGAGTAGCCAAGGTGGATGTCATGTTGAAAGACTCCATGAATTAGCACTTGTGTTTATTCACCCGCTAGGAGTAGCCATGGTAAATGTCATGATGAAATGACGACGTCATGTTGAGTGACTCCATGATGGGCACTTGTGCTCATTTGCATTTCCACATGGGAGTAGCCATGATGGATCCAACCTCTGGGGGTAGCCATGGTGGATGTCAGCGACTACATAATACTGATATCGAGAAGGATTCCTCCCTAGCTAAGAGGGAGTGTTGATGTTACAGTAGCTTTGGTCGGATTCCTTCAAGCCAACATAGAGAATATAAATGTATAAGAGGCCTATCAACCTTATACATTTAAATGAGCCGGCCATGAAGGAGCGATTCATAAATAATAAATATAAAATATTTAGTTAACGTTTATTAAGGACCAACTAAACTAAGAGCCACCCAAGATGAAAGTTGTGCTGATTGGAATAAAGCCGACTCTAGGTGGAGAGTCACCCACGTATGGTTATAAACATAGAATCGGTTCTCTCTCTCTTGAACACTATTGACTATCAAGAGCAGTTCGTGTACACCTACAGAAGATCAAATAATAAGCTAATCTGCATTATTTAGAAGAGAAGTGCTCGAGGGAGACTATAGCCGTATATCATCTATGGTTGGGTGGGCAACAATGATCTATGTCATTGCCCGTGGTTAAACGAGCACACCAAACAACATCCTATAGTTGGACTTGGACTGATTAATATTAGTGGAAATAAGGATCAAGCATTTTAAAGGTTCTGCCAGAGATATTTCAATGTTTGTTTTTTAAGCTAAAAAGACAAATATTGCCTTGTATGCTGAAGCGGCAAAGATTAATGGAGAGAAGAAATTTAATCAGAGCTTAACGTGGAATATAGTTGGGTTTCCACTTAACCTCTTAATTATTAAGAGCGAATTTGGTTTTAACGGAAAGGTTTGTTGCAGTAACTGAAGCCCATGAGTCTTGGCTGATGTCTCTTAAATTTGATAAGCCGTGGCATGTTAGAGAAGGATAGGAAATATACAAATCCATCATGTTCGAAAAGGATTGAGGAAATATTTGCAGCTGCGCATTTCTGATTTTATGTGGAGTTTATCTCCTAGTTTGGCATAGGGGCTCTCGGGTCTTTGATTTATGACAAAACAGAGTGCTGGTCTTCATACAATCCACTACATCTTTGGACCAGATTCAGTGGTGTCTTCATTGCCAAATATGCTAGCTGTGTGAGAGCCTTTGCTGAAGCTTTGGCGTCAAGGATATGGTATTGCTGGTGCATAGACATTTTGGTGAAAACCTTCTTGCTGTATGTGGAGTTCTCTATAACAACAAAATCTTCTCATTCATCAATATTTAGCTGAGAACAACACATCAGATAACTGAATAGTTTCTGGCAACCAATCCTGACTTTATTGAGCTATCTTGGAGATATCACTTGCTGTGTGTAATTTCTGAACATAACGATACCATTCTTTGTGCATTTCTGAGCCCTGAATCTGTTTATTGGAAGATACCCCTGAGTTGGCCTAGTGGTTGAGAACTTGTACTCTTGAAAGGGAGGTCACAAGTTCAAATCCCACTAGGGGGTAGGGTATGTATGCCTCGTTTGTAGCATAATGGATGCCTCCTGCAAGGAGTACGGGGTAGTCTCATATTGCTGTCACCATATGGAGACCCAAAAACATATGGCTGGTATAGTGGAACTATAAAAGGACCTTTCCTTTCCTTTCCTTATATCTAAGATTGCATGCTGTTCCAGTATGACCAATGAAATCTGTAATGACTCATCCTAGGACATGGAATTTCTCTTCTATGGGAAATTTACAACTTAAAGATTTGTATGGGAAATTTGTTGTTCTTGGAAAGATTGTAGTGTTTATATGTTTATTCGATTCTCAAATTTGCCAAGCAAGTTACGATCTCATGAACAACTGTGTACCCGTGAATCGAAACAATACATCTGCACTTTACAACTGCAAACAAACTGTGTGACAAAATATCTTATAGTTGAATTAGTAAAGGGAGTGTAAAAATTGTATCAGAACAGAGGAGGCATCTTAGAAAAATAAAATGAAGAATGTGTAATTTCAGAAATAGATTCTTGAATACTCAACTTTAGAGTTTGAACCACAAACTCATATCCTGAATTTGATAGTGCCTTTGTACATAAAAAGGCCACGGGTTTCTAAGTTCAGCTTGAAAAAGTTATTAAATATACTCCTTTTAAATAGAAAAGGTTAAAAAGTATTGTTGTTAAAAGTGTTGAAAAAATATGTGATACTAACAGTTCAGTGATGTCTAATACAGAAAGATAACTATTTGAACATTCATCACGGCCAAAGCCATGTGGTACTAACTTATTACTATAATTCTGAAAAGCCAAATACGAACATTAGTTAGCCTGATCATAAAATCAAGCAACTCACAAACCATTTCTATCCACCTCTTAACAAACTTTAGTTTCTGCCGTGATGTTATGCATATAGGCAGGCTAGCACCAACCATTCCAAGCTAGAAGAGGAATCTGCGAGTGTGGTGACAGCTATTCATGTAGGCAAAGAAAGAGAGCAACTAGACAATGCATTTAAACTTCTTCCTTCACACATACAAAACACATATGGGCTCAAGGCAAGAACTGTATTGTCTAATATCTTTGTTACACAGGAACAACTGTATTTGTCTAATATCTTTGTTACACAGGAACGCGTTCCCACCCCTCAAACCCCTGTCCCTGTCCCCTGAGGCATTTCAGGGACGAAGGACATTAGGAGACATTGCCTAGCCATTCCCCCGATATGAGAAAATCTGGAAACATCCCCAAAATTGGGATGGTAGGAAACATGTAGGGGACACCTAGCCTTCCCTGAGGCAGTTGGTGACACATCTCAAACATCCCTTGACTGTCCATGGCACAGCTAGGTGTCCCCTACAGAAGCATAATTGAGTGAGTTATTGCAGAACTAAGATTTCTACCAAATTCATTTAGAAGCAAATATCGCGCAAACCTTGGAGAATTTTTTCCTGATTATTATTGGGTTTTTCAAGACCTAATTGAGGAGCCTACGATACAAAATTTAGAGGAAGCAAGCAACTTACTGCAGAATTAAGATTTCGAAAAAATTAACTTCTTAAATGTGGAGATTTTTCTCTGAAAAAGTGGGATCTAGGCCCTACTAACTCATAGTAAAATATTCAAAGTATTTTGAATTTATTTGTGTGATTTATTGCAAATCATCTTTTACTATCATGACCAGGCAGTCAAGAAGAGGCAAAAAGAAAGTCACCATACTTGCGAAATCTCCCAATTAGGATGATCTAGAAATTGAGGATATTAAACCTCTTGAGCTGAAATTTCATCATTGAAGAATAAGATGACTGCCAATTTTATTAGTGAGAATGGAGATGCACAAGGACATGAATGAGATTTCAAGGAAGTCGGGAATGATTATTGAAGGGATGAAGTATAAGGGAGAAGATTCACCTAATACAGTGGAAGATACTTTATTTATTGGACATGAATTTTGTCGGCTCGACTCAGATCTCAGGAAGGATCAGCTCTTTAATAATCACATGCATAAGCAATTCATGCCCAAGTTGGATATGAGAAATTTGATGGCAAGGACCCAACCAATTAGCTTTGCCAAAATGAATAATTCTTTGATCTTCACCATGTTCCAAGTCAACAAAAAGTGGCTGGCATCATTATATTTGGAACCAGACCAGTTTATTTGGTATCATGGGTTATCTGATGAAAAGAGGAAGAAGGGGTGTGTGGTCATACGGTCAATTTTTCAAAAGTAATTGCTACCCATTATGTAGATGAATTTATACATAACTACTTCTCCCAACTCACTAAATTAAAGCAACAAATACGTTCAAAGACAATGTTCAAAAATTTCAAGCCCTTTGTCTAAGAGTGGAGAATGTTACAAAAGAATATTTGAAGTAATTATTTCTAGGAGGTTTAAAGGACAAAATTAAATGTGAGGTAAGTTTATTCCAACCACAATCTGTGTCACAAGCAATATTTATGTCAAGACAAGTTGAGACATTTTTGGCCCACAGGAGACAAGGGATCGTAAACATAAAAAATAAGACCTTACCTACACAATCACTACCTCAACCCATTGGGTTGATGACTCCACAACAAATTGAGAAGAAAGCAAAAGGGTTGTGTTTCAATTGTGATAGCAAATACCGTTGAGGGCATAAATGCAGCGAAAAGAAATCGTTCTATATTGAAGGTCCAACTAAGGAAGACAAGGAAGAACCACAATTAGATGGTGATATGGAGTCAAATGAGGAATCACATTGTTCCCAACCCATCATTTCTTGTCATGCACTCTCAAGTTTTAGCACTCCACAAACTCTCAAGACTCAAGATAATGGTTTTCTTAAAGAAGCAAAGAGTAATAGTGTTGATTGACTAAAGTAGTACGCATAATTTCATCAACAATAAGTTGGCTACTCATCTAAACTGTTTTATATACCCAAACCTAGAGTTTCAGGTCTTCATTGCAAATGGTGGTGATATTGGTTGTTTTGGAAAAATACCATAGCATTAAATTATTCATGAGATATTATCATCCTGATTGCCCAATGTATGTTTTCTCCATGGGTGTAGCAGATATTGTTTTGAAAGTACAGTCGCTTACTACTTTGGGAACAATCGAGATGAACTTTCAGGAACTATTCATGAGATTTCAACCAGAAGGAAAAATAGTGGAGCTAAAGGGGTTGCATGCAAAGTCTCCACAGATGGTAAGCTCTTATAGAATGCAAAAGTTGCTTAAGAAAAGAGCTAATGATTTTGTGACCTAATTATTTTCAGCAGAAGCCTATCAATCAGAGTCTCTTACTCATTCAGATTTACAAGCAATTATAGATCTTCATTCAATGGTTTTTTGGGGATATCCCTAAAGGACTTCATCCTAAGAGGGATCACCATCATTCCATTCAACTATGTGTGAGGGAGCCAACCACCCAACATCAGGCTTTGCCGCTACCCATATATACAAAAAAGTGAGATTGAAAAGATTGTTCAAGAGATGCTAAAGGCTGGAATTATCACGCATAGCCGAAGTGCTTACTCCTCCCCAGTGGTGAAGGTGTGAAGAAGTATGAAACCTGGTCCATGTGCCCAAACTACAGAGTGCTCAACATGTAGACCATCATAGGCAGAAGTTGCATAGAATGCAAAAGTTGCTTAAGAAAAGAGCTAATGATTTTGTGACCTAATTATTTTCAGCAGAAGCCTATCAATCAGAGTCTCTTACTCATTCAGATTTACAAGAAATTATAGATCTTCATTCAATGGTTTTTGGGGATATCCCTAAAGGACTTCATCCTAAGAGGGATCACCATCATTCCATTCAAGTTTTCAACTACGTGTGAGGGAGCCAACCACCCAACATCAGGCTTTGCCGCTACCCATATATACAAAACAGTGAGATTGAAAAGATTGTTCAAGAGATGCTAAAGGCTGGAATTATCACGCATAGCCGAAGTGCTTACTCCTCCCCGGTGGTGAAGGTGTGAAGAAGTATGAAACCTGGTCCATGTGCCCAAACTACAGAGTGCTCAACATGTAGACCATCATAGGCAAGTTTCCCATTCCAGTCATTGAAGATTTACTAGATGAATTGAATAGAGCTATGTTTATTACAAAGTTGGAATTTAGATCAAGTTATTACAGACTTTGAAGAGGATATTGCTAGGAAATCATTTGACTCGTGAGGACCATTATTAGCTTTTGGTGATGTCATTTGGTCTTACTAATGCACCATCTACATTTTGAAGTTTAATTAACTCCATCTTTCAGAATTTTTTTATGAGGTTGGTATTAGTTTTCTTTGATGATATATTGATTTATGACAAGAACATTTGCAGCATGTATATTAAACATTACTAGACCTCAAAGATCATGAGCTTTATGCCAAGCCTCCAAAGTGTGTTTTTATCTTTTTGATCTCAAACGTAGATTCACATGCAGAAGTAAAGGTGGATCCCAGCAAAATTTAAGGCTATCTGGAATGGCATGTTCACAAAACCATTAAGAAATTGAAGGGCTGCTTGGAATTGATGAGATACTATCCAAGATTTGTGAAGAATTATGGTCATATAGCAGCAACCCCTCACGGTTTAATTAAAGAAGGATTAATTTCCATGTAATGAGTTAGCTAATGCAGCATTTGAGAGACTGAACAAGGCTTGTGTACTACAATTCTTGCCACTCCAAACTTCACCAAAGATTTTATTGTAGAATGTGATGTTTCCGGAAGTGGTATAGTAGCAGTTCTCATGCAAGATCAACCCATTGCTTTCGAAAGACATCAATTGAAGGGAAAGTGATGAAGTGTACTCCCGTTATACACTCAACACATGCTCTGATACCACTTGATGAAGAGCCACACCACCCTTACAAACTCATATCCAAACACAAAACAACATAGAGACAAAGATAGAATAAAAATATTTCACAAAGCATAGATTGATAATACTTGATGATGCTTATAATGCTCCCAAATGCTTAAGGATGAGATCCTTGCACCTTACAAAATGAGATCATTACAACCTTTTACAAGATCAACTCACTACAACCTCTTACAAGACAAGATTATTACAACCTCTACAAGATGATATCATTACAACTTCTTAAAGAGGAGAGCTCCTTTAGAATGCTCTTAAAATGCTCATATGCCTTGCTTATATAGGCACTTACCACCCAAGAGATTACAATCACAACCAATGAGGGATAAAGTTTTGGAGAGAATAGATGTAACTACCTTACTACAAATATTAAATGCATGAGGTAATTTACTAAATGCCTAAAGCAAATTATTAAATATGGAACTTTCTTCCATCTTCTAAAATGCCACCTAATATAATCCTATGCACTTTATTAAAAGACAAGTTACAAAAAGTAACTTTATAATAACTAACCAAACATTTATTAAATGCTAAGTTACAAAAAGTAACTTTATGATAACTAGCTTATACCAACTAAGCCCAAGTAAACTTCACGTGTAAATAAAAATTTTATTTTATTTTATTATTTTTTCTCACCCTTTTTTTATTTTATTTTTCTCCCTCTTTTTTTCTCTTTTTTTCTTCTCTTTCTTTTTCTTTTCTTTTTTTATTTTGGATAATGCAAGATTGCTCTTACACCCTGACAATTCATAGCAAACTCCATCACTGAAATTAGTACCTTTGATATTTTTTTCTCCTCTTCCAACACCTAGCTGGAATAAATATCCTCCATTGGTAATGTTGCTCTGCACTCAACCTGCTAAATGTGAAATCAATTTCACCATAAACCAACCGCCTCTTCCAAGTGTACCTCTTATTCTCCTCCAATCTTGTGGGATTCGACCCATTGTAATCTAACCACCTCCACCAAATTGAACCTACATTAAACTCTCAAATACCATACAAACCTTTCTCTACATACAACATATTACTAGCAAAATCCACTTGAACTAACTCACCCATAACATGCAAATCATCATCATTCTCTTTCACTTCAATATACAAATCTATCTCAAATTTCACATCACATGATGCATAAAAATTTACCTCTTATGTTTCAACATCTTCATCACCTCTCACTATGACTGAAACTTTCTTAGATAATTCAACTTCTTTCTCATTCCCTCCACTTGAAGTGATCTCTTCTCCAAGCATAGGGTCGTCTTCACTAGGTCCTTGATCAACCTCTGCTACACCTTCAACTTCGTTCGCTCCCTTCATGCCTTCAACAAGACATGTAACTGCTTTACTTCTTTGACCTCCAACCAAGGCATTCCACTCTACCTCCACTTCTACAATCTCCACTTCTACAATCTTCATTAACAAATCATCTTCTTCACTTGTTTTATGCTTTCCACAAGAATCTCTTTTGCTGGAACCTCATTATGCTCATATCCATCTTCATAACAATGTTCAGTAAAATCAAATTTTACCTTAGTTCCATCCACTACTATAACTCTTTCTTCACCTTCCTCTTTTTCTATCAAGATTTTTAAGCCTTCACAAAGACCTGCCTCTGTTGCAATCGCTTAATTATTATTCTAATGTCTTTCAATAAGCATTCCTCAACTTCAGGTTCATCAATATCTTTGTATTCATCATCTTCATCTTCCTCTTCCTTTGTGCCACGTGCATGACACTTCACTGCATCTTCTTTCTTTCTTACATTAAAAATATCATTAGAAAGATAAAAAGAATTACCATCATCTCTTTTCTAATGAAGGACTCTTCTCTTTTGCAACTCCGCTTCTATTTCTTTCACTTGTTTCCTCAACTCTATCATTCCAACTCTTATTTCTTCTTGCTCTCTTTTATTTTCTGAAGTCTCTTTCTGATTTTATCAAGTCCTAAAATCCTAAGAACTCATCCAATAAAAAAGTTCATTTATCTTTTTCTCTTTTCCATACTCAAGGCCTCACAAAGCTACAACACAACTTCCCTTTTCAACTCTTTCAAGTTTTGTTGCAAACTGCCTCGCATTCGACGATCTGTTTGCAAACTCAAAAAACCTCTTCTCAACAATCCTCTAAGTAGATCTTGCACATACATTTGCAACAAACTCACATTCATCTATCCTCTACCCAACAAAGATTTTTGGAAGACACACCTCTACCCACTCTCTCTTAGTGGAGGAATTATGTGCACCTTCTATCCAGCTTCAATCTCTATTGGATGACAACCAACATGCTCTCATAAAAATTTCATCCAACCCAAGGTCCTAGTGTAGATTGCCTCACATTCGGCGATCTATCTACACACTCAAGATCTCTGGCTCTGATACCACTAATGAAAAGTACTCCCCTTGCAAACACAAACACATGATCTGATACCATTTAATGAAGAGCCACACCACCCTTACAAACTCATATCCAAACACAAAACAACAAAGAAATGAAGATAGAATCAAAATGATTCACAAAGCATAGCTTGATAATACTTGATGATGCTTACAATGCTTTCAAATGCTTAAGGATGAGATCCTTACACCTTACAAAATGAGTTCATTACAACCTTGTAGAAGATCAACTCATTACAACCTCTTACAAGATGAGATTATTACAACCTCTACAAGATGATATCATTACAACTTCTTGAAGAAAAGAGCTCATTTAAAATGCTCATATGCCTTGCTTATATAGGCACTAACCACCCAAGAGATTACAATCACAACCAATGTGGGATAAAGTTTTGGAGAGAGTAGATATAACTACCCTACTACAAATACTAAATGCATGAGGTAATTAAATAAATGCCTAAAGCAAATTATTAAATATGGAACTCTCTTCCATCTTCTAAAATGCCACCTAACATAATCCTATGCACTATTAAATGACAAGTTACAAAAAGTAACTTTATAATAACTAAGCAAACATTTATTAAATGTTACGCTACAAAAAGTAACTTTATGATAACTAGCTTATGCCAACTAAGCCTAAGTAAGCTTCACGTGTAAATGGTCTTTTTTATTTCTTTTTTTCTTCGCTTTCTTTTTCTTTTTTTCTCTTCTTTTTTTTTTGGATAATGCAAGATTGCTCTTACACCTTGGATGCTCCTGCCTCAGTAAGAATCAACTCAAACATATCTATGAGAGAGAACTAGCTATTCTTCATGTAGTAAAACAATGGAGGTCTTATCTAACAGGCAGATACTTCAAAGTTAAGATAGATCATGATAGCCTCGAATATTTTTTGAAACAAAGATTGTCTTCTGAGTAGCAACAATGAGGTATGATTTTGAGGTTTATAAGGAAGGGAAGAAAAATGTTATGACAAAAGCACTATCTAAGAAGGATGAGAAGGATGAAGTTTTATTATGTGATGTCCCAACATTACAAGCAGATTGACTAGCAAAAGCCAAAGCAGACTAGCAAAATGATGTTGCTACAAGAAATTTAATTCAACAGTTACAGAGTGATCCCAGAAATTCAGATAAGTTTCTTTGGAAAGTAGATGCTTTGTGGTATAAAGAGCGTTGTATTTGAACCTATGCAAGAATTCCACTCTCAGATAAAATATTCTCGTTGAACTTCATGAATCGCCAATTGGAGGTCATTCAAGAGTTTTGAAGACACATCATCCAATCAAGCAAGACTTCTTTTGGGAAGGGTTAAAAGGGGATGCTCAAAAATTTGAGGCTGAATGTTTGGTTTGTCAAAGATAACAAAAGGGAGACAATCAAGACACTAAATATGCACATTTCATTGCATTATCGCATCCTTTTACAACAAGTACAGTAGCAAAAGTTTTCTTGGACACATACAAAAGCTACACGGTACACCAAAGGTTATTGTCAGTGATTGTGATCATAATTTTACAAATAACTTTTGGACAGATTTATTCTCATGTTTGGACACTCAATTGGCTCATAGTTTATGTCATCCTCAATAGAATAGGCAAACAGAGGTTGCTAACAAGTGTTTAGAAGGATATCTACAATGTTTCACTTAAGATAAGTAATCTCAATGAGCAGATTGGCCACCACTAGCAGAATGGAGGCATAACACTTCTTTTAATAGTTCATCAAAAATGTTTTGATTTATGCCACTATATGGATATCATCCTCCTTCAATCACACCATCATTGATGGTGTCAATAAGAGTTCAAGTTGTGGAGGGCCACAAGTTTCATCAACAATGAGTACTTTCAAGCTTCAAGGAGAATTAAGCCATGGCACAAAATCAAATGAAGCAACAAGGAGATCAACACCCTAGTGAAAGAAGTTTTGAAGTTGGGGACTGGGTTTTCTTAAGATTGCAACCTTACAAGCAAATGTAGGTGAAGCAAAAGACAAAGAACAACAAGTTGTCTCCAAAATATTATGGCTCATACCAAATCCTACAAAGGATAGGCCAGTTGTCTCCAAAATATTATGGCCCATACCAAATCTTACAAAAGATAGGCAATGTTGCCTACAAGCTTGACTTACCACCAACAGCAAGCATACATCCAATTGTTCATGTTTCTTGTTTAAAGAAAGTAATTGGGCGTATTATCCCTACACAAACAATTTTGCCAAAGCTCAATGAATAAGGAAGAATCATGCTGGAATCAGAGTTCATTCTTCAAACATGCACAAAGAAGTTGAGGACTAATATGCTCACCAAGTATCTCATCAGTGCAAGAATTTACAGTTGATGGTGTCACATGGGAAGATGAAGAGTTCATTCAGAAGCATCCACAATTGAGTAGTATTGGCAACAATGGTTCTCTGAAGAGGAGGAGCACGCTATGCCCTAAATCCTAGAGTGTACATAGGGTTTCGAGTAGTTGGCTTGTGGCTACCTTAACTCTTAATTAGGTCATATTATCATTGTTGCATTGTTATTTAGCTATTTAGGTCAGCCAAGGCTTATAAATGGTTATCTAAGTCGATCTGGTTGATATCCTAGACATAAGTAGGGTATATATAAGAGGTTGCTAGTCTCATTTGATTATCCAATTGTGAATTGTGTTCTCATTGGAGATATTTGGAGGTTTGTCCCCTCGAAGTGCCCTGTTATCTCAGCTTTTATAAATTAATTGCAGCATATTCATATTATCTTCCTCGGTTATGCAAGTTATTTCATTACATTTGTACACAACATAAGACAGCAAATAGTCAATGCATTTACACTTATTCCTTCAAACATGGAAAACACAAAATGGGCCCGGGGCAAGAACACAGCAAATAGTCAATGCATTTACACTTATTCCTTCATACATGGAAAACACAAAATGGGCCCGGGTCAAGAACTGTATTTGTTTAGTATGCAAAATAAAAAATTTAATTGAGAATCTTCCTTTGTAAATACATCAAAATGCCAATTTTGAGAGTTGGTCAAACAATCAAGAGAAAATTTTCAAAATACCTGGAGTTATAGGATCCTCCAATTTTTCAATTCTTTTACAGTTACGAAGGGCAATCGTTGCATTGTTGTCACCAGACTTGGCTATCACAACTCCAGGACAATCTAACAGTTTAATATGCTTGTCTAATTGAATTTCTTGCATTGATCTCGTTATGCCTGGAGTAGCTCCAACATTGACAACATGTGATCTCTTTATACTGTTGATAAGACTGCTTTTACCAACATTAGGTAGCCCCACAACACCAACAGTAATAGATTTTTTCAGCTGCAAGGTAGACAAGATAGACATAAGCATTTTGGAAATACTCCTTTGAAATCTGAAAGAGAAAATTTCCACAAAAGAAAGGACATAAGCATCTATGAAAAATTTGGAACCAAAAATATAGGTTGTCACACCTCTTAATTATCTAACTTGATTGTCTGTCCTCTAAAAAAGTTTGATTCTAGTGTGAAAATATGTAAAAATGAAGTATTAAATAAGAAAATCTGACAATATAAATAAATGACAGGTAATTTTCTTTAAAAAAACTAGAAAAACATGTGGATTATCATAAAATTGTGCCATCTGATTACATACAATGAGTTTTTGAGTTTATCTTTTAGTTAGATAGTTTGCTCGCCCGTACTCTGAAAAAGTTCAATCAAAAGGTAATAAAATAATAAAAATGAAGAGAAAATGAAAAAACTAACCTATGTAAGAAAGGAGTGGTAGACTTTTTAAAAACCAGGAACAACTTGCAGATTAGTCAGTAGTAGACTTTTTAAAAACCGGGAATAACTTGCAGATTAGTCAATAAAGTTATAATCCACAAGTTTTACACAGGTTCTTAATAATGCAAAGGTTTTCCCAGTTATTCAATAAATAGTTCATAAAAATGAAGAGCAAATGAAAATCCTAGCATATATAAGAAAGGAGTAGTGGATTTATAAGAACCAGGAAAAATAACCAGGTCATTCAATAAACTGCGAGTTCTTCACAGGTTTTTAATAATGCATAGGTTTTCCCCATTATTCAATAAACAGTAGATAAAAATGAAAGGGTAAATGTAAAACCTTGCATACAAAAGGAAGGAGTGGTGGATTTTTTAAAAACCAGGAAAAACTGGTAGATTATTCAATAAACCTCTAGTTCTTCACAGGTTCTTAATAATGCATACATTGCATAGGTTTTCCCAGTTATTCAATAAACAGTGGACAAAAATGAAAGGGTAAATGAAAAACCTAGTATATTAAACCAGGGAAAACTTGCAGGTTATTCAATAAACCGCAAGTTCTTTACAGGTAATAAATAGAGGATTTTTTCGCAACAAAACCCAGGTTTATAAAAAAACCAGGCCAGCATATCAAATGGTTAACTCCAGGTTTTTGCCACATTTTGTTACTACATATTGTGTTCAATGAGTGAAAAAACCACACCACACAAAAGAAGATTTCAGGACAATTAATAAAGAAATACTTAGCTAATTTTAAAACAAACCCATGTGTAACAATGATTTGAAACTCTGGACATGATATTGCACCACCCACACATAAAACTTAGTTACACAAAGCATTGAATGTTGGCAAAAGCAGCTTCTCAAATAACATGGGATCAGAAACATCAAACAACAGAAAAATGACTTCCAGGACCCTGCAATCCATGTTTAACATTTTTCTTCAGTCAGCCTAGCAAAACTTGAATAAAAAGTCTTCTGTTACCATGCTTCCCACAGTCAAGTTATAAATGAAGGGAGAGAGGTATGTGTAAAAAAGGGAGAGGTACGTGTAAAACCAGCAACCAGAAAATAAATCAATTAATATCTTTATAAACAACACAGAAAATTAATAGACATAGTGAGAAGACAAAGCACGTTGTTTTTCAAAAAAGAATTTGAAAAACCACTAAAATTGTCCACTGCAGAATAGGTACAACAAATGTGCTGAGAAGAGGACACTACAATTAACTACAAAGCTTAGCCAAACAAAGCACATGATTTTCTCAAGGATCTGATTCCACAATCAGCCAAAAATGAGGTCATTACCAGAATGGTAGGTGTAAGTGTTTTAAATTCAATCATATGAATCGAAAGGCTAGTCCTAACAAACTCTCTTTTAGTAATATACTAGCAATAAGACACGTACACCACTTAAACAACTGAAGATAGTAAATTAAAATACTTAAAAGTTAAGTGTTTAGTAAAACAAGGTGCATAATTGAGCGAAGGTAAATTAATGATCTAAAGGGACAATAGTGACAACTATATGATGCCTTACAGCATCAATATTGTTCATCTTGCTTTTTGTCACCTGCTCAGTTTAAGATGATTTGAATATGGGGCGCTAGAAATGTGTATTTCAAAGCCATTTACAGTGCTGAAGCAAAAGTTGGAAATGAATGGCTACACAGAAACAAACCAAAGCTTCTCCTAAATGAAAATTTATCAATTCTGTGGCATTTACTCAGCTCCACAAAGGCAGATGCCTGTAGGATTAAAAGTAAATTGAAAGATATAAATATGCAAATTGTCGAGCTGATTCAAAAGAAGCTAATAATTCTAGTGTAGCAACTAATGGACATAAAATATAAATTAATAACTTATGAGAGCAGAGAAATTTTCAAATTGCGAGTGAATACCAAATCCAAGCAACTAAACTTGTTCCCACATGAGATAGAAAGGCCGGAAGCTGAAGAACTGCGGCATCCTTTCAACTCTGGTTCTTGTAGCAGCTCTTATGAATCAGTGGAAGAAGAAAAAAGGAAGTGTTTGGGAACAGGCATTGAAAATGACCAATATTTCTTTCTCGTTCTCAGCTTAAAATATCATAATCTGGTTGAAGCTCACCAGTTTTTTAAAATGGAATCTACGGTATTAGGCTTATCCTCCATTATCACACTCTTCATGCAACATGTAAAAATGGAAAGCAATTTTTATTACATCTAAATTAGAAATTGTATTTATTAGTTCCACCTAAGCCATCTTTCGATCAATGTCTTTTGGCAGTCTCTAATTTCTTTCTAAGCATTTCACTTCATCCCGGTAATTTTCTTCTCTATCAGTATGTAACTATTTCGCTAATCGATTTGATGTTTTTAATAAGGTCCATCCAATATCATAGCCTCAACTTAGAAGTTCAATGATAACTATTTTGTCAAAAAAAAAGAAGCATTTTCTGAACAGCTGTTGACATACATGAAGGAAGAAAGTAATATTGTAATATTTAGCTTATAATGGTCATTTAAGTCTTTTAAATCGTTTAGTTAGTTTAGTTAGTAACTTTCTATTTTGTAAGTCGGTTAGTGTTTAATTGTTTCCGTTATTGAAAGATCTTTTGTAATTGCTTATATAAGGAGTGTTCCTCTCCTTTGTCTAAAACAACAATCAATTGTCATTTCATGATATCAGAGCAGAGGTTGGTTTTCAATCGTAGTTTAATTACCTTGCTCGATTTTTGGTTTTAGCAACTTTCTATTTTGTAAGCCAGTTAGTTAGTATTTAATTGTTTCCGTTATGGAAAGATCTTACATAATTGCTTATGTAAGGAGTACTCCTCTCCCTCATTTATAACAACAATCAATTATCATTTTAGGAAGATCAATGCTGGAGTGGATGTACTGGTAATATATGTTTCTACTTCATTACCAAATTATAGAGCTCTTTTTGCAATGTGCAACTGGTCTAAGAAAATTATGACTACCTTTGTTTCGATGATTGCAAGTGGTTTTATCAATCACAACTATGGCCCTCTGTGACAGAATTTAATTCAATGCTTTGAGTTGATTTAGATATTTGTTTCATTCTATATGCGGCTTCTATAACAGTTCCTATGGCTCATTCTACTGGAGGACTTGATTTGAATTATCATGAAGAGTGCACATTTACATTAAACGTATTTGCCTAGAAGCTTGAACCCTGACACTGAATTATATCCCATATCAGAAATAAAACCCCAATTCAGAGACATGTATGACGAAGTCTCAAAATGTCTACACTTTTTGACATTTCCTAACATCTCCATACATTTCCTCAAAAGTGTCCTACAGAATTTGGTAAAATTCCAATACAAGATTTTTAGATAATATCATTATTCATATAAAATTATAAATTACACTTATTTTCTTATCTAGTGCTCACAAATAGTAGACAAAAGGAACTAAAAGAAAAACACTGCTGGACCTGTAACTTTTCAACTTTTGCAGGAAAATTTACAAGTCTATTGACACATAATTTTTTCCTATCAAATCCCAAAGATGTGCTAGTTAGAAGACACAACATCAAGAAGGCTTGGAAATTTCTAATAAACTATGTGCCATATAAAAAGCACTTTTGCTAAAGTTCTTAAATTTAATTTTATTTATGTTTTTAATATATATAATATTTTGTTATCCCCAAGTACCCCTCCACCATATTTTTTAAATAATGGCATCCCCATCCCAGTGTCAGTCTCCTGTTCTGAAGACACCAATCATTTCCTAGTGACTCTGGTATTGTGCCTTCTAATTGTTGTTGACATCATAAACCTTACGTGTTTCAAGAGAAATTTATATCAGAAGTTTGGCAAGAACGGTTTGGCTTAAGCTTGTACGACTCATATTGTACTGCTATCTTGGTTATAGGTTTGATGCTTGTTTTGTTATCATATTGAAAGCCCTTTTTCTCTCACCCTAAGGGGCAGCTGGCATGATACAATTAAACCATTTTTTAACATAATCTATTCTTTCAGTTTAAAGACAAGAGCATGCATTGGATGAATAGAGAATGCACCTCGTAACTCCTACAGTAATTTTTCAACAACTTGATAAGTATGTCAGCCCCAAGGCAGTCACTAGTTTGAAGTCGAGGAGGATGCTTGAGAGCCTTTGAAGTAGATTTCCATCCTAAATTTGACTTCTGCTCTTGGGTGTTGCACTTGAAAGCTACAGTTGGCAGCTCTTCTCTAAAATATTTGAGCCATTTCTCTGCAATCTCCCTAGGAACAAGATCTGCAGATCATTTATAAAAGGTGCATCAGAAAAACTCATAAATAGTATCATTTTAGATAATATTTTAAGCTGATTTAGATTTAAGGGAGAAGAACGATAACATGCATAAGATTTCCTAAATATCATTTAATAAATTAAAAAAGTTATGAATGTAGAAATTGTAGGAACAGAATAAAGCTGATAGTGGATCAGCCAAATGGTTACATTGAATTGAAAATAAACAGATGATGGAAAGGAAAATAATTTCAAACAATATCATCCAGTTCACTGATGCGGCTACATTATAAATTATCTTTTGTAAAATTACTCACACCCTGTATTGCCACATGCTATAGATAAAACGACAAAAGAAAGTATGGTATTGTTCAATCCGTTTCATCTAAAATACAAATTTCAAGCAAGACTAGAAAGTACAAAATAAGAGAACAAGGAATTTGAAAAAAAAGGCATCTATTTGCTACTGGAAAAAAGACCATTTAGAAGTTGAAATACAGTTTGAGTATTACCTTCAAATTTATAACAGTGGTGATTTAGGTTTTTATATTTATTTATTAAATTATTTTCATTTTGACATGTTTATTTGTAAATTTACATAAATAGCTGATTAAGATTTAATAAATTAATACTAGTAAATTTTGCATGAATGGCTGATTAAAATTTAATAAATTAACACTACTCACATTTACATGAATTGGCCTAAGAGTCACCGTTGCAACAAACTAGGGTTAGGGAGACATCTTACCAAGTAAAATATCTCTTTAAATAATGTGACCCTAGATTTGAATCATGCAATCATGTGTGAGTATACTTCCAATTATTAGGGTTAGACAAGATCACATCACATTCATATAATATCAATAATATTATACAAGCACATTAGGGTTTGGAGGAAGAAACGTGATAGGTTTGCCTGATGCCATTTATACACTAAGCCCAAGAGCGGAGTGAATGTCAGAGCCCTCTTGGCCTTGCTGGGCAGTCAATATGCAAATCTACCAAAGTGGCCTACTTAATGGGTTGCTTGCACCTACTTTCCCTATCAATATCTCACCCCCCTAAAGACAAGTGTCGTCATTGCAGTCGGGCATAGGTCGTAAGGGGGGTTCTTGGTTCCTCCTCTCTAAGCCCAAGAGCAGAATGAATGCCGAAGTCATCTTGGCCCTAGGAGCCATTTATATGGTCATCTCTTGGGTGGTCTACTTAGATAACCCCCTTGTAACGCTCCTCTTACACCCCAGGCCCTTCAGACAAGATGGATTTCAGACAGACAGGCATATCTTATATTCTATCATATGAGTATACACTTGAGCATTGTCTATTTGTGCATAAGCAACATATCTATACATATACATGTGTGTGTGCCTATCTATGTATGTATGTACATACTACATATATATATGTACATACATACAGATATATACATACATAAATATGTGTGTGTGTGTGTGTGTGTGTGTGTGTGTGTGTGTGTGTGTGTGTGTGTGTATCAGACTGCTGTATTATGTCTGATCTGAGAATTAACTCTTTGATGTATCTTCTGATAAACTTCTAAGAGTCGATATTAGATTATTTGCTTTTGTACTGAATGCTTGATCTCCCTTGAATGACCTTCCTTGATGTAATGTACTTGCTTTCTGATTGTATTTTGATCTTCCCTGATATAATTGTATTTGCTGACTGGTTGTGTTTCAATCTGATGATGCCTTTTTGTCCTCCCAATAGTCTTCCTTATTTAACTTTGTAGCTGTGCGTCCCTTTGGATGGCTGTCCCTTGTGATGGGACATGACTGCTTGCCAAATTTTAATTTATTGCTTAACTAAAACTTAGTTATTCTGATTGCACCCTTTGGTTATTATTGTAAAGCACATTTTGATTAAGATTGTTATTCTTTAAGGATCGCTGCTTGGATACTGATTGCTGTCCTTTATCAACGCTACTGCTGATTGCCGTTATTTATATTGGTGTAGATGTTTCTTTTGTGGTGGGGGCATGATAGTATCATTCAATCCGTTTCATCTAAAATACAAATCTCGAGCAAGACTATAAACTACAAACCAAGAGAAGAAGGAATATGAAATAAAAAGGCATCTATTTGCTACTGGAAAATAAAGACCATTTAGAAGTTGAAATACAGTTTTAGTATTACCTTTAAATTTATAACAGTGGTAATTTAGATTTTTACATTTGTTTATATAATTATTTTGACATGTTTATTTGCAAATTTACATAAATAGCTGATTGAGATTTAACAAATTAATTCTAGTCAAATTTACATGAATGGCTGATTATGATTTAATGTTTATTTGAAGATTTGAATACATGCTCCTTTATCCAATGACTCCAATCAGTTAAATCAACTTAAATGCAACTTGTTGGCTGCAATAAAAGCTGAGGATTTGATCTATGTGCATTCCACCTCTCATCTCTTGGCATTCAAGATACCCAATCACAACAAAGGAGCGACAAAGAATAGTGATCTGTTGCATTGGATTTGGTTCCCTGCTTTAAAAGTTTCATCTACCATTAAATAATATGTTCAAGTCCTTAGAAGTCTTGCTGAGTTTCTCCGTGCTTCTAAAAATTATTAGAATATTGTAATTTCTCTTTAATGGTCATCTTAGTTAGTCTTTAGTCTCTTAGGTAGTTTCTACTTTTGTCTTTAGTTCACGATTGTTTCTTTTAGAAACATCATCTTTGTAAATCTATATAAGGAGCTTTCATCTTCTCTATTTAATACAACATCGATTTACCATAACATGGTATTAGAGCGGGTTGATGGGATTTCATAAAATTTGGCGAAAAATTTGAGCCTCTTCTAATCTCGAATTTTTTTCACAAATTTGTTTTTTATTTTTTAAAATAAAAAATCGTTAGAGGTATTTTATGAAAAAATTGTGGTTTGTCTCTGAAAATTTTTGCTGGAAATCACAAGCCTGGTCGAGGGTTTTGATCGCCCGATTTCCTGGTTTAAGCAAAAGTCTGTGATTTTCGAGGGTTGCATGTACTTGCATGTGTTTTTTCTGAGTTGCATGATGCTTGCATATGATGTTTACCACACGAAGTCTCTTGTTTTGCCACATGAAGGTTTCTCTAATGGGTTTTTATGATTTTTCCCTTAAAAAATTTCTAATGGCCTTTCATAATTTTTTCCTTTAAAAACTTTCTGGTGGGTTTTCATAATTTTTTCCCTTGAAAATTTATGATGGGTTTTACACAGCTCATAATTCTGATTGTTTTTCATTTTTTTTTCCCTTTAAAAAAATTTTGATGAGTTTTAATAATTGTCCTTCGAAAAAAAAAATTGGGTTTATAATTTTTTCCTCAAAAATTAAGGGCACTCCAATTTCTAGAAAGGTTTTACCATTTTTACCTTAAAAATGATCTTTTGTATGTTGGTCCATGTCTTGGATTTTGTGCCAACTATCTATTTGGTTTTTTTATTTTATCCTCAAATCGTTTCTGGATTCTGTAATTCACAAAATTGCATGGGATTCCTTTGTTTGTTTTTACCGTTTTTTACAAAAAAAAAACAATGATTTGTAATCTTTGGGTTTGGCGATTTTTTCCTCAGAAATCGCAACTTTTTGCAGTTCGCTCTGGGCCGTTGTGCTCTTCTACAAAAAATTTGGAGGGTTGTCAATTTTCCTCAAAATTGTGACAATTGTTCTCAGTGTGTCTTTGGTCGTGGCAATTGTTCTCAGTGTGTCTCTGGCTACAGGGAGGGACAACTATGTTATCCAACATCAGGTTGGACGTTTTGTGATGATTTCTAGTCAAAAGTTTTGCAATTCTAGGAGGGTTAGTGGCAGACTCATCTTTGTGACAGTCATTGACAGGCTCTTGTCTCTTGTTACAGAGCATTCTGAAGAAGGGGGCAGCCTTCTCTATTAATTCTGGATGGATTTTGGCTACTCTTGGTCATATTGACATTTTGTAGATCCAAGGAGGGTCTCAGCAGTAGCAGAATGATCTGAAGAATTTATGACCACAAGACATGTACAGTCTTCTGCAAGGTAGTTCAATGATGACCATTAAGGGGGGGTATTAGAACATTGTAATGTCTCTTTAATGGAAAAAAAATTGAACTTACTATAAATAGAAGCTTTTTAGAGATCGACTTACTATAAATAGTAAGTCGTTATGGTGACTTAGTAAAAATAGTAATTTCGACAAAGTGTTGTACATGTTGTATGAGCCTTGCTTAATTTAGTAAGTGGTTAGTAATTAGGACACTGAAACTCGGTTGTTATATACAACTCGAAGTCATTTTTGGAAATACGATTTGAGGATTGTTGTAACTGTGAAAATTCCTAAGAATAATATTGAAAGATATTTGCCCGTGGCTTTTTTACTGGTATAATTTTAAGAGGTTTTTCCAAATAAATTATGTTTTATGTGTTTTTGTACTTCTATGAATTTTCTGCACTTTTCAAAATTTTGTAACATTACCTACTGTTAATGTTTTGCGCATAAATAAAGATAAACAGCAGTAAACAAAAATAAAGAGCACTAATATACAGAAAGACAACAATTTATCCTGGGAAAACCCTCCAACTTGAGGGGAAAAACCCGGCCACACCATAAATAAATCTCTATTATTAAATAATAGAGGCCTGAGTACAATGCTTCTAACAAAATATCCATCATCTCATCACACAAAGCAATGATATATATCTTGAATTGAGAGACTCTTCATATCATAACCGAAAGTCTATTCATTTTCCAAATGCGTATCTCTTCATATTTCCAATCGCATGCCTCTTCATACCCTCAAACGCGTGTCTCTTCATATTTCCGAACGTGAATATATGAAAAAGCACCATGCAGATAATCAGGATATCTCTTGCAGCTACCAACATCAACACTACCTCTTAGCAAATGAGATATCATTTGCAAATTTCATGTCATCATGACAAACACAATGGCTACACCCATGTGTGTCAACAAAAAAACACTTTATCACAAATTTTCTCAACATAATATTGTCATCTCAGCATGACATTCACCATGGCTACTCCCAAAGGAAGGAACTAAGTCATGGAGTCCCACACATGACTTCCGCCATGGCTACTCCCAAACGGTGGAACAAGGGCTTTCACCTCAAACTTCTCTTGCAGAGAAGAATGCATTAACAAGGGATTGCACCTCGAACTTCTCCCTCACGGAGAAGACCTCATTCACAAGGGATTGCACCTCAAACTTCTCCCCCACAGAGAAGAACTCAATAATAAGTGATTGCACCTCGAACTTCTCCCTCACAAAGAAGAACTCATTAGCAAGGGCTTTCGCCTCAATTTTCTCTGTCTCAGAGAAAAATGCATTAAGGCACATAAAGATCATTTGAATGTTGAGACTCCCTCTCAGCCGAAACTACCTCTCAACAAGGGCAACATACTCACGAACTTGATTATCACAATAAATTAATTAACTCCAATGTTTGACCAAACAAGGAGCTTTTGCAGTCACACTACTACACGAGCTTGTTGATCCTCTGCAAAGAACATAGCACTCTTCATCTATCACTCAAGCTCCCTCTGAATCTTAATTCCTCTTCTTAGAAGAAACCCATCCTCAGACAATCTACAATGTTTCCAGTTATCAACTCTATGACAACAAACTATGTCTGCATTCTTCAACCTGCATGACTTCCTCACAGAAGCATCAATTTCTTTCTCCCCTAGAAGGCAATCTCTCAGTATGCTCCTCGATCCATCTTGGAAACATTTTAGAGAGATTACTAATAGTTGTATACATGATTCACTATTCCCAATGAATTCATGATCATTATTCAAAAAATATAAACATAAAATACTTATCTCTTTATTGTAGTCAAAGAATAACGCCCTACATGCGATACTTGAACCCCTTGAGCAACAAAACCTTCAATTGAGTCACTTAAGCCTCTAGCTCCACAGTGTATGCCTATTTATGCTCCTGTGAGTGTGATGCAGACTCCCTGTTCTTGATTCCTCTGCCACGAATTCAATCCTCTATCTATACGAAAATTTAGAAACACCCAAAATGATCTTACACCACACTGAAAACAAAACACAATAAATAATGGTAGTAAACTATGTACCAGACACAATGAAAAATCAAAAATGTCGTGATGCTTGAGGCAGAAACCATAACAGCTCTCTAACATCCACGATAATATTGCATGTTCACCCTTGAATGATCATGGTCCTGCCTATACTTCTCACGGCACAGATGATCCTATCTACTCCCAAACAATGATGATCAATCACACAACAGCATCACATAATCTAAGAATCCCCACCAATACATGGCAAAAAATGGCCTCTCAATAAGGATCAACATTATGATCTTTTTAACTTCCGTATGCTTCAGCCATTTCACCACTCATACACAGCAGTATATGCGCTAAGACAGAATTACACAGAGAAATACACTTCAAGAAATTGACAGCCCGATAACATCAACTATTCACACGGTGCTCAAAAAAATGTTATAAATAAATCAATGCGAGAAAATAATTAACCTGCATACGTAGATATCGCAAATTGTCTAAGACGACAATAATCACAAAGAACGAAGCCCATCTTTTTCCTCCAATGAACCAACGACAAATACATAATATGTCGATTCAATTCCAAAAGATACGAAGGCCACATGGATACAAGGAAGACCAATCCACCGGCCAGACATAATGAATGCTGACGAGAGATGAATACACGCTCAACCTTGAGCGTTACCCAACAAACAATTATACAAATGCTCTTACAAAAGTTGTTTTGAATTTCTTCTATTATGAATTTTCGTCGACATGCATAACCACGCGATCACTATATCATAAATGCTATCGGTAAGACAAACAAAATACATAGAGAACTCTTGAGAGAAGACCGATAGAATTGAGCGATACCACCAAACATAGAATGCCAAAGAAACCGCTGATGACAACTGCTCTTCAATCCTTATTACATGAGCAGTGACGGATATGAAGGATAACCAATACACAAAATAAAGAATTTGTCAATGGTGGAGAAAAAAATAAACCGATCAAAGCCTTCTCCAATAGCTTTTGTGTATTGAGGAAGAATGTGGAAGAAGCATGAATTCAACGGCAAATATAAGCAAGCATTTGCAAATAACAGAGAATAAAGGCACAAACCACCAAAGAATACAGAAGAAGTAATAACTTTCAACATGCTCTAACAGAACAAGTACGAATGATAGCTCCTGCCGCTACCAACATTCAACACACAAATTGCCTATAAAATACTCATTGCAAACTGCAACAGATACATGAATTAATGAACAAGAGAAACTCCCTTATTTGCTCTGATACCATGTAAATGTTTTGCCTAGAAATAAAGATAAACAACAATAAACAAAAATAAAGAACACTAAGATACAGAAAGACAACAATTTATAATGGGAAAACCCTCCAACTTGAGGGGAAAAACCCATCCATGCCAAAAATAAATCTCTTTTATTAAATAATAGAGGTCTGAGCACAATGCTTCTAACTGAATATCCATCATCTCATCACACAAAGCAACGATATATATCTTGAATTGAGAGACTCTTCATATCATAACCGAAAGTCTCTTCATTGTCCAAATGTGTGTCTATTCATATTTCCAAATGCATGTCTCTTCATACCATCAAACATATGTCTCTTCATATTTTCAAACGCGATTATATGAAAGAGCACCATGCAAGTAATCAGGATATCTCCTGCAGCTACAAGCATCAACACCTACCCCTGGTGACTTTTGACCTGCCAAGGCCAAAAAGGTTCACCAAGAGAAGGGCACCCAAGTTGTGGCTCTTCATGTTCCATCTTGCAAATATCTTCTTTTGTCCTATGGCAACCCCAACATGATGTGCAAAAGTCTGTCTTACAACATTCAAAAGTGGTGCAAAATTCTGCAGGCATGCTGCCCATTCCAAGATGATCACACTTCACTGCCGGCATTAAATACTAGTTATGCAAGGTGTACAACACCTACCCCAATAGCAATTTAGATCAACAGTATCCAAGAGGAGGACCCTTTCGCCATAACCTTTCATGACAAGTGAACTGAAAGACACAGTGCTCCTCATAAAACATAGTGCAAATTGTCACTTAGTCAATCAAAATGACCTGGTGATCTTGAAGACTGCTCTTGGATAGCATGAGTCTCGCCTTATTTCTTCACAAGATGGTGGGTACTCTGCTTCAGCACCTACCTAGTCCACTCCTGTTAGAACAGAAAAACATCAGTCTTCAACAGACTGGAAGCACCTTCATTTAGCTGAGTATGATCATTCAGAAACCTTTGTACTGGAATCAAAGCTTTTATGTATGCCAGGATAGAGTGGGCTTGCTATCAGCAAAATTCATTGGAAACTGTTCGCCCTGCACTAGCTACTAGTATCCTAGTTATTTTGTTACATATGATGCCATGGCATGATTGAGCACAGGTGTTCATCATGACAGTAACCAGATTCTCTGTCCAGGTCCATCTTTCAGGATGCTTTCTAACTGTGTGCCTTGACTTCCTGCCCTCCAAGGATGTTAAGTAGTCTCACTTTTTAAACTCAATATATAGTTTTTGCTTCCCAAAAGGGTGGTATCATGTATTAATCTTATTAGTTCTTTAATTGTTGATGTTGACAAAGTCTATGATTTTAATGTCAGGGCTTTTTGAGATTGGTAATGACAGAAATGGTAGTTTTAGAAGTAACAATCCATTAGTATTGTTTGCAAGTAAGGTTCTGTATTCAACATTTATTCTAATAATGGTTTTTCTGTCTTGTTTGCCCCAGCAAAAACAAATCAATGGACATAAGAAATATAAATTAAAAACAAGCTTATTAAATGAGCTATTTTAAAAGAAGGGAATTCCTGGTTAAGTTTTGCTGTTTGCCATCTTATGGTGGAAAAAAGGTAACTCAGGGGAGCATGCTAAAGGGGGCAGATGAACTAGTTTTCATCATTCTGTGTGATATCTCTGTGCCTATAGTCTGCAAGCTAAGCACAACAAAAGCATTTACTTACAGTGAAGAACTCATTTTCTGGTAAAGATAAAACCATAAAAACCAGTAAGAAATACTGTCTCCTTAACTAAATAGACAAACTAAATAATCTAAAGAATCAACTTCATTATAACAATAAGAAACCTGACATTTCAACATTTATAATGATGTCAACTAACTTAGTTTTATATGTCATATGTTCCCCCAAATCTAAAGCAAGGGCACAGCATATACTATGTGCAAAATTCGTAAAACTAACCTATTTTGTTAAGAAGCAAAATGAGACGCTTTTCAGCCCCAGCTTTCAGTACCATTTGCTCCATGTCTATGCATCGGGATCCAAGAGGATCTCTAGCATCTAGAACCTCCACAATAACATCTGATGCTTCTATCACTTTAACCAATTCTTTATAAAATGTTCTCTCTGAATTATCTGCATTCAAAAGAAAAGTAAAAGAGTGTACATCCAACATTAAATCTTAATCACTAGTAAATAGGCACAATAAATTACCATGAATTCTGCCAGATTCCAGGTCTCTTGAGGTCAACTTTTTCTTTGCAAATTCATTTTGTCTGTCTGATACAGAATTAGCAAGTTTCTTGAGATCTGTGTCTTCCTCTAGCAAACCAAGTTTTCTTTTTTGAGCCTGCAAATAAACTTTGGTGTTACACTGGATTTTCATTTGTTTTAGAAAATTATTTTGACAACTCATATAAGTTGCGTTATGTCATTGTATTATTTCATCTTGGGGGGGGCATAATTTGTAGAACTCCCATCTCAATATTTTTTTCGAAAGATAATAATGGAATTGTTTTTAAAAAAGAATATATAATGTGAAGTCCATTGGGATGAATTGACTGGTTGAGACAGGGTGTCACCAGACAAAAGGATAGGTCCCTAATTGATCAAAGGCAAAGAGTTTCACTTTCAAATGAACCTTCATTAAACCAAGGTCAACCAAATCTTAACATTCAGAAGAAATAGATAATAAAATGCACAAAGAGAACATGAGATGAAGTCATCTCTGGTACTAGGACAAATTTTGAGAAATTGGGCACCATCTACCAATTTTGGTTTAATTTGCAGTCATTGCAATGAAAAATCCTTAACTTTACTCTTTGGCTCCCCTACTACTCGAGAAACATTTGTGCACCACCTAGCTCTACAGTGATATTATGTTGAAAACATCCAATTCTAAGCTGAGGAAAAGAATGAACGCCAATATAGAAGAGGATATCCCATGGACAAAATCATACGTACTATATATTCAATAGCTATGATAAAAATGGAAACAGAAATTTTCTGTCTAGGGAGAAAAAGATCTAGGATTAATAATGTTATTCAATAAGAAAATATATTTTATTTATGGTCATTTATATGGCCATAGAAAGCCAAAGCATGTCCGATTTCCATCCTCAAATGTACATAATGCCAATGTAGGAAAATGGGGAAAAGCAGCATCAAATGTGAGAATCAACAAAAAAAAATCGAATTCAATGCTTCGACCTACTTCAACCAATAGAGAATGATAAAAGTCAAATGCAAAACAATAAATTAATTTGTATAAAAGCAATTGCATTCAATCCCAGTGAATTCTCCATCGTCCTTCTCTTCTTCAAGTTGTGAAGTTGGCTCTCAAATTTGTGACACCAATTCTCTATGTGATTGCACAAAGACTCAAAGACTATATTTAGCCAAGATAGAAAATCAAGGCTGATTATATAGATTTTAGGATTTTAAAGGACATTTCAAATTAAAAGATGCTGATAGATAATCAACAGCTGAGATTCAAAGAGACAAGTTGTCAGTAATGGTAACAAGGTAGAATTGGCTGCCTGATTTAGAAAGACTGAGTTGACTGAGATGACAACGATGCAGAATTAGTTGCATGACTTAGATAGACTGAATGAATTGAAGAAATAAGTGGACTGATTGGGAGTTGACTTACTGCATGACAAAGATTGATGAAATTGATTGATCAGTTGGACAGAAAGTAAGTGACAATTAGGGAAGTAGAACTAAAAGACTTAATTAGCATTAAATAATTAAATAATTATTCAATTGTACATGATAAGGTAAATAAATAAATAAAATAAGATTTCATTTATTTTTTAAAGTAACTTTATTTAAAAATGAATTAAATAAATTAAAGAACTTATTTAATTATAGAAGACTTAGTTAACTAATTAAATAATTAAAATAATTATTTATTCATGCGGAAAAATAGAAGAATTTATTGAATTAAAAATAAAGGTCATTCAATTAGAGTGAAGGGAAGGGAGTAATTAAATAATAAAATTATTTAATTAAAATTTAACGTTGGAAGGAAATTAGATAGTTAAATAGTTTAAAATTATATAATTATAAAAAGGAATGAAAATGTTGATTTTTGAATTTAAATTAGAAGAATGATACTGAATTAATTAAATAATTAAGATTATTTAACTAATTAAGAAAAAAGTTAGTAAATTTGTTGCTTGCAAGCATTGGACAATTTTAGGTGTCTACTACGGACCGTTGGCAATTAGTAATTTTCCTTTTGTGAAGCTGTGTTTGGCTTCTTTAGTTTGTTTGCTGCAATCAATCCCTTCTATACTTATAGTTCTTTTTTGTTGAATTTGCAAGCTACAGGTTTGCAGTTTTGGGTATGCAGATATGGCAAACAAAAATGGGGTTCAGTTTGTTGTGTTCATCCATACAAAAAATATAAAAAAGTTATAAATATATATTACATGTGGCCCCCAAGCATAGACAGTTGGTTGAGCTGAAGAAAGGCAAAGACATTGGTCACAGTGTACATGCGTGTGCGTGGCCACTGGATTTAGACCTGATGGTTGAGCCATTGAAAGACAGGCAATGGTTGCAGGTTTGAAACTCCATTTACAAGCTGTGCCAGGCATGAAGCAGCTCAGGTTGTGACCAAGCAGTTGTAGTAGCTCACCCACTTCTAGCATGCCCCCAAAGTAGATATGGGGCCTTGGACACTAAGTTAATACATATATCCGGAATTTGGATTCAATCACTTTGCCATTATTCATCCAAATTTCTTATATATTCTTGAAGTATCTATATTTAAACCATAAAAGGCCTTTCCTTGATAGATAAATATATCCTTTCCATCAATTTATTAATAGAGAATAAACCCTTCGCAATTTAATAATAGAAAACATCCTAATCAATCTTAAACTTCACAAACTATAATACGACCTACTTAAAGCAGTGAGGAGGGTTGGAAAGGCATGCCATTTTGGATGCGGAATTCACCCAGGTACATTGCAACTATACTCTGTTTTTTCTTTCACAAAATGTGACAACAGTGTTAAGTTTTTAGGATAGCTGCAAATGTAATAACACTCTATGTTGTATGTTTGCAGCTATCCTAAAAACTTAACATGGTATCAGAGCAGGATCGAATGTCTCTGGGATCGGCGAGAGCTGTGTTGGGCAATGTCTGTGCTCGGGCGAGCCAAAGGATGTTTGATTTCTGCATTTCAATTCGCTTCTACAGGGAAATAATTTTTCATGGTGATGACTCAAAGGAAGGAGTAAAGAACAGATAGAAACTTCAAAACATTGAGCATGGTAATTAATAGAAGATCTCATTCAAGGGAGAAGTCATAATATCAGCAGCATGAACAACGATAATATCAGATGGTGGGAAATAAAGACTAAATCTATGTCTTACCATTGAAAAAGATATCCAGCGACCATATCTCTGTCTTACTATATGAAAATAATATTGGATGATTTGTATTAAGAGATAACAACACTTAGATATCTCCAGAGTATTGTAATAGTTAGTATC
>MU228046.1:950523-977296 GCA_018584345.1 Thuja plicata | reverse complement strand
GGGGGGGTGTTAGAGTAATAGTCTTTTGGGTTATTAATTAAATCATTTTGATCTAATTACTAACTCACCTATTCACTCTAGTTTCTTAAGCCAACCTTAGGGTTTCCCTTTTAGGGTTTCATGATTCTTTTTTAAGGAATCACCTCTTTGTATTTCATAACGCATTGAATCATATTGTAATACATTGTTCATAATAGAAGATTATTTCTTTTGAATGTGCATATGATGCCTCTGGCTTTTTGGCCTCCATAGATTTTTCTTATTTTTGGTTGTTTGCTTCTTCCATGTGATAGGGTTATGCATGCAGGTGCTCTTGGGAGATTAGGTTTCTACCTATTCTAACACTTTTGTGTTCCAATGTTGACCTTTTCTATGGGTTCAATAATTATAGGTGATCTTTCATCTTCGTGAGCTAGCAAGGTGTCCAACCTTTCTCCGTTAGGTGCCACAGTTGGGCTTTCACCTTCGGAAACATCCTTTATTTTTACTTTTTTGGGCTCTAGCACTGCCACATGGTGGTTTTCACCACTAGACCTTCTCATTTTTTTGTATATTTTATCTTCATTTTTTGGATTAAAAGGTTGAACACCTACCCCTATCATCATGTCTGGGGTGAATTCATTGGTGGAAGAATTGGGTTCGATCGCATTGAGGTTTAAGGCCATTGAATTGTCATTTGGGAAGTAGAGCAAGTCATTTGACTCAGACAGATCTCAATCGATAAGTTTGGGATGTATTAAGGATAAAGAATCATCGAATGGGATTTCATTTGAAGGAGTTAAGATCACGAATTTATTAGATGGTTCATACATTGTATCATCATGGTCTATGGCATGTGCCTCTTCAAGATGGTCCATGGAAGAAGGATCAAAATCCTCTCCATCAGAGTCCTTTAAGATTTCTATGGGAAAGAAAGCATGTGGATTAAACACTAGGGTAGAATCTCCCACCCATGAAGGTACCTGTTGATGGGGTTTTACTGACCGGGTCTGCCAATAGTCATAAGTTGTCACCGGGTACTGGGGGTACCAGCCAACTCCACCTGCAAAGGCTATCCGGGGAAGTTAGGTTCCTCGAGCCTCTAAGCACCTGGGTGTCGGGTCACGACGGTGCGGGGCTCGGTTGGGAGAAGTGACTATTTTTTGAGGGGGATAGCTAGTTTCTTCAACTCACTCTCTCCAGAGATTCAGGAAGGTGAGGTTTCTCCAAGCATTCTACACTTAGCAAATAAACTGAAAAAGATCATGCAGGGTCAGAAGTACTTCATCTATCTATAGTTATGTTTAAAAATTTGAAACATCGATAATTCTCTAATATACTACACTAAATACCGAAGAAATACACAACCATCAGTTTGTATTTTATCAGTAGCAAGGGAAAAGAGGTCGTTAAGCTACTTAAAATATCAAAGCAGAAGACATAAGGAACATGAAACATAAAATACCATTAACTCAGAAGTTTGAATTCCAACAACATCATTGCAAAGAACTCTCCCTTCTTCATTAATATTTCTTCCTGAAAATACTAGTACGTGATACAATGGTAGCTCTAGGGGAGCATTTAACTATTAGAAGATGAAATAATGGAGCATTGAACTCTGCAACTAAAATGAAAATACTGCTTTTCTATTATTGTGGATAGAAAAATCATCAATTTTTCCAACCCTTGGAAACATGCCAGACTTACTATTTATACACATCTTCATCTAACCCTAACCCTAACCCTATTTTACATTACACTACAATAAAATACAATATCCAGGGCTTGGTACTACCTGTGCCACACTACAAAAGACCTTGAGATGGAATAGGTCTAACATGTCAGATGAATAAGACAAGAAGGTAGAGTGGAAGAATCAGCCTCGAGAAGAGAGCCAGGAAAGAGAAGGAAGAAATTAGATCCCCAGGGATCAAGGCTACATGCCTCATAAATGGGAAATGCAGTGCCCTATCTCCAATGTGCCAGGTGTACATCTGAAGTGGTGCCTCAAGAAGACCATCTGTTAGAAAACCAACTACTGATTTGACGTCCCTTGATGTAGCCAACTACCTTCTGACAGTCTTTATTAACCACATCTAAAACTGACCGGTCACCCTCGGGGATCAGGACACAGATCGCTTGAAAGAATATAAATTTTAGGATTCAGGATTCCAGGATCTGGGAACTTACATTCCAAAAGAATAAAGAATACAAAATTCTTTGGTTTTCTTCAGCCTCTGGAGAAACTTTATTGTTTCTTGTTGTCATTGAAAGTTTGGAGAAGGCAGGAGATTCCATCCTCATCAATTTCTCTAAGGCTAGACCGCCGGTACTTAGCTGCCTCAATTTGTTCCCCTAGCTCCGGAACATTATTCTTGAGCTCGTCGGCCATTTTTGCCGCATCATGACCATTGAAGACCATTCAAGTTAGCCCTTTCATTGGAGTCCCATCCAGTCCCTCTAGGGATTGGTATTTGGACTCCATCAATTCATCAAACTTGCCCAAGATGTATTCCTCTGGAGTGCATGTGTCAGTGTTGAATGGGTCAACTCCAGAGACCTTTGCGACAAATGCCTTGTACATATTTGAAGAATACTACACTGTGTTGACTTTATCGTGCAGAGCCCCTACTGGTTGCTTGAGTACCTCCAATGTGAGGTCAAGTCTGAAGTGTTGTTTCCTCACAAAGTCAAATGATTCTTCTCCCAAAATCCCAAATTTGGAGACCATCTCTTCCCCAAGGTTGAGGAGCTCCTCCAGCTCTACCTTCCATGCTTCGTAATTTTCCATATCACCCTCCCATATGTTAAGGATAATTTTTTCTTGATGCAGAACATGTCAAGCCGCATATAAATCTGAGAGGGTGGATATTAGGAAACACCGGGTTTTTCCTACTTGTAGATTGACCCACTCATCGATCGCTTGGGCCTTCTTCTTCATTTCTCACAGGGAGTCAATGTCACTCTGTGGTAATGGGGCATTAGATGTGGAGGCCTCTAAAGGAATGGCACTAATAGGCCGGGCTAGCTCAGTAAGCAACCCCATGAGGTTAGCTATCTTTTCCTTTTCCTCTTTGAGCCTTTGAGCCTCCTTTTCATATCGAGCCTCCATGGCTCTGGTCACTTCTTTTAACAGGTTTACTTCACCCTATTTTCCTCTCTTTCCCAGAGATATCTCTTTGATATCATAGTCTCTAGCCTTGGTCTTTGCCTCATCAGCATCTGAGGGAGGTAATGCCACAACTGCAACTATTTCTCCACCTGGCCTGGTTTGAAGAGTATGAACCATTCGGGTTTTCTTAGCCTTTGGTGGTTCCTAGACCTGTGCCATCATTTTGGCTAGAGAGAGGTGAGCTCTCAGGGTGGACGCAACCTTTCTCTTCTTTCTCTCCACTAACCACTGAGGCGGAAGGGGTGGTGTATTCACCAAAGTTTGTTCCTTTGGTTCTTCCTCGATGCCCTATTGCTATTCCTCCTCAGTGGTGTGAGTCTCACCCACCCCTTTCTCTTTATCTTGGGCTTCATCAGGAACATTTCCCTCGGTGACATTTGTTTCCTTAGCCTTGTCCTCTACATCTTCAGCTTTGTCTGGACCTTCATCAGCTATCCCGAGGGTTTCCTCCTCTCATTGTTCTTTCTCTTTGGCCTCGATCACCATGATCTCTTCCTCTTCTAATACATCCTTTGGAAATAGGGGAGGTACCGAGCCAAGATTTAGTGTTTGTGCCACGGTTATTACCTACCCAAAGGTTACTCTGAGGAGTGGCACTTGGAACATGGTGGCTGAGGTTACAGTTGCTCCCGTAGGTCTGGTTCCCTTAGTAGATGCCACTTGTTCACTTTGATTTTGTTGGTCCATCCCTATATCTTGCATCTTTGGAACTTTGGAGGTGGTTTCCTGCTCTATTTCCTTTTCTTCTTCCATTTTCTCTTCATGCTCCTACATAGTTCTTTGTTCCTCAGCCTCCTCCTATGTTGGGACTTCAGCCTTCATTTGCTCAATGTCCCCCCAAAGATTACCAAATTCATTGGTTGCAAAAACATCATCAAACTCATCCTGCAGGGGAGGGTTGTCTGGGACATCGGCAGGCTCTATTTCCTTTTTTGGCTCTGGCGAGTCAGAAGAAAAAATTTCAACTTGTGGATTCTTGGGCATCCCCAACTCTAGCTCTTTTTTGGGCTTCGGGTCAAGCCTCCTCCTCCTCTAGGTAATCAAGGGTGGACCCGTATCCCTTACTGTTGCTTATTCCGCTAGATCCACACCTGTTGCCTTAACCATCAAGGCTGCTAGTGAAGGGGAGGAGAGGGGAAGAATAGGTCCAGCCATTGATGCCAGGGTTGCCAGCCGTGTGATTATTTTGTCTTTCATCTGCTGGGAGGCTACTAGCGAATGATTTAGCTGTTCCTTTATAGGGACTTCTTGCATAGGAGGAGTTATCATTATTCCTTTCCCTTTATCCGCTCCCTATGAAGAAGTCCCGGCCCTCAGGGTTTCCTTTGGTACTTGCTAGGCCGCTCTATGGACACTCCCAGGGCACACCCTCTTGAAGTAAGCATGGCTACATTCAACCACCTTACGGGTGAAGTCCTCAATGGTGGACCCTTCCTAGGCATCCCAGTTTACTAGTGGGAGGGCCAATGTATCGATCCCCTTTTCATTGTACTAGGGATCTATTATGGAGCTAGCATCTAAGAAGTCCTCAAAGAATCTCTGAAGCTTCAATCTTTCAATCATACCCGCGGTCATCCTGACGTAGTGCCAGCTCCAAACCTCTACATTGTCCTGGCAGTCTTCCCAAAAGTCCTCCATATGGTATTTTTGGTGCTCTGATGCCCGGGGAAGTGCCACTGCAATCTTTCCATGCAGATCAAAATGCTTCCGCGCTAAGTAGAATTTTGCCAAGTTATAACTTTTTAGTTCATTGTCCGCTTCTTTGGCGGCGGCCAGACTACATGAATAATTTCCACAAGTGATTTTGAATGGAATATTAGTTACCTTCTTCAGGGCATAGAAGGCATTCAACTCCATTATCTTCCTGCAATATTCCAGGAGGACTATCTTGTCCCCGCAGTGTTTGGGCAACAAGTAGGGTTTCCTAGAGAAGCCGATCACCCTTATATAAGTATGCTGTTACAATTGTATATAATAATGTCTGTAACTCCAGACCAAATTCATCGCCTCTATGGATAGGTGGTATCCTACATCCTGAGTGGGTGTGAGCAGGTGGTAGTAAATGAACGCATCATTTAATCGGTAAAAAATAGGGAAACTGGCCTCCCATTGAATCTGTGGAAATTAGTCCCAAGGGGCCTTCTGACCTGAGCCGATCCCGAGTATGCCATCGGTGAGTAGCCCATTGGTGTGGGGTCTCTACTATGCCAGGGCCCAGAGAACATAAGAAGTCATATAAAATTTCTTCTTCTTGGCTAGTTGAAGGAACAAGGAGTCGACATGATTTGAAATTATGGCTACCCAGTCGAAAAACTCCCATGCTATACTTATACCAAGCAAGAAGTAGTACATCCATCAAGAAAATTCTTGGGCATGCTATTTCCCGAACACCCGACATAGGGCTATTATCCCCATCTAGATGCTCTCTTTGAATTCAAACCCGGGGATCTCTAGCTTCATCCTCTTGGGGTCCCTCTTCGAGACTTTGAGCCAATTATTGTTCATATATATGCGGGTCACCTCCTACAATTGCTTGAATTGGGCCAAGGCATCAGATCAGGTGACCATAGTCAGCTTGGAAAATTGAGGGATTCCCAAGCTCCTCTGGAAGGTATCAGGATCGAGAGACACTAAAGGAGTGGGGTACCCTATTGGATTGGGTGGTGCGAGCATAGCAGCCCAAATAGATGTGTTGTAAAGAGCCGAGAGCATGAGAATAAGCTCCAGTGACTGCACCGAGCATGGGAAGAAAGCTACTTTAAGGATCTTAGAGTTTCCAATTTTAATGGCCAAAGGATTTCTGGCCTGTCGTTGAATGTACATAACTTTGACCAAGGCCTGTATTTCTAGCCATGTTTTTATGCTAGTGTCGGTAAGAAGCTGGACCTTGGACTCAATCTTTGAGCCTGCAATGACTCTGTCCTTTATGTATTTCAGGCTCAAAGGCATCTTTTCCAGAGCCTTCTCCATTCTGGATCTTACTGCCCCCTGGTACTTGTCATGGAAGGTAGTTCCAGACTTTTGGGTGGTGAGGATGCAAATGCTTCAGACATATTTGAAAGTACTACTCCAAAAATTTGCAAGGCAAAGCGACTGTTAGAACACACTAACAAATAAATACTTCGGGGTCTAAAGATCTTACCACCGCGGTGTTCGCTACCCCTGAAAAGTTAGTTTCGTTCAAAACTCTAGACAACATACATGTACATATTGTGAACTTAGAAATTTGATTAACCATCTGGGTCTAGGAATTTTATCACATTTGGTAAGAAGGATATGGTATGGATGATGGTAGGAGACCCAAAGCCTGGGGAAATGACCGTTGGTAGAAGTGTACAAAAGGTAAACCATCAGACCCACGTGGGCACCACGTGGGTGATTAATAAATGGGAGTTATGGTGACGACGGCGGGGCCAACTGTCTGAGTGCATGAAAAGTGAAGGCCACTTGGAAAGATTTAAATGTGTGCATGGGACATAAATGAGGGTCAGACTAGTTTTACAGAGGAGAGAGAAAACTTCCTGTTTGAAACTGGCTGAGAGCCGAGTTTCAAACAGGTGGTATTCTGCTCAGAATGAGCTTGTGAACAAAAACCAGTGACATAGGAAGCATGACGAGCTTGCTAAGCTACTTGCAGGATACACATAGGATATACATCAGAGCCAAGGGATATATACATGTAGACCAAAGGGATATATAACAAATATACACTAAATTTATACATATATACACCACAGAATGAATATCTACAAGAAACCAGGCAAAGCACTAAATATCTACAACTTCCTACACTATATATAGACTAGACTACACCTACACAGAGGGAAGACAACCCTCTAACAGATTCAACCCACCAACGGGCAAGAAACCAGAAAGAAATTAAAGATGAACAAACAAAAAGGCAAAGGCAAACACAAAAACCAATGACACCAAACAGCAGGAAAGATGAAGGGAGAGGAGGCACCAACCTGAAAATACAGAAAGGAGAAGAAAAGAAGCCTCCATAGAAGCTTTGCAATAGCTAAAACTACCAAATGATCACAACCAGCCACCACAAACCACTCACAGTTGCTTGCAAATGCTGGAAATGATTAGCATCAGATTATCGCTAAATTGCTACAAATTTCTCTGAAATCACTCTGATTGCTTGAGTGTTTAATCATGATAAATGTGGAAATGATAGGTAACTTCTATTTATACCCATGGTAAAAAGAAAGCCACCTTCCCATCCACAAACTCCGGATAGACATGCCTCTGGACTCCGAGCCTGGGGATTCCCTATGGTGATATCATCTTAAGGAAAGAGAACATCATAGCGAAGAATCTTGGAGTTCAGAATCTGGCTCCTGACAAAGGATGACCAACTCTGGGACCGGGGTCCCAGAGGCATGAGAAACCAAAAAAACAAAGCACAACTACAGGGAAGAAAACCCCAGAGAAGGAAAACAAAAGAAAATAAAGAAAAAGACAAGGCAAGAGCCAAAAGCAAAAAAAAACAAAAACAAAAAAAAGTGGACCCAACATTTTGCACACAAAATATAGGGATGGGAATGCAGGACATAACAAATAGCGACTATCTGGGACAAATGCCTTAACACATTTGAGAACTATAGAATCTCTGGTTAGCAAAAACTGGAACAAGTCACTACTCAAAGTATCTTACAGGAAAACAACAACATATCTGAGGAAACCTGGCCACGCGGGACCCAGTCCATAGTCTTTTCATTAGTGGTGGAGTGTGTACTTTGGAAGGAAATCAAGCTGATGACCTCTAGGAGGAGTAGAGAAGAGGCACTAATTACATTGAACCACAGAGTCATCAAATTTTCTCATTTCTCTCAGAGACCGAAGCTTCATCCCGCTTCCCTTTTCTTGTTGTTTTGTTTCTGGGTGGGAGGGCGGTACTTCTTTCATCTTTAAGCTTAAGCTCAACAAATTTTAATGGTGGTACTCCTTTCACCTTTCCACCTATTTCATATGTTGATTAGGGGATAAAACTCTGGACCTAGAAAGAATTCTTTAAAAGTTCAGACTTGGGTCAACTAACTAGTACAACCGATCTATCCTCGGTGTGTCTGATTACTTGTTCCTTATTTTTGTTTCACTGATTGATAGACCTCCGGAGATAAACCCTATGGAGATTTCTCAAAATGTACCACCAAACCAGTAAAACAGCTTCAGAGACTGGACCGATTCCACTATGCCAAAGATAGATTCTTAAGTTCACCATGCTATAGACATTGTACCGGAGACCAGAGTTTATGCGAAGCATTCCAATCCTCACAAGAGAGAACAAAATGTCATAACCCAAAAATAAAACCAGAAATGAAAACAAGAACCACCAAAAGAGGATTGCCCTGGAGGGAAGCCAACAAGGCTATTTACAAGACAAAGGGCTTTACATAAAATAAAATTTTGAACAAGCTTACCCTATTCGAAATAGTGTTTGAGAAACTTTCCATTGACGGGCAATGGGGCAGGTTCTCTGGTCATGGTGTTAAGGTGGTAATTATTTTCCTCGCAAATTTCTAAGATTAAATATGGTTCGATCCAGAGCCATTGGAACTTGGTGTGCTTACCTTTATTTTCTCAGGCCTTGTCCCATAATAGGACCAAGTCCAAAATCTGAAAAGCCTTGTATTGGGATTTTTAGTCAAACCATCATTTTACCACTACTTGATGATGCACGAAATGTTTGAGGGTTGTGTCTCACTGTTCTTCCATTCACACCAGATTTAGGAGCCAAACTTCCACAATGTTGTCCCGGTTGCTGAATTCCTGCATAAACTTTAAAACTGGGATCTGTAAATTGATTGGGAAACAAAGGGTTCTGGCCATAAACTAGATGGAATGGGGGCATTCCCAGGGTGGCCTTGATTCGAATGCAATCTGCCCAGAGGGAAAATTTCAACTTTTGATGCCAATCTTGGGGATTCTGTTCTAGCAGGGTTTTTATCACTTCAAGTAAATTTTTATTTGTAGATTCAGCAACACCATTCCCCTGGGGGTAATAGTTGTTGGAAAAATTTAGAGTGATCTTTCGATTTTAGGTCCACTTGAGTAAATGCGCTAAAGAAAATGTCAGACCATTGTCACATACCAAAACAAAGGGCATTCCAAACCTTGTGATGATGTTTTCTTCCAGGAACTTGATAACTATGTTTGCCATGTTATTCTTGCAAGGTATAGCTTCAAACCACCAGGTGCAATAATTAGTAGTATTAAGAATGTACTGGTAATTGGCAGACAAGTTGGGGTTGATTTCCCCAATGAAGTCAAATTCCCATTTGGTGAAGGGCCTAGCCTTGAAGACTGGTTGCAAAGGCATAGCCGAGTTACGCTCACGATGAGCCGTGGTTTGGCAAGTGTGGCATTTTCTAACATGAGTGTAAACATCTTTAAATATACAGGGCCAATAATATTTGGCCCAAAGGATATGATGGGCAGTGGCATCAGCTGAGCCATGTCTAGTCCCAAATTGCCTGTGAAATTCATCAATCATCTTCACAGCTTGGTCCCTGTTGATGCATCGGAGGTACATTCGCTCATAGTTCCTGCAATAAAGCATGGAGTTTTTGATCATGAAGTGAGCAATTTTCATCTGCAAGGTGCAGCATTTATTGGGAGGTAATCCCTCTAGGCATTTGTTATTCAGTAGCAAATATACTAGATTGGTATACCATGGGTCTTGAGTGATGGACTCCACCGTGTAAGTTTGGCATTCTATGCAGGGAGTCTCTTCCGCCATCACTCGACTTAGTCCCTAGCCCTAGACTATCTTCATGGGTTGTATTTCTAAATCATATTCCTGGAGGATGGCCATCCATTTCCCCCATCTTTCACCCAACTCACTCTGCATTAGTAGAGACTTTACGGCCTGGTCCGGGACGATAGCATGCACCTTGCTCCGGAGAATGTAATGCCAGCATTTCTTCATGGTGCAAACTAGAGCAAATGCCTATTTTTCTAGTGATGAATACTGAACTTCGACATTCTTAAAGGGGGAGCTCATGAAAGCTATTGGTCATTCTTCCCCTTCAACCTTTTGAGTCAACACCTACGACGGAATGTGGCAAAGCAAAGGAGTAAATGTAAAACGGAAGGGAGTAGTATAAACTAGCAAGGACAGTGTTTCCGTTATTATCTATTTGATCTAGGCAAACACCCACTTTGCTTTAGGACTCCACTCAATCTTGGTATCCTTTTTCATCATTTCATTGAGCGGTTTGACTATTTTAGCAAACCCCATGATGAATCACCGGACAAAGTTGATCTTTCTGAAGAAAGATCGCATCTCTTTCTTGTTGCTGGGCATTTGTAAGTTTAGCAACGCTTCAAATCTCTTAGGGTCAATGGATATGCCCTTCTTGGAGATGATATGCCTGAGAAACTTCCCTTTGATGACCCCTAATATGCACTTCTTGGGGTTGAGGGATATTCCATATCAGTGACACCTCTTGCAGATCTGAGTGAGATGGGCGGAATGGTCATGCCTATCCTAGGAAAAGATGGCCAAATCATCTATGTAGATGATTATGCACTGATTCAAAAGGCCCTTGAACACAATGTCCATGGCCTTTTGAAATGTGGCCCCTATGTTAATCAAACCAAAGGGCATCCTTCTGTATGCAAACATTCCCCACTTGGTGGTAAATGTTGTTTTCTCTCTATCTTCATACTTAACCATGACCTGGTTATACCTGGAGTACCCATCCAAGAATGACATCATCCAAGCTCCATTCACTATCTGTAACACCTCATCTAACAAAGGGAGAGGGTGACTATCTTTCTTGGAGGCCTTATTCAAGTTTAAGAAATCCACACAAAGGTGAATTTCACCGCTCTTCTTTCTCATAGGGACTAGATTGGCAACCCATGTAGTGTGCCAGATTGGAAAGATTATCCAGGTTGACAGTAATTTTTCTACCTCTTGACAAATTAGAGGCTCGATCAGTGGGTTGATCGGTCATTGCTTTTGCCAAAAAGGCTTAGCATTAGGTTTCAAGGGAATAGTATGAGTCATAATGGATGTGTCGTATGTTTTCAAATATTCATATCCCCATGCAATTACATCTATGTATTCTTGGAGAACCACAAGAATCTTCTCCTTCTCCTCAGGGGAGTAGGAGGTGCCAATGTGGATCATCTTTTCTTCACCTGGCTGGTCGATGTTTACCCTTTCAAACTTTACATCTTTTCTCAGGCCCAAGGGTCCGAGTCAAAGATTCATTTAAGCACAACCATCCCCTTCGGGATGGTATTATTGGGTAGGTCCATGATCCCATCATCTTCATCACCCTGCCCAGTATCGTAATGGTCTCTTTCCTCTACTACCTGGTCTTCAAAGACACCAACATTGGCTATGAAGGCTAGGATATGTTGATCATCCTCAAAAACCTGAAAGTGGGTGACATTTTCTGGAATGGACGGGGTGGGGACCATCTCAACTGAAAATCTCTAGAGTTGTGAGCTGGCCATGGGCTCAAGTGTGCTAGCAGAAATGGCAAGGGCATCCAAGACATAGTTCCATCGTCGGGGAATGAGATCAATGCCAAAGGCATCAAAATATTCAATAAGGCTCCGAGCCCGATTGTGGTATGTGGCCAATCTCTTGTCATGCCATGTATATTGACTTCAAACCTATTTGACAACCAACTCTGAATCACCCAAAGCCCGAAGCCAGGTAATTCCTTTCCTTAACGCAAATAAGAGTCCAAGAACCAAAGCCTTGTACTCCATAACATTGTTTGTGCAGTTGAACTACAGTCTGTAGGATGCGAGGAAGGATTTCCCTCGCGGGTTTATTTATTCTACTCTGGCCCCGTAGCCTTGTTTGGATCAGGATCCATCAAATTTGAGGGTCCACAAATCGCTATTCGTAGTTTGGAGCTGGGGAGAAAGAGTAGCCTTTAGATTGTTTTTAGGAGACTTGGGAAGAGCTTCCTCCCAAACTGTTGGCGTGCAGGTGGGGTTTACCTCTGGAGGAGTTTGGATCTAGGATTCTCAGGGAGATGGCACCAAAGGAGTGCATCCCATAGGAACACTAGGCTCCAGGGAATCAGTTATGCATTCTCTATTCTAAAAGGCATCGATGTGCTAGGTAGCGCCCGAAAGGTAGAGACCACACTCAAGTTTTGAATGTTTTTGATAGTGTACTCGGCACCAAGTGCCAGACAGGAGTGTGGTGGGGGTCACCGTGGCACCTCGAGAGTCAACCTCAACTCTCATCTTTTCTTCTAGGTCCTGGGTTATCTGTAGCACTATGGGATCCTCCCTGGGGGTGAAATCAAATGTTAAGATTTCAAAGGGTCGGTACACCCTGGGAGAAGTCTCAGAGAAGAAGAGCTCACTTACCCTCCCGATCTCGGTAAGGGCCTGCTTCATCTAGGGTTCACTTTCAACCTAGATCTTGTTTGATTCTCCTTCCTAGGGGAGCCATAGGTTGGAGAAGTCGGTCAAAAAGCACTTGTTCAAGGACTTAGACCAATTTTGACTTAATAACATCCCATAAGTTCTGGGATTTCCACCACTTGGACGTCAACTATGCTGGGTATCTTGGGGTCCTGGATTAGCTATATCTGGATGTTCTTCAATTCCCCCACCATTTTCATAGAAATCTTATCTAGCTAGATCACTGCACCATTAGATGGGGTGGGATGGAATTCGAGCTTCTGGCATATGGATAAGGGCATGATGTTACCTGAAGCTCTAGAGTCTACTAAGCAATTGTGTATGTTTTTGCCTTGGATATTCAGGCCTAGTAAGAAGGGAGGATCTTCATTGTTTCCCCGAAAGATAGCCGTGTTGGAATCCTTGAATGAGACAGTCTTGGGCAGGCGACTGACAACTTCCGAGTTTCCCAAGAGCTTCAGAAGAGACTTCTTCTATTTGGGACAGTTTAGCAAAACCTCCATCAAGGTCATGGAGGTGGTGGTCCATTCTAATGCCTCTGTAATGTCAAATCTTCCTCTCAGGAACTAGTGACTTCCCTCGGCTAGGTCTTTTGCTTGGTTAGAGCTATAACCTTTTAGAGGAGCAGGCTGGTCAGTTGCATTATCCCGGGGATGAGTGTCCTTAATAGGGGGTGTAGGCATGTAAGCTGGTCCTTTACCAACCTGACTCCGAGTATTATATGGAGTCCATGGGTTGGTGAAGGCATTGGCTTCAAAGGGTGGGATAGATTCATCAAAGAATCCATGCAATTCAGATTCCTCTTCATCTTCCCCAGAAGTTTTAAAGAAGATGGTCTCACAGGTGAAGGCACTGTGGGTCGACACTTACACAAGAGGTTTTGGCGGAGTAGCATCATGCGATTATTGTGTGTCTAGCTAGGAGATGATGATGACCTTCTCCAACATGGCACAATTCACCTCATTATGTGAGTCTGTGTCATGCAATCTATACCAATTAGTCATGGGTTGGAAGTCTGCGACTAGTGTGAAATGTGATTGTCCAGCACCACTTTGGTTGGCATTTTGGTTTGGAGGCGGACCTTCAGTATTTGTGTTATTGTTCCATTGCTGTTGATTGGGCCGAGGCCCATTCTTGAAGTTCCTTCCCCCGACATTGTTGTTTCATTGGCCAGAGAAGATATTTCCCCTTTGGGAATTAGAATTCTGGGGTGCATAGGACCCCGCCTTCAGCTGACCCATGTCCACAGTTAGGGTAGACAACATTCGCCGGAGGGACTCAACCTCGGCGGTCAACTAAGTGTTTGTGTCATAGTGTGATAGTTGTTGTGGTTGGTTTCCCAGGAAGGAAGCAGTATTAGCTGGAGTCAAGGGTGGCAATCCTCCAGTCACGGATGGCTGAAAGAAGGGCACTCCGGCTGGTTGTGTCTGAGGTTTTTGTGCTTGCTGCGGTTGATTCCAAGGGAAGGCTTCTAGACCTGGTACTACCTAAGTCTATGATGGATAAACGTACCAGGTCTGCTGGTCTATCAGTAGTGGTGGGGGATTCATCGAGGGAGCACCCATTGCCAAATTGGGGTTATACCCCCCGGCATACGCTATACCGCTGGGATCATGTTGAAGGGTGTGCTTTGTTAGAGTACATAGTTAATCTTCACTTATTAATTATATCATGTTGATATTAATTAATAAGTTAGTCGTACTCTTTTTTTCACTTAAGCTTTCTCTTAGGTTAGGTTTTTCCTCTTTTTAGGGTTTCATTCACCTTTAAGGTCGGATGCTTATATTTTCTTTTTGAGACTCTCATAATACATTTTGAGCTCTAACATTTTTGAGCACAAGAGGGTTTTGCTTTTTTTGTATTTTTGCTTCATTCTTTGTGATAGGTTTATTGCATGCAGCTGGATCTTGGAGTTGAATCTGATATTTCAATAGTTTCTACATGGTATCAGAGCCTTTCTATTGTAGCTTGTTCAAAGTTTGCTGAAGCTATGGATCAAGCCCTTTCTCACTCGGGTTTTTCTATCACTGTGAAGGAGGCACTATTTTCTGGAGCTGTTTGAGAAAAAATAGACTTAACCATTGCATTCAAAAGGCCCAAGAGAGTCGAAACACATATAAAGTTTGACCATTTTGGTTACTGTGCCCTCAGGGAAATTTTTTTGGCTTACTAGGGCCGTATGGGCACATAAAACGAGGCAAAAAAGTTAAAAAAATAAAAAAAATATATTTTTGGGGGCTGCCAGAGCACGCCACCAACACACCACCCCACAACTACCACCACTCAGCTCAGCCCAGCCTGCGCTCGGCCCACCCGCCGGCACATGACCCCGCAGCCGCCACCGCTTGGCTCAGCCCGGCCCGCGCCGGCCCACCCACCGGCCGCTAGCCACCAACAGTGCCACCCGACCCTTTGCCACTGCTTGGAAGTAGCTTCCACCGATGGTAGCCACTGGCCCACCACCAACCAACCACCTCCTATGCAGGGCTGACATCATCTATGACGTCAGCGGTCGGAAATTTTTTTTCACGCAGTTTTCAAAATTTTCTGGCAGGTTTAATTTTTTCTAGTGACCAAAATTTTTTTTTGGTGATAGCCTTGACGACCATCAAATTTAAATTTGCATCCTAGTGACGGGTGTTTGAACATCAAATTTTTTTCCAGGACTGTGTTTTTCCAGTGAGCTTGCATTTTGGGGGTACCTGTGCCTTTTTGGTCATATCTTGGGCATACGGTGTCCATTTTTGACAAATAAAATATCACTGAAAAGGTGTTTCTAAGCCGGACGTGTTGATGCTAGTCTTGATTATTGGTTCTACCATTTGAGATTCAATTTTTGGCATCAAAGTTGAGGTTTTTTTTTCCTCTCTCTACTTTTGGGAACTCAGGTTTGTCTCTGGTTCTTTGTGTTTTTTGCTTCATTTGTGGTGTACAGGGGATAGTATTATACATTATGTGGGGGGTGCATTTTTCTTTTTTCAATTTCTTTTAGAAAGACCCTTCTACTTCCGTCTTATTCTTCTTTCAATATCGAACCCCTCTATGGCCTGACTAACACCTCATAACTACCACACATGGAAGCCACACATGACCAGAATCCTCATGTCATGAGGTTTATGGTCCTACATGGATGTGGCTCAACTATTTCTACAGAGACCTTATGAGGCTCTTATGCACAGAAACAAGATGGATGAGGCATTGGGCCTCATTTCCATCAATATTTCAGATGGGTTGTTGTTCCACCTGGATGGTTTGACTACACCTAGGGATATGTGGGACAAGTTCTCCACCTTGTTTGGCACCATGAATTAGTTCAAGATTCTCTAGATAAATGCAAAGTTTACCTCCTTGGCACCTGAATCATTCACCAACATTAAGGACTTCCTAATGAAGTTCAAGTCTCTTCGATCTATTTTACAGGTTGCTAGAAAGATGAAGTTAGATGCTGAGTGTATCTTTCTAATACTCTAAAAGTTGCGTGGTCCTTATCAGATTTCCACTTCTAACTTCTACTCCACTATGGATGCACTAGGTGCACGGCATGTTATGCCCTCTTTTGAGACCTTCTATGATAGGTTAACTTGTGAGCAGTCCAAGCTCAGTCAGATGGATTCTCTTACAGGTTCACAGTCATAGACATTTCTTGCCAAGTCATCTCAGGATACACAGAAGTTGAAACTGAAGCAAATATCTGATTCATCTTCTTAGCACTCTACTGGCCCACCATCTTCTTCTAAGAAGGAGAAATAGAAGACTCAAAACCCTAGATGTTCCTATTGTCAGAAGGGAGCTCATGATGAGTCAACTTGTTTTCAGAAGAGATTCGATGGTTATGAAAAATAGATTGCAGATTTGCAAGCTCTTCTTTAGAAGAGCAATATTTCCTCTCCATCCTCTTCTAGCTCATAGGGGTCTACTTTTTTGTCTTCTGCCTCATCTTTGACATCTGGATAGGATTTTGGACAGGGTCATGCATTATGGGCTTCCGTTGCATCCCCTTCACAGGTCCCTTGGATACTAGATTCAGGTGCTTCTCACCATATGTCATCTTCTCAGAATTTATTCTCTTCTTTTGAGGCTTCTCCTATTCCTCATATTCTCATGGGGAATAACACTGTACAGACAGTCTATGGGATAGGTTTGGTCAGCATTCAGGATGGCACATTCAATGATGTATTATATGTTCCATCTCTATCTGCAAACCTTCTCTTGATTTATTAGATTACACACAGTGGGTCAGGGAAGACCGTTGAGTTCACGGTAGATTTAGTCTTCATCAGGGATAGTGTGATAGGAGGCATTATTTCTATAGGGATAGTTAATCATTCCACCTGTCTCTACACATTCTCTCACTTTGGTCCACCATCTCCATTGTTGGAGCACAGCTCTCCTCTTTTGAGAGAGCATCATGTGGTGCAGTCAGGTCACTTGAACCTCTATGTTGTTCCTAAGACCACTGTTGTGACTGCCACACCACATCTTGTTGAGGTCCTTTCTCTTCAGTAGGACTCTTCTTCAACATTGCCAGACCCTCCAGCTCCATTCATCGAGCCACTAGGTGCACTTGTTGAGGACTCTATAAAGGACATTCATCTCCTCTTTGATGACAGTGTCAGCACACCTGTCATACCACTTACATTGGGGATTCCCTTTCAGGATGCTGGTGTCTACTCCTTTGAGCATCATCTTGGCCTTCCAATGACACCTCATCTTTCAAGGTCACCTCTTCAGTGCTCACTTCCTTTCACTCCTTTGTATTGGAGTCTTGGTGGTTTGATCATTGATCCAAGGGTTCTTTCATTCTGGGGGGCTTTGGAGCCTCGACCCTCTCTCACGAGGGGGGTTGGCAGCACACATTTTACTTATGGCTTTGAGAGAGTCTCTTGAAGTCATTCTTTTTGTCTTTGTTTTCTTTTATATCTCTTTTTGGAGAGGAGTTTTTCCCACTGGGTTTTCTCCTTTGTCTCCAGTTTACAGAGATTTCCTTGTTTGGGTCCCTGATCATGCCTTGTTGCTGGGACCCTCTTTTCCTACTTTCATAGCTATGCTAGGTTTGCTTCCTCCCGAGCTTCGCTTAAGGGGGGGTGTTAGAGTACATAGTTAATCTTCACTTATTAATTATATCATGTTGATATTAATTAATAAGTTAGTCGTACTCTATTTTTTACTTAAGCTTTCTCTTAGGTTATCTTTTTCCTCTTTTTAGGGTTTCATTCACCTTTAAGGTCGGATGCTTGTATTTTGTTTTTGAGACTCTCATAATATATTTTGAGCTTTGACATTTTTGAGTACAAGAGGGTTTTTCTTTTTTCATATTTTTGCTTCATTCTTTGTGACAGGTTTGTTGCATGCAGTTGGATCTTGGAGTTGAATCTGATATTTCATTAGTTTCTACATGCTCTGCCCAATCCTACCTGGGGATTTGTTGACACCATAGGATAATTCTAAGGATAGGTTGTAAACCTTCACCAAAGTGTCCCAGTCACCTACGGCGGTTGTTCTCAAAATGAGAGTGGCAACGAAGGGGTCCATTGCATTAAGATAAGTCTGTATGGTTACTTCTGGGGATGGAATGAAAGGGCTCGTGCACCGCTTCAAGGCACGCTGAAACTAATGGTTGAATGCTGCTAGAGGTTCATTGGGTTCCTTTCTAATAGAGATGAACTGGCTATGGGACTAGGTTGTGTCCACATGTATGCAAAAGGTAGCCAAGAATGTGTCCTCCATGTCCTACCAATTGTTAATGGAGTTGGCGGGAAGGTTAAGGTACCAGTTTAACTCACCCTGCCCTAAGGACAAGGGAAACATCCAGGTCATGACATCTTGATTCTAGATCTAGTGTTGCTTCATGACATCCTTATATGCCTGTAAATGCTCTTTTGTGGTCTGTGAGCCTAAGTGCTCATATCGTGGGAAAACCTTCTCTAGGTGCGAGGGCAGGTCATTGATTGCACCCGAAAAAGTTCCCATTGGAGACCCAGTATTACCAAAATATGCAGCCATTGGGGGAACTAGATTTTGGGTAGTTTGAGTGGTGGTTCCTAGGATTTTTTGAGAAGTTTGGGTGTTCTGAGGTATGCTAGACCCCCAAACAATAGTGGCTAGTGTGGTTTTCAAGGTTCATTTCTTTCGAGCAGGAGGCTCGAGTTCAACAAACCTTCCAGGGTTTAAGGTAGACCTAAGGATTCTTTCAAATTCCATTGGGGAGAAAGACCCAATCCCACTGAAGGCTTGACTCCTAAAACTATAGCTCAGGGAACCTTCGGGAGGTGTAAAATCAGAATCTTGAGAGGGGGATGAGTTCATGCCCTCCTTCTAGCGCTAGTTTTTGTTGACGGGGTTTTACTGACCGGGTCCACCAATAGTCATAAGTTGTCACCGGGTACTAGGGGTACTGGCCAACTCCACCAATAAAGGCTATTCAGGGAAGTTAGATTCCCTAGGCCTCCAAGCACCTAAGTGTCGAGTCACGATGGTGCAGGGCTTGGTTGGGAGAAGTGATGGTTTTTGAGGGGGATAGCTGGTTTCTTCAACTCATTCTCTTCAAAGATTTAGGAAGGTGAGGTTTCTCCAAGCATTCTACACTTAGCAAATAAACTGAAAAAGATCCTGCAGGGTCAGAAGTACTTCATCTATCTATAGTAATGTTTAAACATTCAAAACATAGATAATGCTCTGATATACTACACTAAATACCAAAGAAATAAACAACCATCAGTTCATATTTTATCAGTAGCAAGGGAAAAGAGGTCATTAAGCTACTTAAAATATCAGAGTAGAAGACATAAGGAATATGAAACATAAAATACCATTAACTCAGAAGTTTGAATGCCAACAACATCATTGCAAATAACTCTCCCTTCTTCATTAATATTTGTTCCAGCAAACACTGGTGTGTGATATAATGGCAGCTCCAGGGGAGCATTTAACTATTATAAGATGAAATAATTGAGCATTAAACTCTACAACTGAAATGAAAATGCTTCTTTTCTATTACTATGGACAACAAAATCACCAATTTTGCCGACCCTTGGAAATGTGTTAGACTTACTATTTATACACATCTTCATCTAACCCTAACCCTAACCCTAACCCTATTTTACATTACACTGCAATAAAATACAATATTTAGGGGCCGGTACTGCTTGCGCTACCCTACAAAAGACCTTGAGATAGAATAGGCCTTACATGTCAGACGAATAAGATAAGAAGGTAGAGTGGAAGAATCAGCCTCGAGAAAAGAGCCAAGAAAGAGAAGGAAGAAATCAGCTCCCCGGGGATTGAGGCTACATGTCTCATAAATGGGAAATGCGGCACCCTGTCTCCAATGTGCCAGGTGTACATCTGAAGCAGTGCCTCGAGAAAACCATCTATCAAAAAACCAACTACTGATCTGACGTCCTCGATGTAGCCAAATACCTTCTGACAGTATTTATTAACCACATCTGAAAGTGATTGGTTGGCCTTGAGGACCGAGACACAGATCGCTTGAAAGAATATAAAATTTAGGCTCCAGGATTCTGGGATATGAGAACTTACATTCCAAAATAATAAAGAATACAAAATGCTTGGGGTTTCTCCAGCCTCTGGAGAAACTTTATTATTGCTTGTTGTCATTGAAGGTTTGGAGAAGGCAAGAGATTCCATCCTCATCAATTTCTCTAAGGCCAGACCACTGGTACTTAGCTAACTCAATTTTTTCCCCTAGCTCTGAAACATTATTCTTGAACTCGTCGGCCATTTTTGCCACATAATGACCACTAAGGACCATGCAAGTTATCCCTATCATTTGAGTCCTGTCCAATCCCTCCAAGGATTTGTATTTGGACTCTATCAATTCATCAAACTTCCCCAAGATGCATTCCTCTGGAGTGCATGTGTCAGTGCTGAATGGGTCAGCTCCAGAGACCTTTGCAACAAATGCCTTGTACATATTTGAAGAATACTGTATTGTGTTGACTTTATCATGCAGAGCCCCTACCAGTTGCTTGAGTACCTTCAATGTGAGGTCAAGTCTAGAGTGTTGGGTCCTCACAAAGTCAAATGATTCTTCTCCCAGAATCCCAGATTTGGAGACCATCTCTTCCCCAAGGTTGAGGAGCTCCTCTAGCTCTACCTTCCATGCTTCGTAATTTTCCATATCACCCTCCCATATGTTAAGGATAGTTTCTTCCTAATGCAGAACATGTCAAGCTGCATATAAATATAGGAGAGTGGATATTAGGAAATGTTGGGTGTTTCCTACTTGCAGAGCGACCCACTCATCGACCGCTTGGGCCTTCTTCTTCATTGCTCATAGGGAGTCAATGTCCCTCTGTGGTAATGGTGCATCAGATGTGGAGGCCTTCAGAGGAATGGTACTAATAGGCTAGGCCAGCTCAGTAAGAAACCCCATGAGGTTAGCTATCTTTTCCTTTTCCTCTTTGAGCCTTTGAGCCTCCTTTTCATATCGAGCCTCCATGGCTCTGGTCGCTTCTTTTAACAGGTTTACTTCGCCCTATTTTCCTCTCTTTCCCAAAGATATCTCCGTGATATCATAGTCTCTGGCCTTGGCTGTTGCCTCATCGGCGTCTGGGGGAGGTGTTACCATAACTACAACTGTTTCTCTACCTGGCCCAGTTCAAAGAGTATGAACCATCCGGGATTTCTTAGCCTTTGGTGGTTCCTGGACCTGTGCCATCATTTTGGCTAGAGAGAGGTGAGCTCTTAGGGTGGACAGAGCCTTTCTCTTCTTTCTCTCCACTAACCACTGAGGTGGCAAGGGTGGCTTATTCTCCAAAGTATATTCTTTTGGATCTTCCCTGGTGCCCTGTTGTTGTTCCTCCTCAGTGGTGTGAGTCTCACCCGCCCTTTTCTCTTTATGTTGGGCTTCATCAGGAACATTTCCCCCAGTGACATTTGTTTCCTTAGCCTTATCCTCTACATCTTTAGCTTTGTCTGGACCTTTATCAACTATCCCAGGGGTTTCCTCCTCTTGTTTTTCTTTCTCTTCGGCCTTGGTCATCGGGATCTCTTCTTCTTCTAATAGATCCTTTGGAAATAGGGGAGGTACCGGGCCATGATTTAGTGTTTGTACCATGGTTATTACCTACCTAAAGGTTTCTCCAGGGAGTGGCACTTGGAACATGGCGGCTGAGGTAACGGTTTCTCCCGTAGGTAGTAGACGCCACTTTTTCACTCTGTTTTTGTTGGTCCATCCCCATATCTTGCATCTCCAAAACTTCGGAGGTGGTTTCTTGCTCTATTTCATTTTCTTCTTCCATTTTCTCTTCCTGCTCCTATGCAGTTCTTTATTCCTCAGCCTCCTCTTGTGCTGGGACTTCAGCCTCCATTTTCTTGATGTCCCCCTGAAGATTATCAAATTCATCGGTTGCAAAAATATTGTCAAACTTTCCCTGTGGGGGAGGGTTGTCTAGGACATCAGTAGGCTCTATTTCCTTTTCTAACTCCGGGGAGTCAGAAGAAAAAATTTCAACTTGTGGAGTCTGGGGCATCCCCAACTCTGGCTCTTTTTTGGGCTTTGGGTCAAGCCTCCTCCTCTGGGTAATCAAGGGTGGACCCACATCCCTTACTGCTACTTGTTCCACCAGATCCACCCCTGTTTCCTTAACCATCAAGGCTACTAGTGAAGGGGAGGAGGGGGGAAGAATAGGTCTGGCCATTGACGCCAGGGTTTCTAGCCGCGTGATTATTCTATCTTTCATCTGCTGGGAGGCTGCCAGTGACTACTTTAGCTATTCCTTTATAGGGACTTCTTGCACAGGAGGAGTTATCATTATTCCTTTCCCTTTATCCACTCCCTGTGAAGAAGTCCTGGCCCCTGGGGTTTCCTTTGGTACTCGCTGGGCTGCTCTGCAGACACTCCCCGGGCACACCCTCTTGAAGTAAGCATGGCTGCGTTCGACCACCTCACAGGTGAAGTCCTTAATGGTGGACCCTTTCTAGGCATCCCAGTTTACTGATGGGAGGGCCAACGTATCGATCCCCTTTGCTTTGTACTGGGGATCTATCATAGAGCGGACGTCTGAGAAGTCCTCCAGGAATCTCTGGAGCTTCAATCTTTCCATCATACCTGTGGTCATCCTGACATAGTGCCAGCTCCTGACCTCCACGTCATCCTGGCAGTATTCCCAAAAGTCCTCTATATGGTATTGATGGGGCTCTGATGCCCGGGGAAGTGCTGCTGCAATCTTGCCATGCGGATCAAAATGCTTCCGTGCCAAGTAGAATTCTGCCAAGTTATAACTTTTTAGTTCATTGTCCACTTCTTTGGCAGCGGCCAGACTACATGAATAATTCCCACAAGTGATTTGGAATGGAATATTAGTTACCTTCTTTAGGGCATAGGATGCTTGTAGCTCCATTATCTGCCTGCAATATTCCAGGAGGACTATCTTGTCCCCGTAGTGTTTGGGCAACAAGTAGGGTTTTCTGGAGAAGCCGGTCACCCTTATATAAGTATGCTACTGCAATTGTATATAATAATGTCTGTAACTCTAGACCAAATTCATCATCTCTGTGGACAGGTGGTATCTTGCATCCTAGGTGGGTGTGAGCAGGTGGTAGTAAATGAACGCGTCGTTTAATCGGCAAAAACTAGGGAAACTGGCCTCCCATTGAATCTGTGGAAAGGAGTCCCAAGGGGCCTTCTGACCTGAGCTAATCCTAAGTATGTCATCAGTGAGTAGCCCATTGGTGTGGGGTCTCTACTGTGCTAGGGCCCAAAGAACATAAGAAGTCATATAAAATTTCTTCTTCTTGGCCAGTTGAACGAACTGGGAGTCGACATGATTTGAAATTATGGCCGCCCAGTCAAAAAACTCCCTTGCTGTACTTATACCAAGCAAGAATTAGTACATCCATCCAGAAAAGTCTCAGGCATGCTATTTCCCGAAGACCCGGCATAGTGCTATTATCCCCATCTGGATGCTCTTTTTGAATTCAGACTTGGGGATCTCTAGCTTCATCCTCTTGGGGTCCCTCTTCAGGACTTTGAGCCAATTGTTATTCATATATTTGTGGGCCACCTCCTCTAATTGCTTGAATTGGGCCAAGGAATAAGATCGGGTGACCATGGTCGACTTGGAAAATTGAGGGATTCCCAAGCTCCTCTAGAAGGTATTAGGATCAAGAGACACTAAAGGAGTGTGGTACCCTGTTGGCTTTGGCGGTGCGAGCATAGCAGCCCGAACAAATGTGTTATAAAGAGCTGAGAGCATGAGAATAAGCTCCGGTGACTACACCGACCATGGGAAGCAAGTTGCTTTAAGGATGCTGGAGTTTCCAATTTTAATGGCCAAAGGATCTCTGGCATGTCGTTGAATGTACGTAACTTCAACCAAGGCCTGCATTTCTGGCCATGTTCCAATGCTAGTGTCGGTAAGAAGCTAGACCTTGGACTCAATCTTTGAGCCCGTAATGACTTTGTCCTTTACGTATTTCAGGCTCAAAGGCATCTTTTCCAGAGCCTTCTCCATTTTTGATCTTACTGCCACCCTGGTACTTGCCGTGGAAGGTAGTTCCAGACTTCTGGGTGGTGAGGATACGGATGCTTCATACATGTTTGAAAGTACTGCTCCAAAAATCTATAAGGCAAAGTGACCATTAGAACACACTAATAAATAAATACTTCATGGTCCAGAGATCTTACCACTCTGGTGTTCGCTTCCCCTAAAAAGTTAGTTTCATTCAAAACTTCGGACAACATACATGTACATATCGTGAACTTAGAAATTTGATTAACCTTCTGGGTCCAGGAATTTTATCACATTTGGTAAGAAGGACATGGGATGGATGATCGCAGGAGACCCAGAGCCCAAGGAAATGACTGTTGGTAGAAGTGTACAAAAGGAAAACCATCAGACCCACGTGGGCACCATGTGGGTGAGTAATAAATGGGAGTTATGGTGATGACAGCGGGGCCAACTATCCAAATGTGCAAAAAGTGAAGGCCACTTGGACAAATTTAAATGTGCGCATGGGACATAAATGAGGGTCAAGCTAGTTTTACGGAGGAGAGAGAAAACCACCTGTTTGAAACCGGCCGAGAGCCGAGTTTCAAATAGGTGGTATTCTGCTCAAAATAAGCTTGCGGATGAAAATCAGTGACATAGGCAGCACGTCAAGCTTGCTAAGCTACCCGGCAGGATACACATATGATATACATCAAAGATGAGGGATATATACATGTAGACTAAAGGGATATACAACAAATATACACTGAATTTATACATATATACACTGCAGAATGAATATCTATAAGAAACCAGGCAAAGCACTGAATATCTACAACTTCCTACACTATATATAGACTAGACTACACTTGCACAGAGGGCAGACAACCCTTTGACAGAGCTGACCCACCAACGGGCGACAAACCAGAAAGAAATGAAAGACGAACAAACAAAAAAGCAAAGGCAAACACAAAAACCAACGACACCAGACAGCAGGAAAGACGAAGGGAGAGGAGGCACCAACCTAAAAATGTAGAAAGGAGAGGAAAAGAAGCCTCCGCGGAAGCTCTGCAACAACTAAAACTACCAAACGATCACAACCAGCCACCACAAACTACTCACAATCACTTGGAAATGCTAGAAATGATTAGCACCAGATTATCGCTAAATTGCTGTAAATTGCTCTGAAATCACTCTAATTGCTTGAGTTTCTAATCACGGTAAATGTGAAAATGAAAGGTAACTTCTATTTATACCCACAGTAAAAAGAAAGCCACCTTCCCATCTGCAAACTCCAGATAGATAGACATCCGGACTCTGAGCCCGGGGATTCCCTGCGACGATATCATCTTAAGGAAAGAGAACATCGTGGTGAAGAATCCTGGAGTCTGGAATCTCGCTCCCGACAAAGGACAACCAACTCTGTGACTGGGGTTCCGGAGGCACAAGAAACCAACAAAATAAAGCACAACCATAGGGAAGAAAACCTCAGAGAAGGAAAACAAAAGAAAACAAAGAAAAAGACAAGGCAAGAGCCAAAACAAAAAAAAAAAAAGGGGGACCCAACATTTTGCACACAAAATGTAGGGATAGGGATGCAGGGTATAACAGTACCCAAGGTTCACCTACCCATTGAGTGAAAAGAGGTGCTTGTTCTATGTTGACTTGTCAAGGTTCACTTGATATTTGAGTTGAATTTGACCCTTGAGCCAGATGTTATTCATTTTCAACTTTAGGAGGAATTGCATAAGTGTGACTGGTATCAACTTCTATGTCATGAAAAGATTCTTTGGACAAGGAATCCCACTCATAGTCCCTAGCATCATCTTCTCTTTCAGAACCTACCATATGAATATGTGCATGGAAATCATGCATGGGACTTGAACTTTCTCCTTTATGTTGGAAACCTATGCCGACTTTCTCTTCTTTGGCTCTCCAAACGGGTTCAATAGGTTCTAACAACCCTCTATGTCGAACTTCTAAGGGTCCTCTTCCCTTATACCCCATTTTATTCATGATATCAAAACCTTTGCCATATTGATTAGTTTGGATATTAATATGTTGCACCCTTTCATTAGGATTAGCTGAATTATCATCCTCTTTATAGAGCCATTGTAATACCTCATCATCTTCTTTGTCTATTTATTGTTTGTCGCATTCCCTCACAAAATGGTCATTGTACTGATGAGGTTGATGATTGTTGGATGGTTTCCCATGTGTCCTTGGAGATGTAGGTAAATCAAAGAGGGAAACAAAATATTCCCCAACTCCTTTTGAGTTAATTTTACATTGTTTTTCAAATTGGTGCATTAGGTCACTCATCTTTTCATAATGATCTTTCTTAGTTTGTTCTCTTTCTTCCTTAGTGGGTTTATAAGATTCAAATCTCAATGTTGAAGTTTGAACTGAAGTATCCTTTGAATTTAAATCCTCGTAACTCATCTTTTCTTTTCCCTTAGTCGATGTAGTCGAGTTAGTTTGAATAGGGTTAGGAGTAGATGTGACTTTTTGTAATGCCCCTCCAACCCTCACAAAACCTGATTATGCTTGTTGGAAGTTTGAGACTTTTATTCTCTACTAATGATTCTGATTGAAGTTAGGATTCTAATCTATCTCATCTCCACGTAAGTCTTTGATGTATATTTATCTTTGAGTAGTGGTGCCAACTATGTGTTCATGATATTTTAGGAACATTGTGTTATGAAACAATTTGATATGTTGTTGTGTGAGGAACTTCCTTTTTGATGGTTTGAGTACA
>MU228046.1:897902-925533 GCA_018584345.1 Thuja plicata | reverse complement strand
ATATCTTTTCTCTTGCTTCTTCATGTCAATTTTGGTTGACATGGTGCTAAACAGGCCAAATGCTTGCATGAAAGAATTTTGATTTAACACAAGCAAATTAGTGCCATCTTCCCTTTTGATGGTCTTTTGGAGTACATCATAGTGATTAGCCAGTTCTAGAAATAGGTCAACATCAAGGAAAACATCAGGCACTAATAACCTACCCAGGCCAGATATCCAAGGGTTTGATACAGGGATAGGCTTATCAGAATTATTGTAAAAATAAGTAAACAGAGAATAACCTATTTTTCCTGGGGTTACTGCATCCCTGATTTCCTTGAAATCATCTTTGAAGGCACCAGCATCAATCTTTCTATTCTGAGTGGACCCTGGCAGCAGCTGCAGAAATTCGTCAGAGAAGCTAGGTTTTCCTTTAGGGTCATCTCCACTGCCTCCACTGGTTGAAGCCATGCTCATAGCAGTACTCATATTTGCAAGCTCTTGAATCTCTGTTTGAACGATATTGAAACAAATCTAAGCACAACTCACTGTATCACTTAGAAATTTCAATCTCCTTAGAATACTGCTACAGCCCTGAATATCACCTTTTTCTCTAAAATAATAATTTTGATCTGAAATAATAAACCCGGTGAATAGGAATGAGTGCACACTCCCTTGTTTATAGCCATAAGATTCAGAGTACATGGCTCAAAGTTCTGGAACGTCAGTTCTGCCATTAAGTTTACATGTCGTGAAACGTTCAAAAACCTAGCCGTAGCTTCTCGAGGTGACAGGAAATCAAATTTAAATCATGAGTATTTTGGTGCAATCACAAAAATGGTTAAGACAGCTGACATGGCACTCTGTGATTCGTCCTCTATCATACATCTCAGCTACCTTTTATACACAGTAATCAAAAATTCTTTTATCTGATTGGCCGCCTGGTGATCTTCTCTGTCACGTCCTCCACTTGGCGCCGCTTTTATAGATCCTATTATTAGGAGACCTCGCGACCTCATTAAGTCTCTTTGTCGCGAGTGTATCTCCTTAACCATGGTCTGATCATCAGATAAGGAGACAATGTAATTCCTTACCTTAGGTAACCCAAGTCTTTTCAGCGATTAGGCGACTATGTGAAAATCTTAGTCGCGCAGGGTTAACCTTAACTCATTTATTATCTCCATACTACGCGACAAACCGTTGCATTTTAACATTTCATGGTAATCGCCAAGTCGCTGGATGCTTGCTTCTTATTTAAAGACTTCACGACAACCCTTTGGTTGCTGAGTCGGGTGATAAGTTTAACATAATCCTTTTCTGAAAAGGTACCCTTTCTCTATTTATGGCGACCTCGCGACATACCTTAATCGCTTAGTCGGAAGGAATTTTTCCCTGGGGCACTTTTATCACCAGACTACGCGACCACCATCAGATCTTTTCACTTCATCATCGAACGGCTGTCTTTTAATCGCCTTAGAATTTTACATACCCTTAAAATATCAAGAGACTTCGCGACTGAGGGTAACATGACTTAAGTCTCCTTATCGCTTGATCCCTTTTCTTTATCTAGTGATCACACGACAACCACTATCATTCTGACAGATGTCATCTATTACTTCATCCACTTTATGCATTCTGGAAGTCTGAGTCATCACTCCTATTCTGGTGACATCCCGACTGAGGAAAATCACTTAACCTAAAACTGTTAGTCGCTGAGTCGTGACTGTTATCCACTAACCGCCAAATATCACGAGACCACGCGACTGAAGAAAAACCTTAACTGTTTGGATGTCCTGATCCAGCGATCATGTGACATGAAGGAGGCGCAAGGTCAGGAGACATTTCATTGACTTTCAAAATCTTCACGCGATCACCCGACTGAGGGTGGGTCCCGTTCATTTTAAAGCTCATATTATGAGAATCAAGCGACAACCCGACCAAAGGAAAATCGCTAAGTCTCGAGACACTTAGAGAATATTCCATTTTCTAATGAGACTAAGTGACACAAGGCAAAATCAAAGTCGGGAGATGTTTTGGCATATTCGTTCCTGGTAACGCGATCAAGCGACCTGACTTAACCTTTTTATATAGCACATGTCTTTAATGACTTAAAAAGGTAACGAGGAAATAGAAAGACATGGCTAAGGGTTTAAAATGCATCGTTTAACATTTGGCCTCTAGGGTTTTTTCAGGGTTTATCAGGATTTTGACAAGGAATAAGCAGGAGAACTTGAAAATTTTCAGAGAGCAAGGCAAGGAACAGGGCAAAACAGAAAAAACACGAAATACAACCAACACTTTCAATGCCAATACTCTTTAGCTAAAATTCTTATACCATGAGTAACCTTCTACTCAATGCATCTGATACCTTTTTTAGTACTCACTTATTGTGCTTTATGGTGAATGTATAGGCTTGTATATACTCCACCCATTTCATATGCTTATGGCTTAGTTTATCCTGTGAACTCATAAAACTCAAAGCCTGATTATTAATAAAGACTACAAATTATTTTGGAAGGAGATAATGTCTCTATTTCCTTAGTTCTTTTACTAATTCATACAATTCCAAATCATATGATGAATACTTCCTCTTTGCATCATTGAGTTTCTCACTGTGAAAAGCTATTGGCTTTCCTTCTTGACTCAAAACTGGACCAATGATAATGTTACTAGAATCACACTCCATAGTAAACAATTTGTCAAAACTAGGAAGTGTCAATATTGGTTGAGTCACTATCCTCTGCTTCATATTCTCAAATCCTTCATTAGCATGCTCATTCCATTGGAACTTTTCTTTCATACCTCCTTTTATGGTATCAAAAATAGGTGCACTTATTTAATTGAAATGTTTGATGGTCTTCCGATAGAACTGTGCTAAACCATGGAAGCTTCTTAATTTAGTAGTTGACTTCGATGTAGGCCAATTCAAGATGGTTTCTACCTTTCTGATATCAATCTTCAAGTTACCCTCTGAGATAACATAACCTAGATATACCAGCTCTTGTTTCATGAACTCACTCTTTTCCTAGTTGATAGCCAACTTCTCTTCATGCAATCTGTGCATTACCATTTGCAGATGTCTAAGACGATCCTCTCTTATTTTTCTAAACACTAGGATGTCATCTAAGTACACTACAACCCATTTTCCAATGAATTCCTTCAAAACCTCATTCATCAATCTTATAAATGTGCTTGGGGAATTTGACAACCCAAAAGGCATAACAAGCCATTCATAAAGTCATTCGGTAGTCTTAAAAGAAGTCTTCCAATCATCTCCCCCTTTGATTCTTATCTGATGATATCCACTCTTAAGATCTATCTTGGAGTAATATCTAGCTCCGCCAACAAAATCCATCAAATATTCTATCCTTGGTATTGGGAACCAATACCAGATAGTAACCCTATTTATGGCCCTGTAATTTGTACACAACCTCCAAGTACCATCTTTCTTTGAGGATATTACTATGGGAACAACACAAGGAATTAGGCTCACTCTATTCAACCCTTGGTCAATTAGTTCCTGGATTTGGTTAGAAATCTTTGCATTCTACTGTGGGGTCACCTTATAAGAAGCTTTATTTGGAAGTGAGTCTCCTAGAATAAAGTCAATCTGATGAATAATAGATCTCTCAGGTGGTAGGATAGCTGGTTGACCATCACTAAATATGGCCTTGTATTGAGTTAACAACCTTTGGATCTCTAAAGGAAACTCTTCCCTCTTGTTTCCCTTTTCACTTTTTGGTTTCAAAACCAAAGAAAAGCCTACTTCATCTTCTTCTCCTAATGTCTTTAAGAATTATCTCACCAACCAATAGTAGGTTGGGAATTCTTTTCTTCTCTTTCTCTTCTTCCAAGGTTGACTATACCCTAAAAGTTATTCCATCTTTCTTAGAGAAATAGGAGTTCTTAACTTGATCATGCACTGCAGCTCGGTCAAACTACCAAGGTCTACCTAATAGAAGATGATACGCATCCATGGGTAGGACATCACACAAAAATATATCCAAGCTTGTTCATTGACTATTAAATGTTGATCTTTATTCAACCAAGTAACACTATAAGGATTAGTGTGAGGTATCCTTGTCAATTTCAAATTCTCAATAGCTTCTAAAGAAACTATGTTATCAGTAGAACTTGAATTTATGATAGCTTTACAGACCTTATCGAGTACCTTGCAATTGACTCAAAACAAAGATATTCTTTGGCTTGGCTCTTATTTTATGGGTTCTTTGAGGAGTTCTCTCCGAACCATCAAATTCTCTCCCATCTCTAATCCTATGGCTACTTCTGCAGTCTTCCTACTAGAAGACTCTTCTTGCAAATAGTTTTCTATTTTCTCCCCTTGTGAAGTAGAGATCTTTGTAGGACATCAATATGCAGGATGTCCAAACTATTGATAGTTATAGCACTTCATTGAAGACAAGTAAGATCCTCTTCCTCGGTTATCATTTCTTTTTCTTGAAATGTTATTTGAATCTCTTCCTCGGTTGTAACCACCTCTAGTGTTACTGGATTCTCCTTGGTTCTCTATTAGTTTGGTCTCACTCTAATTCTTAACTTCAGGATTCGTTCCTCAATATCCTCCTCCGTGACCTCGATTGTCTCTTCCTCTGCCTCTAATGTTTGAATCTTTCTTTTTCTTGAACTTCTCTTCTTCCTTGAGAGCTAGTTGGTAACATTGATGTACAGTCTTGGGACTTAAGAGACTGATCTCTTCTTGAATACTCCATTTAAGGCCATTCTATTATCTTTCCACTTTTAGGCTTTATTCTTCCATCACATGGGATCTTAAGCATATCTTATGGAATTCTTCTATATAGGAAAATACTTCCAAGTCTTTCTGCCTTAGATTCTACCTCTTCTTGTGCAACTATACTTCATAATCATCAGGAAGGTAAGTTTCCTTCATCTTAGCCACATACCTTTCCAACTAGTAATGGGGTTCTTTCCTCCTTCTTCTCTTTCATCTTGGACAAATTTCCACCAAGTGAGAACAATTCCTCTCAATCTTGTCTTGGCTATTCTAACTTTCTGAGCTTCAATCACACTATCACAATCAAAGTAATTTTCAAGACCTTCTATCCATTCCATGATTAATTCAGGATCCATCTTACCACTAAATAGAGGCACACCTTCTAAGAAATTACCACTCATTTCCTTTAATGGTTTCAAGAATGGCTCTTCTTTAAGCATAGGTTCTAGTTCTGGGATCATTTCCTCCTTGACCACTAATTTACCCTTCTCATAAAATTCTCTCATTAGTTCATTGACTGTTGTAGTTCAAAGCTGCACTTCTTCTAACTTGCATGCCATTTCGGCTAACTTCTCCTTTAGGAGTCTATTTTCCTCTCTCTGTTCTCTAACATCTCTTTCTATCTCTGCATTGGACACCATGTTGGATGAATTTATAAACTCTTCTAAAATTCACACCCAAACAACACAAGACAAATTTTCTATCTTTCTCTAATACCAATTTGATGTAGGTCCAAGGTCTAGTTGTTACCAAGAGTCAACCTAACTCTGCTTCAAGGTCTCTGAATGGACCTTATAGGGTATTATCAAACCCTAGCTTGACGAAGTCACTAAGATATTCACCTCGATTTCTATAGACTTGGTTCTCACCATTAAGCTACTATCTCATGCTATATAATCTATTAGGATAGATTCATTCCCCAAGTTAAATCGACTGATTCAACATGAAAACCCCAACTGAGCATATTACACCAAGAACACAACAAATTACATAAGGTGGTACCAAATACTCTCTATATTACTATCTGAATATATTATTTTAGTAATTCTCTACAATATTTCTGATGCAAGGAGGGCTAGTACGAGGGGAGGCTCACCCAACTACCAAACTAGCTTGCAGACACAAATGCGAAAGCCAAACAACACAGTGAGAGAAGAAAACACATAGATCCTTTATATTAACTTGATCAAAATAATTACATGCTAGGATGTAAGGCCTTCCCAATTTTGGCCATATATTTAATGAATTAAAATAAGATCTTCCTACAATAGAGATCACAGATCTTTGATCTCAATATCTAAACATTTGCTTTCTTTCTCTAAGATTGATCCCTAAACTAAGAACATCCAACCAAACATATACAAGAGTCCACCACAAGAGGTCGATGCTCAAATCCATAAGGGAGACCCATATTTAGGTCCACATAGATCCTAGTGAGAGATCCCAAATCAATTAAGCCATCAGAAATTAACTGAAGAAGTCAGCCAAAGATCCAACTTCCAAAATAAGCATCTCAGCAGATGAACACTGAAAATTAGCAACTTTTGGTAAGGAATAACTGAGCATCAAAAAACCTATTGGTAATGACATCACCAAAAACCATCAGTAAAGAATGACTGAGAAACAAAAGACAAACATACCTAAGAAATAGAAGACAAGCATGCCCGAGTAGCAAAACCCGAGTGACAGAGAACAAACTAAAGAACTAAAGCAAACATCTTTTTTTTGGTTGTGCAGGATTGCCAATGACCCAAGATGCTCCTGTATCAGACACCTGGGGTTACAAAAAATGATTCTCTAAATCATGTGTCAGGTCTAACCTAAAATGAATCCAACTTAGATTTAGAAATTCAAGATGAGTCCTCAATCAGTCTGTTCTTCCACTTTACCAAATACTCCATGTATTCCTTTCCTCTTGTACTTCTGCCAATTCTATGTTTCAGAATCTTTTCAACTTCCTCTATTTGCTTCTTAGGATAATCACTTGGTACTGTCACTTCTTCATTAGGTTCATGATATTCATATAAGTCTAAAATATTAAATATAGGTGATATATCCATGTGATTAGGTAATTCAACTTCATAAGCATTTCCACCGTGAAATATTCTCAGTATTTTGCAAGGACCAAATTTCTTCATCTTCAGTTTACCATATGTTCCAATAGGAAATCTTCCTTTCTTAAAATGAACCATTACTACATCACAAAATTCAAATATTGTATGTCTTATTGATCTATCTGCACTATCTTTGTATTTATGATTATTTTCCTCCAGCTTCTGTTTCACATCTTCATGCAATGTCTTCATAAATTTTGCAAATTCTTCTACTTCAGCACTTCTTTTCTCTTCTCCAACAATATATCAAAAATCTGATATACCTCTCGATTGTGTGCCATGAACAATCTCAAAAGGTTTCTTTTGTGTACTTCTATTCATTTAACTAGTGTATGTAAACTCTTCTTGTGCTAACATCAAATCCCAATTTCCTGGTGTGTCTCCAACTAAGCATCTCAACAAATTTCCCAAACTTTGGTTTACAGCCACTCTTTGTCCATCAGTCTGTGGATGAAATGTAGAACTAAACTTCAACTTAGTATCCAACTTCTTCCAAAGTGTTCTCCAAAAATATCTAACAAACTTACTGTCTCAGCCAGAAATGATACTCCTTGGTAATCCATGCAATCTTAAAATTTCCTTAAAGAATAGATCTACTCTGTATACTGCATCTAATGTTTTCTTACATGGTATGAAATGTGTCATCTTAGAAAATCTATCCAAAACAACAAATATAGAATCATTACCTCTTGTTTTCCTAGGTAAGCCAAGAACATAATCCATGCTGATATCACTCCAAGGTTTATCAGGAATAGTAATTGGTGTATACAAACCAGTATTCTGACTTGCTCCCTTTGTGATTTGACAAACTCCATAGCTTCTTACAAATTTTTGAACATCCTTATACAACTGAGGCCAAAAATACCTCTCCTTCAACAAACTCAATGTTTTATCAATACAAAAGTGTCCAACCAATCCACTAATATGTTTCTCCTTAATCAAATTAGTTCTCATTGATCCTGTCAGTATACACAACTGAATAAATTTGAACAACATATCTTCCTGAATGAAATATTCTTCATACTTACTTGATTAATTTTAATTAGGTTCTCTACACACTCTCCACTACTCTGAAAAATTAGGATCACTTTCACACAAATTCTTCATGTCATCAAAACCAAGAACCTTAATTCTCATTTTAGTCACCAAAAATATTGTTTTAATCAATGCATCAGTAACTCTGTTAGAAACTCCACTCTTATGTTTAATCAAAAATGTAAATCTCTGCAAATACTCTACCCATTTCATATGTCTCTGGTTCAACTTATTTTGACTACCCAAATACTATAAAGCCTTATGATTAGTATACAACACAAATTAATTTGGCATCAAATAATGTCTCCACTTCTTTATAGCTTGCATAATAGCATAGAACTCTTGATCATAGACAAAATATTTCCTTTTTGCATCATTTAACTTTTCACTAAAGAAAGCATCAGGTTTACCTTCTTGAGTCAACACAGCTCTGATTGCACTTCCACTTGCATCACATTCAACTTGAAATACCTTATTGAGATCAAGTAAGGCTAACATAGGTAATTCAACAACCTTCAGCTTTAAAGCTTCAAAACTGTTATCAGCTCCATATGTCCATTTGAATTCTCTTTTGTCTCCTCTCATTGTCTCAGTCATAGCATTATAAATAGAACTAAAATTTCTGATAAACTTCCTGTAAAAACTTTCCAATCTATGAAATGATCTTCCCTCAGTGACATTTTCACATGTAGGCCAACTCAATATGGCTTCAACCTTTTATGGATCCATCTTTAAACCATCAGCTAAAATAAAAAAACCCAAATACACAAGCTATTCTTTCATGAAGGAACACTTCTTTAAATTTATCCCCAACTTTTCTTCCTTTAATCTCTTTAAAACTTGTTTTATATGCATCAAATTCTCTTTTCTAGTCTTACTAAATATCCAAATATCATCCAAGTAGACAATCACACACTTATATTAAGGAATTTCTTGAGAACTTCGTTCATTAATCTCATAAATGTACTCAGTGCATTAGTTAAACCAAAGGGCATAACCAACCACTCATACAAACCTTCCTTTGTCTTGAAAGCAGTCTTCCATTCATCTCCTTCTCTAATTTTGATCTAATGATATTCACTTTTCAAATCAATTTTGGTAAAATATCTTTCTTCACTCAAAAAATCCATTATGTCATCCATTCTCAGTATAGGAAACCTATACTTTACTATGATCTTGTTAATTTCTCTAGAATCAGTGCACATTCTCTATTCTCCATTCTTCTTAGGTGCCAATATAATAGGTACTACACATGGACTCAAACTTTATTAGATCAAGCCTTTGTTCAATAGTTCAGTTAATCTCTTCATTCTTGGTCAGTGTTAATCAATGTGGTACTTTGTTTGTTAAACTAGCTTCCAAAATCAGATACATACAATGACTAATATCTCTCATTGGTGGCAATCCATCAGGTATATTATTTGAAATTATCTCCTTGTACTTAGTGAGTAACTTTCCAACTTTTGCATAAATTTCATCTTTTGTATTCTTACTTGGTTTGTTAGGAATTAAAGTATAAAAGATATCATTTCTTTTCGAATCTTTAACAAACCATCTACCTTCCATCATACAAAATTTCACAGATGTACATATATCACCAACAAATTCTTCAACCAAAGGTAACAAAACTTGCTTCTTACCATCAACCCAAATAGAGTACTATTCAATCTTCCATCATGTATAGCATGTCTATCATATTTCCAAGGTCTACCCAACAAAATATGACAACAATCCATAGTCATAATATCACACAACACCTTATCATAATACTTTCCAATTTTCAGATTCACAAAACATTGTCCACTCACCATTAATGTATGATCATCCTTGATCCATGAGATCTGATAGGGATTTGGATGTTTCATCCTCTCCAACTGCAAATTTGCAACAATTTCCTCAAATTACAAACTCTCTGAGCTTCCACTGTCAACAATCACTTTTCAAAATTTATTTGCAACTCTACTTCTGGTCTTGAACAAACTTTTCCTAATCGGATCTTGCTTATACTTATCACTCCATAGTATCTTTTAGATGATGGAATTTCCTTCCTTCTTAGCTTCATTTGGTGACTCCTCTTACACGAATGCATTTCTTCTACTACTGCCTTTCTTTCTTGCACGTGTACATTCAAAATATTTATGTCCTTCTTTACCACAATCGTAACAAGTAACTTGGAATCCTTTTCTGCTATAACCACCTCTGGAGTAATTACCTCTTCCTCGATATGAATTTCCACCTTTCCATTCAGTCTTTCCTTTGTCTTGAGATATGTCTAGAATTGACTTATCTAGTTCAGATCTATTGTTATCACCATGAGATCTTCCTCTTCCTCTATGGAATCTACCTCCTCTACCTCTTTGTCTTTGTTCATATCTTCTATTCAACTTTTCCTCATCTTTTAGGGAAAATTGGTATGCCTCCTTAATGCCTTCCATCTTGACCAGACTAATCTCATCTTGTATGGAACTTCTCAAGCCATTCAGGTATCTTGCAACTCTTTCCACTTCATCCTCAACATGTCTAGATCTGATTTCCAATCTATATAATTCTTTAGTATAGTCTTTTACAAATTTGTCTTCCTCCTTCAAACTTTGCATTCGCCGGATTAGGATAATTTGAGAATCACAAGGTAGAAACTTGCCTTTCAATTTTTTTACCATCTTGTCCCAAACCTTAATTTTGTTTTTACCTTTCTTCTTCCGATCCAATTGCATATGTTCCCACCATAGGGATGCATGGCCTTTCAATTTTTTTCTTGCAATCTTCACCTTCTTATCCTCTCCCACATTTTTATATTCAAAATACTTTTCCATCCCTGTTATCCAATCAATTAATTCATCAGAATCTAATTTTCCACTATACTCAATAGGATTAAACTAAGGTGTGGATTTCAAACCTCTCAAAGCTCTTAGGAATCACTCTTCTTCCTGATTCATCATAGGTGCAGGTGCAGCTTCACCTTGAACCTCTTCAATTTCATCATCACTAACATCATCAAGACGTCTTCCTCTATGTTGGGCTATCTCAATAGCTTCCAATCTAGTAGTCATCTATCTAAGCATATCAGCTAGACCTGGATCCACATTTCCTCTCCCACAAACCATCTTGAGTCCCTCTACAATTCTAGGTCAGATCACAATATGCTACCTCACAACAATACCAACTAGGATTAGGGTTTCAAGAAGGAACTTGCATCTAACCATGCTCTGATACCACCCGATGCAAGGAGGGCTAGTAGGAGGGGCCCGAGGCTCACCCAACTACCAAACTATCTTGAAGACACAAATGTAGAAGCCAAACAACATAGTGAGAGAAGAAAACACAAAGATCTTTTATATTAACTTGATCAAAATCATTACATTCCAGGCTGTAAGGCCTTCCCATTTTCAGCCATATATTCAATTAATTACAATAAGATCTTCATACAATAGAGATCACAGATCTTCGATCTCAATATCTAAACATTTTCTTTCTTTCTCTAAGATTGATCCCTAAACTAAGAACATACAACCAAATATATAAAAGAGTCCACCATAAGAGGTCAGCACTCAAATCCATAAGGGAGACCTAGATTTAGGTCCACACAGATCCCAATGAGAGATCCAAAAGAAATTAAGCCATTGGAAATTAACTGAAGAAGTCAGCCAAAGATCCAACATCTAAAATAAGCATCTCAACAGATGAAAACCAAAAATCAGCAACCGTCGGTAAGGAACAATGGAGCATCAGAAAACCCATCGGTAAGGACATCACCAAAACCTTTTGGTAAGGACATCACCAAAACCCATTGGTAAGGACATCACCAAAACCCATTGGTAAAGCATGACCAGGCAACAGAAGACAAACATTCCCAAGCAACAGAAGACAAGCATGCTCGAGCAACAGAACTCGAGCGACAGAGAACAAACTAAAGAACTAAAGAAAACATATTTTTTTTGGTTGTGCAGGATTACTAATGAACCAAGAGGCTCCTGCATCAATTTCATCTATCTACTCTCTTTTCTATGTATTCCAAACTATGAGTATATATCTATATCTCGAAAATATCTCACATCCTCCAACAATTTCAACAACCTTACACAGAAAGAATGGTCAAGCCATAAATGACCTTCCCATCACTAGAATAGGTGTCCCTACCCATCAAATAAAAAAATGACACATTGAGAGCCATTGTAATTGACCTATCTGGTCAAAAACATCACATCCTATTTTTCCCAAGCCATTAGCCAACATAACCAAGCAATAGACTACCATTACCAAGCACCAGTCCTGAGCGTCAAAATAAAATTTGCCTTCAATACCCGAGCACAAGTCAACAAACCAAATATTACAAGCAACCCCAAGCACCACGTGTAACCTGAGAGACATCACTGAGCCACATTCCCAAGCATTCCACATAGCATACTTGAGTAACCTAGTGTAACCTAATAAAGATTCCTAGGTAGCATTCCTGACCAACAAAATTGCCTGAACACAGTATAACTTAGTGCCATTTCACCAATTTTTCTTGCTAGAGTCTTATAGGATTTTGAGAGTTTTATAAGCTACCTCAACACTCACACTAAACTAAAAAACAACTATTTAAGAAACTATGGTGCTTTTTCACTCATTCACCTCGGTCATTACAAAAGTGGTAGAACAAAACACCTTACAAACCAAAAATGCTTCTAACCTAGGTGCTCGTGCACCATAATCCCCCGCAAAAAAGAAAGCATTTTCTAGGTGATTGGAGTAATTCAAGATTCATGCCTAACTTCTTGAAATTGGTTTCTTGCACCCATGTAGCCTCTGAATCAACTTGTCCTTGTCATTTGACCAGATGTTCCATATAGGTCTACTTCCTAGTCTGCTTGGGAACTCTTGAATTTAGAATTTTCTATTCCTTCAGTTTTAGTGTAATAGGAATTTTGAGTTCTTTGACATCCTCAGTATCTACTGTGAGGTCAAAATCTCCTTCTGGAATTGGTCCTTTATAGGATACCAAATCTGCCACATTGAAAATAGGAGATAATGCTATGTCTATAGGAAGATCAACTTTATGAGCATTAGAACCATACTTTGCCAAAATTGTACAAGGGACTAAATTCCTCATCTCAGAATGCCTTTCTACAACCTTTCTTTGTTTAGGTGCACCATGATCAAATCTTCAACTTGAAACTGAATATCTCTTTTCCTTGCATCTACCTTCTTGGTGTGATTTGTACTCTCTATCAATGCTTCTTTGACTGAATCGTGGACCTCCTTCATATAATGAGAAAAATATTTAGCATACCCACTCCTCTCTTCATTTCTTCCAAGATCCATGAGTTCACATATACCCCTGGGATGAATCCCATACACTCTTTTGAAAGGGCCCTTTCTAGTGGATCTATTGACTATGTCATTGTATGTAAATTCTTCCTGAGAAAGTAAATGATCCCATGATTATCCATACTCTTTGGTGAGGCACCTTAAGAGATTCCTAATCTTTGGTTCACTACTTCAGTCTAACTATAGATTTGTGGATGATATGTTGAGCTAAAGGAAAGATTAGTACCAAGATTTTTCCATAAGGTTTTCAAAAAATGACTCATAAACATAGAGTCTCTATCTGATACAATACTCAAAGGTAATGCATGTATCCTTACTTCTTCTTTAAAGAATATATTTTCTATCTAACATGCATCGTGTGTGGTCTTTCATGGCACAAAGTGATCCATCTTTTTGAACCTATCAACAATCACAAAGATGTTGTCCATTCTCTGCTTGGTCTTCCGTAGTCCAACTACAAAATCCATACTAAGGCATTCCCAAGGTCTATTTTGGATAGGAAGGGGCTAATACAGTCCTACATTAGACAAAGTCCCTTCTTCCTTCTAACAAACCATACAAATCTCCACATAATTTTTGACATCCTGATTCATTCTTGGCCAGTAGTAATACCTCTTAACCAACTCTAGCATTTTATTCAACCCAAAATGTCCACTTAAGAAACCATTATGATTTTCTTGTATTAGGTTATCCCTCATGGAACCTCTAGGTACACAAAGTTGTCCTCCTTTAAATAGAATACCTTCTTGAAGAGTATAATCTGAATACTGACTAGGAAAATTATTTTGATAATCTTGACATACCTTGTATGCTACTACAAAGTCTTCATCTACTGAATACAGATCCTTGAAGATTTCAATGCCAATGTTCTTTAGCAGAACCTATTGTAAAATGAGTAACCTTCTACTAGATGCATCTTCTACCTTGTTCATTACTCCCTTCTTGTGCTTTATGGTGAAGGTATAGGATTTTTTATACTCCACCCATTTCATATGCTTATGGATTATTTTATCTTGTGAACTCAGAAGACTCAAAGCCTTATTATTAGTAAAGAATAGAAATTATTTGGGAAGGAGATAATGTCTCCATTTCCTTAGTTCTTGTACTAATGCATACAATTCCAAATCATATGAGGAATACTTCCTCTTTGCATCACTAATTTTATCACTCATGCTTTCCTTCTTGACTCAAAACTGTACCGAGAACAATGTTACTAGCATCACACTCCACAGTAAACAATTTGTCAAAACTAGGAAGTGTTAATATCAATTGATTTTCTATCCTCTACTTGAGATTTTGAAATCCTTCATTAGCATGTTCATTCTATTGGAACTTGGCTTTCATACCTTCTTTTATGGTATCATAAATAGGTGCACTAATTTCATTGAACTATTTGATGAACTTTCGATAGAACTATGCTAAATCATGGAAGATTCTTACTTCAGTAGCCAACTTTGGTGTAGGCCAATTCAATATGGTTTCCACCTTTCTGATATCCATCTTCAAGTTACCCTCTTCGATTAAAAAAAAACTAAATATACCAACTCTTGTTTCATGATCTCACTCTTTTCCAAGATGATTTACAGGTTCTCTTCATGCAATCTATGTATTACCATTTGTAGATGTCTAAGATGATCTACTCTTTTTTTTCTAAACACTAGGATGTCATCTAAGTACACTACAACCCATTTTCCAATTAAGTCCTTCAAAACCTCATTCAACAATCTTATAAATGTTTTTGGGGAATTTGACAACCTAAAAGGCATAACAAGCCATTCATAAATTCCTTTGGTAGTCTTAAAAGTAGTCTTCTACTCATCTCCCCCTTTGATTATTATTTGATGATATCCACTTTTAAGCTCTATCTTGGAGTAATATCTAGCTCCACCAAAAAAATCCATCAAATCTTCTATCCTTGGTACTGGGAACCAATACCAGAGAGTAATCCTATTTATGGCCTTGGAATCGGTACACAACCTCCAAGTACCATCTTTCTTTGGGGCTAGTACTATGGGAACAACAAAGGTAATTATGCTCTCTCTAATCAACCCTTGGTCAATTAGTTCCTGGATTTGGTTAGAAATCATTGCATTTTGCCATGGGGTCATCTTATAAGTAGCTTTATTTGGAAGTGAGGCTCCTGGAATAAAGTCAATCTGAGGACTAATAGATCTCTAAGGTGGAAGGATTTCAAGTTGACCATCACTAACTATGGCCTAGTATTGAGTTAACAACCTTTGGATCTCTAAAGGAAACTCTTCCCTCTTGTTTCCCAAATTACCTTTTGGTTTCAAAACCAAAGCAAAGCCTACTCCATCTTCTTCTTTTAATGTCCTTAAGAATTTTTCTCATTGACCAAAAATAGGTTGGGACCTCTTTTCTTCTCTTTCTCTTCTTCCAAGGTTGACTGTACCCTAAAATTTATTTCATCTTTCTTGAAGCAATAGGAGTTTTTAGCTCCATCATGCATTGTAGCTTGGTCAAACTGCCAAGGTCTACCTAATAGAAGATGAAATGCATCCATGGGTAGGACATCACACAAACTTTGTCCTTATACCTCCCTATGGAAAATTCTATCCAAGCTTGTTCATTAACTATTACATGTTGATCTTTATTCAATGAAGTAACTCTATAAGGATTTGTGTGAGGTATCCTTGTCAATTTCAACTTCTTAATAGCTTCTAAAGAAACTATATTATCAGTAGAACCTGAATCTATGATAACTTTATAGACCTTACCGAGTACCTTGCAATTGACTTGAAACAAATATATTATTTGGCTTGGCTCTTCTTTGATGGGTTATTTGAGGAGTTCTCTCTGAACCATCAAATGCTCTCCCATTTCTAATCCTATGGCTACTTATGCAGTCTTTCTGCTAGAAGACTCTTCTTGCACATAGTTTTCTCTTTTCTCTCCTCCTTGTGAATTAGAGTTCTTTGCAAGACATTGATATGAAAGATGTCCAAACTGTTGATATTTATAGCACTTCATTGAAGTGAAGTAAGATCCTCTTCCTTGGTTATCAGTTCTTCTTTTTGAACTATTATTTGAGCCTCTTCCTTAGTTGTAACCACCTCTAGTGTTACTATATTCTCCTTGGTTCTCTATGAGTTTGGTCTCACTTTGATTCTTAACTTCAAGGTTCCTTCCTCCATATCCTCCTTTATGACCTCTATTGTCTCTTCCCCTGCCTCTACTGTTTGAATCTTTCTTTTTCCTGAACTTCTCTTCTACCTTGAGAACTAGTTGGTAACATTGATGTATTGTCTTGGGACTTAAAATACTAATCTCTTCTTGAATACTCCATTTGAGGCCATTATAATATCTAGCCACTTTTAGGCTTTCTTCTTCCATCACATGGGATCTTAAGAATAGATTATGGAATTCTTCTATATAGGCACTAACTTCCAATTATTTCTGCCTTAGATTCTACCTCTTCTTATGCAATTGTACTTCATAATCATCAGGAAGGTAATTTTACTTCATCTTAGCCACCATACCTTTCCAACTAGTTATGGGGTTCCTTCCTCCCTTTTCCATTTCATCTTGGACAAATTTCCACCAAGTGAGAGAAGTTCCTCTCAAACTTGTCTTTGCTATTGTAACTTTCTGAGCTTCACTCACACTATCACAATCAAAGTGATTTTCAAGACCTTCTATCCATTCCATGATTAATTATGGATCCATCTTGCCACTAAATAGAGGCACACCTTATAAGGAATTACCACTCATTTCCTTTAATGCTTCCAAGAATGGCTCTTCTTGAGGCACAGGGTCTATCTCTATGATCATGTCCTCCTTGCCCACTAATTTACCCTTCTCATCAGCTTCTCTCATCAGTTCACTGACAACCATAGTTTGAAGTTGCACTTCTTTAAACTTGCATGTCATTTTGGCTAACTACTCCTTCAAGAGTCTATTCTCCTCTCTCTATTCTCTAACATCTCTTTCTAGCTCTACATTGGACTGCATGTTGGATGAATTTACAGACTCTGCTGAAAATCACACCCAAACAACACAAGCCCAATTTTATAACTTTCTCTAATACCAATTTGATGTAGATCCAAGGTTAAGTTGTTACCGAGAGTCAGCCTAACTCTGCTTCAAGGTCTCTGAATCAACCTTATAGGGTATTATCAAACCCTATCTTGAGAAAGTCACTAAGATCTTCACCTCAAGTTCTCTAGACATGGTTCTCACCATTAAGCTACTATCTCATGCTATAGAATCTATTAGGATAGATTCAATCTCCAAGTTAAACCAATTGATTCAACATGAAAACCCCAACTAAACATATTACACAAAGAACATGTAACAAATTATAGAAGGTGGTGCCAAATAATCTCTGTATTACTATTTGAATCTATTCTATTTACAATCCTCTACAATCTTTCATCTATCTACTATTTTTTCTATCTATTAAAAACTTTGACTATATAACTATATCTCCAAAATATCTCACGTCCTCCAACAACTTCAAAAACCTTGTATAGAAGGCATGGTCGAGCCATAAATGACACTCCCATAGTTGGAATAGGTATCCTTGTCCATCAATGAAAAAAATGACATGTTGAGAGTTGTTTCAATTGACCCAGCTGGTCACAAATGTCACATCCCGTGTTTCCTGAGTCGTTAGCCAACATAACCAAGTAACAGACTACCATTACTAAGTGCTAGTCCCGAGCATCAAAATAAACTTTGCCTTCAATACCTGAGTGCTAGTCAACAAAATAAAAACTACAAGCAACCCCGATCAACATCACCAAACAACAACCCCGAGCACTACGTCTAACCCAAGAGACATCACTGAGCGACATTGCCAAGAATTCCACATAGGATACCCGAGTAACCTAGTGTAACCCAAGCAAGATTCCCGAGTAGCATTCCTAAGAAAAACAATTCCCTGAGCACTAGTATAACTTAGTTCCATTTCACCAATTTTGGTTTCTAGAGCCTTGTAGGATTTCCAGAGGTTTATAAGCTACCTCAACACACACACTAAACTAGAAAACAACTATTTAAGAAACCATGGTGTTTGTTCACCGATTGACCTTGGTCATTACAAAAGTGGTAGAATAAAACACCTTACAAACCAAAAAAATGCTTCTAACCTAGGTACTCCTGCACCAGTAGCCCTCAAAACTGAGTTTTTAGTTCATAACTTCTGACACATTCACCTCTCATATAAATAATTGACAATTTTAGATTATCATTTGGGAAACACCTAACATATGTCAAACTTGACATGTCGTGTTTTGAAACAACTTTCTAAAAAATTATTGATTTTAAGTGTTTAAGGGCCAATTAGTCTTGTTTTACAAAGCACCTACCCTCTAAACAGTCTCCCAAACCAAAAAATTTACTCTGATAACCTAGAAAAGGTTAAAATAAACAAAATAAATATTTTTTATGTCTTGAAATATGTCAAAAGGTGTCCAAAGAGGTAGATATATGATATTGATCATTCCCAATGCACATTCCAATAATAAAATTTGGCGGTGTTGATGACACTTGTGTCTGAATTTAATTATTTCATGAGCATTATATGACTCCAATAATAAACATGTTTGCATTCTATTATATTAGAATAATAATTTAAAAGTATATTCCATGTGAGTTTCATAAAATAAACAAATCCTAGATCACATGTAAAGTTTAAATATGTACATTTCAAAGTATCAAGACATACATACAATGAACAAGTTGGATCACATTTCCATTGCTAATAACTAATTTTTTAAGTACAAAGATATGAACATAATGAAAAAATTGGATCAAATATCACCTTTCATATATATGAAAATGAACAATAATTTTGTACATATACAAAAATGACATTAATGCCAAGTCAATAATAGAGTTGAAAAAATGTGGCATGTGTCATGTTGAGGTCGATATATACAATACAAATGTCAAATATATACATAAATTTTTCCTTTAATGACCACAACTATAACTATATGTCTTTATCAATATTTATGACTATGGAAGATCATGAAAATTGAGCCTCTTCAAAGAAGTACGTGGCTGCACAAGGATAATTCAAATGTTGAATCATATATATTTTCTCAAAATAACTAAATACCAAACTATAATTTGTTTGCAGTTGAATTGTTGATTACCTCATTTATTTCTTCAACTGTTGGCCTATGTAGTAAAGCTGAAGGGCCCCTTCTTGGGAAAATGGGACTCCTAACAAAATGGAAGGGTAGAGGATCTATGGGAAGTCATGAAGGGGGTTGTAATAGGTAAAAAAAAATTAATACAATATAATAACATGTATGTCAAGAAACACTAAAACACTAAAAATGCATGGACTAAAAAAATGCATACTAGAGCCTCATATGGATATCCTATACTCGTAGGAGGCACCATCAATGATGAATTATTTATGATCATTTCCTTATGGTAAGTGATAAAATATGTTATAATCATACAAGAAGGAATTAGGGATTTCAAACAAACAATAAAGAAATTCAAAAGGAGCTCACAAGAGGGTTTCAACTAAGAAGACAAACATACTTCTTCCCTCTTTTATGCTAGACCCCATCTTTGACAATTGGGACTTATAACAAAATTGAATGGTAGAGCATATGTGGGAATTTTTGAAGGGGGTGTAATAGATAAAAGACATTAATACAAGTTAATAACCCAAAGTTGTTGAAAAACACTAAGAAACTAAAAATGCATGTACTTATATCTAAACACATATGTTTAACATATATAGAAAAATGCATACTAGAGCCTCAGATGGTTCTCCTATACTCTTAGGAGGCATCATCACTGATGAATAGGCTATGACCATTTTTGTATGAAAAATGATAATATAGAGGCAGGATTTAGAGATTTCAAACAAACAAGAATGCAATAGAAAGTGAATATAAAAATTTTACCTCTTCCCTCTCTTGAACCTCTGTGACATTAGGTGCATTCAATAATTATGTAAACCCCAATTGTTTTTGTATGTAGAAAAAATAAATTAGGTGCATTCATCAAGATCTACATGTACATGTTTAATCATAATACATTTCAACAAATAAATTAAAATTGTACTAAATTACCTTTTGGCATTTGGGTGTCTGTGAGGATATATTTTTCTATCTTGGTGTGTTGGAAGATGCCTTTTGCACATGAGATGTCTTTGAGAAAGGTGGGGTAACCTTATAGAAAGAAAATTAAAATAAGAGAAATGAATATATAATATTAAATCTAAGTTAGAAAAATATAAATCTAAATGACTCGCTTGGGTTCAATTAAAATTGTAAATAAGATATGTGCAAAGTATGATACCGTAAATATTTATTGGCCAAAGTCATTGGATGAAAGTGTTACATCATCAACTTGGGACATTTGATCCCATAACAAGCCCTACAAAACACCAAATAAATATACATATTAACACAAAATATTTTTAAACCAACGTATTATTCTATTTTTAACAATATTTACCTTAAGTGTTGAAGAAACCTATGCACATGGAGTAGAACAAAGACTATGTGGTGTTCTCACAAAACTTGTTGCACCCTGCAATGCATATTACTAATATATCACTTTAAATTATTCTATAAAAAAAAAATTATTTACTTTTATAAGATTTAAGTGATTAATTAATAACATGTCATAAACACAAATAAACACACCTGGATCTGCTCTCTAATAGAAAACACCATGGTCATCAGGTCATCAGCGAGGGCCAAATCCTCTATAGTGGAAGCACATAATCTACTCCCACTCTATGTACACAAATGGTATGTTGAAACATCCTCATTCACATTAATATCTACCCCATAACATATATTCTATAATCTGAGGCATATATGATCATTGGTGAACAACCCCACAATAGGTAATAATAATCATGCCAAAGCTTCTCCTAGGAATAGTGTATTAAAACTAAGGATTATTTTCCCTATAATGAAGTCAATTTGAATTTTCAACCCAAGGACGTATACTTGAAATGGGACAACACAATTTCGCACTAAGTCTCTCATAGAGTCATATCACTTAAGCTGTAGGAAGGAAAATACATGAAAGAGACTTATGATATTGCAGCAGGAAAGTAAGCACTCACAACCACTTAATGAAAATAATACTGACAAATTTAATCTCAACTTTAACCTATTCTATCAACCCAAAGCATTTACTATAATTATCCCTACAGGGGTTGCAGGAACATACATGAGTTATAATGCTACAGGAGGAAACAATAAATTCTACTTGAAATGTTGTAAATGCTAAAAGCAACGTAGCCTAGTCTACTCTAATCCACCTCCCTAGTGGACCCCCTTGGTCAGCTTCTGTTAAATACTAACACAAAATATAAATCAAAATCACTCCTTCATTATATTTCTAGAAAAATTGATTACATCATAGTGAAAATAATGCACAAAACTAAAAGAGTAAATTTTCTTTTAATAAAAACAATGCTATCATCCAAAAACTAAAAATACAATCTAAAAATCATATACCTTTATATAGAGAATTGATATTTATTTAAAATGCAAAGATAAGGTTTGACTAATTCACACCATAAAGATAGGAGAATGTAACTGCCAACGACAGAATATCATAAAAACTGGATAACTGCTTCAAAAAAGTATTGGCCATAGAGAAAATATAGCATAGTTTTCTTCCTATATTCCTTGAAATGATATTTCCTTCAATTTAGTAGGAATTTCCTATGGTTTTATAATAGTTCTCCTCATCACAGCTAGGACATCATCATTTCCTCATCAATGTTGTCAATCCAATCTCAAGCCGCTCCTCTTTCGTGGCAGATTAGTAGCACATGCATATATATTCAAGTCAACTATTCAATTTAATCCAAATTTTAGGAAATACATTCAAATAATCATATGAAATAGTGTGGCATATATATAATATTTAGCAAAGTATGTCACTACTATCTACCCATAGGTCTTGGTGGTTCTGATTGTACTTATGGCATGATCATAAGTTCAAGTACTTAAAAGTTTCACAAGTGATTTGGAAATTTCTTAAAATAAAGCATAAAATTAATATAAAATAGAGACAAATTATTGCCCCATAATATTCCCCCTACAAGAATAATTCTTGTCCTCAAGCATTATAGTTCTTTGCAACTCCCCTAAATTCTCCAACTTTAGTCTTTCCTCTTCTTGTGTTCTTGAAGGTGTAGTAGAATCCTCTGGTTTTCTCCCAAAAGTCCATCCTATAATCTTCCTGTAGCTGGTCCAATTTTGTAGCATTAATGTCATATAGGGGCCATAGAATCATTGTTGGATGAATTTTGAAGGGACACCAGAGTGCATGCCGGATTTGTCTTCCTAACTGTATGTATTTAAGTGCCTGGTGAATTGCTGCTTCAAGTTTCAACCTTCTTAAAAACCTCTGGCAACCTATTCCATCTATTTATGGCTCCAACTAGGGATCTTTGAAATGTGAAGTAGGACATCCCTTGATACTCTATGTATACTTCTTCTCTGACAAAAAAAATTATATTCCTAGTTTCTGCTTTTATGCTCCCATAAGTGAGACTAAACCAACACCATAGTAGAACATTGGGATTACTACTTTCAGCCCCCAAGGGTAGTTGTTCTAATTTTTCTTAGTCCCTATAATTATCTAATTGCCTATCATAATTAGCTTCATTGTGCATCCATGACATCAAGGCTCTTAGATGTAAGTCTCCAATGTAAAGCAAGGGATTCCAATCAGTCTCTTCAGGAATGATGAATTTGTGGAGATACAATTCACAAAGAAAGTTTTGTTGCTATATAGGAAGGGTTTGGTAAAAACCATAGAATTCCTGAGCTATCTTAAACTCAGAATATTTTTCTTTCATATTCATCATTAGTTGGAACAAGAGGAATTTATCTTTCAAGAAAATGGCATATAATCTAGGAGGAGGCCTTCAAGCTATAATTTGGCCAGCCTATTTTAAGGCATGATCCATCTTCTATATATGTCTCTTCATTCACTCCTTCAGGTCTTCTATTTCCTCCTTTTGATCATTAATCACTCTTGGCATCCTCTTCCTTTCTTCCTTCCATAGAGTTGTATTAAGAACAAACTAATTGTACAAACTAAAAAGAATGGATTGCAGAGTAGGTGGGCCAAAATCTTTTGGCTGAGTATTTTTTCTCCTCTGTTCTCTATAGGCCTAATCTAAATAGTTAGTGAACTAATTTCTCTAAAAAGGCACTAGAGAATTCTGAAAGTGAGAGTGAGCTGATGGTTAAGGCAACTGAAGTTAATCCTAATTACCTTCTTTAACACTTTAATGAATTTCTCCAGGTTCACTCTGAGAAGTGGGAGGCTCGTTATCACATAAATCATTTAAATTCTAAGAAAGATCTGGAATGTACTCAACATGGGGTTCTATGATAGGTTTTTCTAAAGGAACAAATTTATTACCTTGGGAAAATTCTAGAATTTTCCCTCTCATTCAAGAACTTCTTCACAAGGGATTCTCCACAAACTCCACACCTTTTCTTTAAATAGTTTTCTTCGATCTCTCTGCTACAAGAGTAGTTGTTGTAGGAGCTAACTTCATTTTCTTACTTTTCGAGACTGTAGGGTTTTGTGGTTCATTCGTAGGGACTGAAGTTTCTTCACCAAATTCTATTTTTCCTCTCTTCTAGTATGAGGTAGGTACATTTCCCTCAAGAGTAGGAGAAGGTCTATTTTCCTCAATATTTTTAAGTTCCCCTTCTTGGGTAGTTGTTTCATCAGCTAACTCAGAGGGTGTTGCACTATCATTAATAGGTTGTTCAACAGGTTCGTCCTAGTGTTGCAAAGTTTTAAACTGAACAAATTCTTCCCATGCCAAGGGAGACACATCTCTAAGGTATTTTTCAACTAACCATTTAATTAGGGCATGATGAGAAAAGAAATTTGTATTTCCTTTTTGGGTTTCTTTGACACTAATGTTCATCATATTATACAAAAAATTTGGAATGTTTACTAGAAAATTATGTCTGACATAGCTAAGCAATTTAAAATTGTGTGTATGCAAATGGGAAAACCTTCCCTCATAGGTGAGATACCTTAGAATGTGCATCGCTAGCTTGTTGAATGGGGGAGGAAGTGACATGCACTTTCAACCCTATTTGTTTATCTCCAATGGAGGGTTTGAAGGAAGAGTGAACTAAGCTCAAGCTTACCTAACATTGTGTTCATTAGGATAATGCTCCCCAATTGCGAGCAACTTGGTTACTTCTGCAATGCGTTCGTCTGTTTCCAATACTATCAAACCCCATACATTTTTCTTTCCTTCCTCAAATGTGCGCATAAATTATGCGAATGCTTCCTTGTCAAATTCTATAAAGTTTAGGAAATACCCAAGCCATCCAAAAGCATTGAATCTCCGGATTGCTTCTACATGAGTGAGAAGAATGGTATGGACAACTAGCTCATGGTGCATCAACTTCCCTCCCATTGTTTTAAATGCTTCCTTCAAATTATGTTGCAATTTGTCAATTCATAATTTCCTCTGCTCCACAACTTCCTAATTTCTTAATCTTCTTTCTTTTTTTGAAACACCCTAAATTTATCTTCTAACTGCACTTAAAACTACAAATTTCCTTGCAATCTCTATTTTTGAAAAGATAAATAATGGTGCTTTCAGGAAGGAATTATAGCTTTAAGTGCAACTGTTTCACACATAACTGGATTATGTCTTTTTAGGGTCACATCAAGTCAAAAATTGGGGATATTTTAGAATTATGGTATGACACTTGTGCAAAAAATAAAAGGAATTAATGAAACAAGGCACAAGTATAGATTTGAACTGACAGAGAATATTGCAAAGAATGATAGGTACACCTAGTAGTGACATGTAAAAATTAATACACTTCCCTACCCCCTACAAAATTAAGAATAGTGTCCACACTTGTCACACTTAGCATGAGGTAAGAAACTGGCGTAATGCCAAATTATAGATATGCCACAATATTAGATATAATTGAAATGTGTGTGCTAAAAGTAGAAAAAATGGAAAATTTGTACCTATCATTTTTCTTCCACATGTGCAAAAAAGGTGGTGAGAATGGGATGAGTGTTGTAGAGGTATGCATCAGCTGATGGGGCTCTTATTGAAAGCATAGAAGTATAGAAAGATGTGATGACATGGAGGATGTGTGGGTGGAAGTTAGAGAAGTGGAGTGGGTTGGAAAGAAGAATACTAAAAATGAATGGAGAATAGAACTTCATTAGAAAATGAAGTGTTTATTATGAGCATACATGAAGGATCATTAGGTTGAAGCTGGATGAATAAGGTTTGCACCCTCTGCTACCGGAAGTAGTACCTCTTGTGCTTGTGGATTTCTATCTCTAAATTACTTTAGGAATTCATCCTTGGTATGGGGTTGATGGTACAGATGAAGTCGATGCCCATTGACAAATATTTTGAAATCTACTAGATCAATTATTGTCAACTAGACTGATCCATAGTCAAAGATATGATATATTTCATATGGGTCTAACCATCTTGTCTATAACTTGCCTAGTATTTCTTGAAATATGGAATCAAATAGTAGTTCCCAATCACCTACTTGAAATTGTTTTTTCTTGATGTGGGATTCATGCCATTTCATCCTCTATTTTTGAAATATCTCTGTGTGCTCCAATGAAAATTTTCTCATCTCATCCAAAGAGTTGAGATGTAGAAAATGGTCTCGCTATGCTGCAGGAAGATCAATGTTTAGCTTTAGTGCAGTGTGTAATTTTTTATTCTCGAACTCAATGGGAAACATGGCTTCTTTCCCATATAGAAATTCAAATGGAGTGAATCCTATTATTGTCTTTGATGTGGTTCTATATGCCCAAACTATTTCTGAAAGGCGACTAGTCCAGTCATGGCAGTGGAGTTGAACTATTTTTGTGATAATTGCTTCAATTTCTCTATTGGTGACTTTTGCCTAACCATTGGCTTGTGGATGGTAGGGACTGGACTTCCTATGTTTAATGTTGTATTATTTCATGAGTGCTATGATTAGGTTTGATGTGAATTGTGCTCCTTGATCAACTATGAACTCTCTCGTCATACCATAATGGGTGAATATTTATTTATACATGAACTCTGCTACTTTATGATCATGTGCATGCTTCATTGCATTCACTTTGACCCATTTGGTTAGATATTCTATGCATACCATAATGTAGGATTTACCATTAGATGGGGGGTTTATATGACCAATAAAATCCATGCCCCACATTTTAAATGGTGTGACAAACACTTGTGGATGTAAAGGCATTTCATCTGATTTTGTTGGATAGCCCATCCGTTGGCATTTATTACATTTAATAGCATAATTGGTTGCATCTTTGTGAAGTGTAGAACAGTAATAACCCATTTTTAGTATTTTTAGAGTTGTCCTCTTAGCTATAAAGTGTCCTTCATAGGGCTCATCATGACAATCATGGAGGATATAATATGTTTCATCTTCATGTACACACCTTCTCATTGTTAGAGTATTATTACTTTATGCTTCTTAATTAAATCATATCGATTTAATTATATAAGTTTATATTACTCTAGTTACTTAAGCTTCACTTAGGTACATTATTAATTAATAATGTGCAACCTTGTTTTTGCCTTTAGGGTTTCTTTCTCACCTTTTATAAGGTTGAGTCTTGTACTTTTTGATTAATTGCTAATACATTTTTCTCACATTTTGAGAGCAATATTCTTCTGTCTCTATCTTTTTCTTCTCTTGTGATAGGTTATTGGCAAATAGAGTTTCTTGGGTTGTGTAGAATTGAGTTTGATCAATTCTTTCATGGTATCAGAGCTCAGATCTGTGGCCGCCTGTTCCTGATTTGAAGATTTTTTTGGAGCTTCAAGGGTTTCATCTTTCAGCCATAGTTTTTGGTTGGATCTGGAAAAATATATTTTTTAGAGGCATCTTGGGCCAAAACAGACCTCTCCAATGAATTCAGAGGATCGATCTGGTGAATTTTGATATAAAATTTGACCTATTTGGCCTCCGGAGCAACTAGAAAAAAATTTCGCCCTTCTAGAGTCGTACGACACAGTTTTCGAGGCAAAAAACACAAAATTTTTTTTAAAAAAAAGTAATTTTTTGGGGCCTCCGGGGCACGCCACCACCGCGCCACCCCGGCACCATCCCGCTGCCACCTCCGCCTAGCCTGGCCTGGCCTGCGCCCGGCCCAACTGCAGCTCACTGGACGCCAGCACCGGCGGAGCTGCCCAGAACCCTAGCGGCACCACCCGGCTCTCTGTCGCCACCCAGGAGCAGCCACCACCGGTGGTAGTGTTGTCTGACTTTCAATCACCCCTTTTTGGCATTATGGTCATGTCAGGTCAGTCTATTCAGTCTGAGTCTAGGTCTAAGTCTTTTATAGGTAGGAAATCTTTGCCAGGCTTCTCTTCCATTTCCTTTTTGTTCTAAGCCGGGTGGGATGTTTTCAAGGTCTCATTAATTGGGTAGGTTGTAGC
>MU228046.1:823473-894495 GCA_018584345.1 Thuja plicata | reverse complement strand
CTGGAAAAGATTATGATCTTTCAATTGATGATCTTTTCAGCAGATGGAATGATGTTTGGGAGTCATAAGTTTTAGACATTCAAAATAACTAAGAGAGATTCTTCATGTAGTGGAATCAACATTGAATTATTCAGGTTTCTACTTCATATTACCGTGTGAACAATCCATTTATGGTAGAGAAATAAATTTTGCAGTTGAATATATCAAGCTAGGTGTAGATCGAAGACTGGTATGGATCGATCCTACGGGTCTCAATGATCCTAATGCAACAAACGGCGAGCAATTTGGTTAAGAGATGAGCGAGAACGAGCTCGACAGGATTTCAGAAATCACCTTCTCTGTGGCAGAATTCTACTTTAGTTGGTAATTTTCCGCAAAGAAGATCTTTGCCTTGTGCGGGTTTCGCACTCAGTTGGTAATTTTATGCAAAAGGCAGAAGAGAAGAAAGAGCGCTATGGTGGACCCCACAACTGGTTTTTGAAGCACTTTTTCTATTTTTTGGGTAAGAAAGACACAAAGCGGAGAATTGGATTTCATCTTCTCCGTGGCGGAATTCTACCTTAGTTGGTAATTTTACGCAAACGTAGAAAGGAAGAACTTCACACTAAGCGGGTTTCACCCCTCTCAAGCGATATTCCACAAAGGAGGAATTTTCTCGTTGTGGGTTTCACACTCATCAAGTGGATTTTCGCAAAGCTAAATGATATTTTAAAAGGTTTAAAAAGCATGTGCTAAAAGCACCGTGTGTTAAAGTTGACAGGCGGAAATACGTCCAGAGCCTTCTCCAAAGGTGGAAATCGCACCCTCTCGTACATTTTCTATGGAGAAGTCCTTTTCCAATTTTCACAATGGAGAAGAAAATTTGGTATTTTCCGCCGGGCACATTCAGTTTGGGATTTTCCGCCAATTGCATTATGGAAATTGATTTCTTGTGAAATAATGATAGAAACTAGGCTGCATTTTCTTTAATACATGTAAGAAAGGATGAATGTCAGTTGCGGATCATGTTATCTACTCTTTACATGTTGGTTAAGTTTGAACATAAGCAGTTATTCGACTCCGTGGCCCAATGGATTCAGCTCGATAAAACTAGTTGGAAATGAAGAGTCTCTGATTCCATAGCGACTGTTTGAGTTCTCAGACTTGAAAAGTCTTTCTCTTTGTATTCTGTCTCTTTGTATTCCAAGAAGAGGGAAGGTCATTGGCTCTTAGAATCCTGATGCATTGTAAACTCTATAAATTCTAAAAAGAATTCAGTATACAAGGTCAGCAAACTTGTTAATGAAGCACAAGTGATTCTATTTACAGAGGCTTTGTCTCATGTTTGTTGCGCCATGGTAGTTGTTCATTTGCATTTGAATAGATAGAACAATTGTATGTGAAGCTGCAGTTTTCTACTGGATTCTATTTCATGTTAGTGGTTGCAGTAAGAGTGATTCCATTTACTTCTCATGTATAATTCTTCTCCTATTCATTTAGTAATTTAGGTGCATCAGAATAGAAAGTACAATTGTGTGTGGAACTGTAATTCCTGCTTGGATTCTATTCCATGTTAGAAGTTGCAGCATAAGCAATTCTATTTGCTGTCCATGTATGATTCTACTCCTATTCTCCTCATTAGAATATGCATTTTTAGAATAGGTAGATTAGACACAAATATAGATTAAACATTATCCTTGCCTAAATTGTTTGTGCCTACAAGCAATTTGGTTAAATCACACAAGGAATAAACCTGATGATCGATAAAAAGACACATTCATTGCATAACAAACACAATTAGGGGGTTGTACCTATCAATTTAGAGGGCAGTGATAGATAACATACACTGACCCATTTGTTGGTGACATCCTTTTGTTCTCTCACCTTGGGTGCTAAAAGAGTCAGAGATTACAAATCTAACAGGACGACAAACTGTTAACCAATAGGTAGCCACCGGCCCGCCACCAGCCAGCCTCTAGCCTACCACCGGCTGTCAGGGCTGACATCAGCTGACGTTAGAAGCCCACCAAATTTTTTCTGGGATGGTGTGACAGCCGTCAAATTTAACTGTGCAAAGGGGTGACGGTCATTTGGACGTCAAATTTAAGACAGGGTTTGTGTTTTTCCAGCGAGCTCTCTTTTGGGGATACCTGTGCCTTTTTGCTCATATCTTGGGCATACGGTATCCGTTTTCAAAAAATGAAATATCGCCGGAAAGATGTTTCCAAGCCCATCACATTGGTGTAGATTTTATTTCTTGATTCTTCCTTTTTTATTCTGGTTTTGAGCCTCAAAGTCAAGGTACACAAATTTACTTTCTAAAGCTTTTCTTGCTCTCTATTTCTTTCAAGCTTTCAGAATTGTGCTAGAATTGGGTTTTATTTATTGTGGGGGGTGCTCTTTCTTTCTTTCTATCATTCATCTTAGAAAAACAAAACATTGTATCACATAAAACAAAACCCCTTCTGCATCTTCTATCTAGTTCTTAAAGAAAACATAATTCACAAATCAGTCCAAGTACAGGGCACTATGGCAGACACAACATCTGTTGAGCTTCTTACTCCACACAATTACCATGTGTGGAAGCCATGAATGACTAGACTCCTCATGTAATGAGGTTTATGGTCATGCCTGGATATAGTTCAGCCAGTTATTCAGAGGCCTTATGAGGCTCTTATGCACAGGAATAGGATGGATGAGGCAATGGGCCTTATTGCCTTGAATATTTCAGATGGGTTGTTGTTCCACCTGGATGGTCTAACCACACCCATGGATATGTGGGACAATTTTTCCACCTTGTTTGGCATCATGGACCAATTCAAAATTCTCCAGATAGATGCAGAGTTCACCTCCTTGGCGCCTGACTCATTCCCTAGCATTGAGGACTTCCTGATGAAGTTCAAGTCTCTTTGATCTATCTTACAGGTTGCTGGAAAGATGAAGTCAGATGATGAGTCCATCTTCCTGATAATCTCCAAGCTTCATGGTCCTTATTAGATTTTCACTTCTACCTTCTACTCCACTATGGATGCACTAGGTGCACGGCATGTTATGCCCTCTTTTGAGACCTTCTATGACAGGTTAACTCATGAGTAGTCCAAACTGAGTTAGATGGATTCTCTTACAAGTTCCCAGTCATAGGCATTGCTTGCCAAGTCATCTTAGGATACACCGAAGCTAAAGCTGAAGCAGATATCTGATTCCTCTTCTCAGCACTCTTCTAGCCCACCACCTTCTTCTAAAAAGGAGAAACAAAAGACTCAAAACCCCACTTGTTCTTATTGTCAGAAGGGGTCCCATGATGATTCCTAGTGTTTTCAGAAGAGATTTGATGGCTATGAGAAACAGATTGAAAATTTTCAAGCTCTCCTTCAGAAGAGCACTATTTCCTCTCCATCCTCTTCCACCTCATAGGGGTCTTCTTTTCAGTCTTCTGCCTCATCTTCAACATCTGGACGGGATTTTGGATAGGGTCATGCATTACAGGCATCTGTTGCATCCCCTTCATAGGTCCCTTGGATACTGGATTCTGGTGCTTCTCACCATATGGCATCTTCTCAGGATTTGTTCTCTTCTTTTGAGACTTCTCCTATTCCTCATATTCTCATGGGGAACAACACTGTATAGGTAGTCTGTGGGACCAGTTCAGTTAGCATTCAGGATGGCACATTCAATGATGTATTGTATGTTCCATCTCTCTCTGCAAACCTTCTCTTGATTTATCAGATTACATGCAGTGGGTCAGGGAAGACAGTTGAGTTCATGGCCGATTCAGCCTTCATCAGGGATAGTGTGACAGGAGGCATTATTGCTACAAGGATAGTTGATCATTCCACCCGTCTCTACATATTTTCTCACTTTGGTCCACCATCTCCATTGTTGGAGCACAACTCTCCCCTTTCGAGAGAGCATCCTCAGGTGCATTCCGGTCACTTGAACCTTTGTGTTGTTCCCAAGACCAGTGTTGTGACTGCCACACCACATCCTGAGGCATACTGTTCTCTTCAGCAAGATTCTTCTTTAGCACTGCTTGACCCTCCATCTCCATTAATTGAGCCACCAAGTGCAGTTGTTGAGGACTCTACAGAGGACACTCATCTCCTCTTTGATGACAGTATTAACACACCTGTCATACCATATACATTGGGGATTCCCTTTCAGGATCCTCATGTCTACTCCTTTGAGCATCAGCTCAGCCTTCCAGTGACACCTCATCTTTTGAGGTCACCTCTTCAATGCTCACTTCCTTTCACTCCTTTACATTGGATTCATGGTGGTTTGTTCATTGATCCAGGGGTTCTTTCATTCTGGGGGGGCTTTGGAGCCTCGACCCTCTCTCTCGGGGGGGTTGGCAGCACACATTATACTACTAGCTTTGAGAGAGTCTCTTGAAGTCATTCCTTTTGTATTTGCTTGCTTTTATATCTCTTTTTGGAGAGGAGTTTTTCCCACTAGGTTTTCTCCTTTGTCTCTGGTTTACAGAGATTTCCTTGTACTGGGTACCTGATCAGGCCTTGTTGCTGGGACCCATTTCTTGCTTTCATAGTTTTTGCTAGGTCAGCTTTCTCCCTGCGTTCAGCTTAAGGTGGGGTGTTAGAGTATTATTACTTTATGCTTATTAATTAAATCATATCAATTTAATTATATAAGTTTATATTAGTCTAGTTACTTAAGCTTCACTTAGGTACATTATTAATTAATTATTAATTAATAATGTGCAACCTAGTTTTTGCCTTTAGGGTTTCTTTCTCACCTTTTATAAGGTTGAGTCTTCTACTTTTTGATTAATTGCTAATACATTTTTCTCACATTTTGAGAGAAATATTCTTCTGTCTCTATCTTTTTCTTCTCTTATGACAGGTTATTGGCAAACAGAGTTTCTTGGGTTGTGTAGAATTGATTTTGATCAATTCTTTCACTCATGACTTGGTCTAGACCAGTATAGAATAATGTATTTTCAATCCAAGAAAATTGAAAATTTTTCTCAATGAGCATTCTTCTGTCCTTAGGAAATAAATGTGTAGGCATATTGTCATCTGCAAGGTAATTAGCTATATTAGCATACCATGGGGTCTTGATAGAAATATAGAACAAATGTTCATCAGGGAATGTATCATCTACCACAGAGGTATTAATGTCATTATTCTGGAGTCTTGATAAATAATTAGCTACAACATTTTATTTCCCTAGCTTTCCAATTATTGTTATATCAAATTCTTGTAAGAGCAAAAGCCTTCTTGCTAGTGTCCCTAAAATGGTAAGTTTGTTCATAAGACATTCTATTGCTGCATGGTCAGTATGAACAAAGATTGGATAGCCTGTTACATAATGATGAAATTTATTCAAATCATAGACTATTGCCACTAATTATTTTTCAGTGATTGTATAATTTAATTTTGACCCATGTAAAGTTTTTTTGATATAGTAAATAACATTTTCAATGTTATTAGATTTCTAGCCTAAGACAAAACCTATTGCATAGTCCAAAGCATTTGTATATATATGGAATGGTAAAGACTAGTCAGGCCCTCTAAGTACTGGTGCTTTTGTAAGAAGGGACTTGAGCTACATGAAAGATTTCTCATAGGCTGGTGTCCATGTAAAATCAGCATCCTTTGTGAGCAAGGTGTATAGTGGACTAACTATTTGACTAAAATTTTAAATGAAGCATCTATAATAACCAGCATGTCCTAAAAATTATCTAACATTTTTTTCAGTAGGTTTAGGCAATATAGGAATTACCTCAATTTTTGTAGGGTCCACTTAGATGCCAGCTTCTAAGATGAAGTGTCCTAGAACCACTCCTACTTGCATAAACATAAAACATTTGTCATTGTTTAGGGATAGGTTGTGCTCTTTACATTTGATCAACACTTTTTCCAAGTTCTTCAAAGCTTCTTCAAAAGTAACACCAAATATGGTGAAATCATCTATATATATTTCCATGCAGTCATGTGAGGTATCAGAAAAGATGTTGATTACAACCCTTTGGAAAGTGGCTAGAGCATTACAAAAATCAAAAGATAACACAAAATATGCATATGTTCCCCAAGGATATGTAAATATTGTCTTTTCCATATCCTCTAGAGCAATTCCAATCTGATTATATCTGTTGTATCCATCAAGAAAAGAGAAGTACCTTTACCAGCTAAAGTATCTAGAAATTGATCAATGAATGGAAAGGTAAAATGATCTTTCTTTATTGCATTTTTTAGTTCTCTATACTCTAAATATATTCTCCATTTGAGCCCTTTTAAGGGACTATTACCAAAGGTGAAACTCATTTACTGTCTGAGATTGGATAAATAAAACCAGCATCCAACAACTTTTGCAACTTAGTCTTTACAATTTCTCTTAAGGATGGGTTAATTCTTCTCTGAGGTTGGCAAAGTGGTAGAATTCCTTCATAGATGTAAATTCTATGTGTACAAAGTTTTGGGATCAAGCCTGTCATGTCTCCATAATCCCAAGTAAAAGATTTTTCATTTTTACAAAGGATTTGAGTTAATAATGCTAATTGTTGTGGTGGTAGTTTACTGTTAACATGAATATTGTGGCCAAGAGAGATATTGACATTAGTTCTCAGCTCAAGCATTGATACTGTAGGTGTATGGCTTGTAGATATCTCATAGGGTAGTAATTGATGGATAATATTAGGTCCTACTGGGAAAACACAATCCTCATAGGTAGACAAATGCAGAACACAGCGTTCAAAAATATCTTTTTCTATGACACCGCCATTGGTAAGGATACTTTGAATCACATCATCATCTTCTTACAATTTTAGGAATGATTGTCTATGTAACATCATTATTTGAGCAAAAAAAATTATCTCTTCTTCCTCATCTCCCAAATTTGGCCAAATAGGAGTACTTAAAGGAGGATATAATGCTTAATTCTTGATTGCTTGGCCATTGGAGATTGTCATGTTTCCTGATCTGCAACTGATATTAGCATCAGTTGTGACTAACCAAGGTCATCCAAGCATAACTAGATAACCAAAAAAATTTACCTTTGGTGATAATATCAAGAAGTCAGTAGGATATTCTTAGGAATCCAATGTGACTACTATATCTTCTATTATACCATATGAGCTAACAATGGAACTATTTGCAAGTTGAAAGACTATTGGAGTGGTCCTTAATCCCTCTATATTCAACCTATGCATGGTATCCTTAGTCATAACAATTATAGTTTCTCCCAAATATACTAGAGCATTCTTCACAGACTGGTCATTAATTATAATATCAACAACTAGGCATCCAGGATTAGAGTACTTTGGAATGACTATCTTTTCCAACATAATATCTGCAATTTGACCTATAACATGTACTATTTTGGGATCCTTTTTCTTACATCCATACTTTTTGAGGCATGCTTCCTTAATGGCTTTCCTATAAAGAGGAATATCTTTAATAGATTGAAACAATGGAATATGGATGTGCATGTTTTTCAATTGGTCAAGGATATCAAATGATGTTTCTTCCTGGGGTATAGGTTTGTTTATACTAAGCCTTTGAGGAAAAGGAGGATTAAATGAGGTGTTAACATCAGTTTAACTATATTTATTAGCTGGTGTGATAGTATTTTGCAAAGTAGTTTCTAGAAGTGTTGTTGATGCTACAGGAAGGTCTAGAACTTCTTTTATAACATGAGGTTCTAGTGCAGGCAGGGTATTACTAGATCTCAAGTGAATATCAGTTATTTCTAATGCATAAGTAGGGTATTTTTTAGTGCCAGTAGTATACATTGGTTATTGTTGTTTATTTTTGTTAGATTGTTTTGTGGCTGAGAAGGTAATTGAGTTGGCCTTGGAGTAGGACTTGTGGCTGTAGGAGGTGGCATTATTGCAGGTTGAGATACTTGAGGTGGTAAGGGTTGATAATGAGGATTTTGATTAGGCCATTGTTGAGGTCCTCTCCTATAGTTATATGGTTTTCAATTCCCCTATGGTGGCTATCATTAATTTTGAGGTTGTGGCCATTGGTTTTGCTAGGGGTTAAACCATTGGTTCTGCTGAGTAGTAGGACATGCATTATTCCAAGCAGGTTGGGAGTACCGAGAAGGATTTTGAAGATTATGGTTCTACCATTGGTTATTATAAGAATTAGAAAATTGCAAAGAGTCCTAAGGCATACCTTGTCTTGAGGCCCATGGTGGACATTGAGAAAAAAACAATGCTTTCTTGTCCTCTCCTTCTATTTTCATGTACTCAGTAGGAAGGTGTTAGTTCTCCAAATTTTCCACTAGTTTGCACCCACAATCTTTGATTTTCTTGTGATAGTGAGGGAAGTATTGAGCTATCTATTATTTGGCATATGCATGCTTCTTTTTTGCATTCATTTTATCCAAGTGTGTAGTAACATCATTTATAATTTCTTTCTTGAAATCTGAAAACAAGTTTGAGATTTCAATCTAAGAAATGTCCAATATATTCCCCTTCACAAGTGTGAATCGAAATCCTCCGCCCTTCTTTATGGTTGATCTTGAATAATTAAGGAATATTTTCTTAAGATCATCCCAAGAAGATTGAGATATATCTCATCCAACCATAATGTCCAGTGCTTCAAGGCAATTTTCATTTACTCCTCTCAAGAAAATTAGTTTCTATGAATCCTCCTCTAGCACATGTTGTGGATTCTTCTGCAAGTTGTACAAGAAGCATGAAACATAGTCTTCTAGGGTTTCATCTTACTTTTTGACATTCTAAAAATGACATCTCCTCTCAAGTAACCCCCTTTACAATACTCTTTGTATTTTTATAGAAACATAGTCTGCATCTCATTCCAACTGGTTGGTGCATCAGCCCCCAATCCCATAAACTATCTTAGAGCTGAATCCTTCAATGTTGCTGGAAATAACTTGAGTTTGTGGCCATCAGTGTTGTAGTCAAAGCTTCAACAAAGAATGTCAAACTCAAACAAAAAGGTGTCAGGGTCTTTAGTTATTAGGCCATAGAACTTTGGAAGTGAAGAAGTGGGTATGTTTTTGAGGTTAGCATTATTAATAAGGCTAGGAATAGGAAATGGAAAGATAGGTTGTGCCATAACTAGAGGTACTTGGAAATGAATTTTTTTCTAGAAAGGAACATTATCCAAAGGATTATTCACAATAGAAGCACTTGTAGTGGAATCATCTAGAAAACTAACCAAAATTTTAGGAAAAGGTCAAAGGTAAACTAGATCAAAAGGGTCTTCTTCATATGAAGGTGTTGTAGGAAATTTAGGACTTGCATCAACAAAAGGTAATTCAACTTCTTCAAATTCTTTGTTTAGATTAACTGATTCTCTGGGAAGGAATCTTCCATGGTCATCTCATCTTCTTCCTCTTTGATGCATCCAAGTAATTATGTAAACTTGTCAAGCATATCCAGGACTAAAAACTACTATCTAGGAATCTGGAAAATATCTTAAAAATGGAAAATGACTCAATAAGGTTCTTAACTTGACACCATCCCTAGAAATGATTCCAAAAATGAAAAGCCCCACAATAGGTAATAATAATCATGCCAAAGATTTTGCTAGGAATAGTGAATTAAAACTAAGGATTAGTTTCCCTATCATGAAGTGCATTTGAATTTTCAACCCAAGGACGTATACTTGAAATGGGACAACATGATGTGGACCAAGTCTCTCATAGATTCATATCACTTTAGATGCAGGAAAGAAAATACATGAAAGTGACTTACACTATTGCTACAGGAAAGTAAACACACATAACTAATTAATGAAATTAATGTTGACAAATGTAAACTCAAATTTAACATATTCTATCAACCCAAAGCATTTACTATAATTATCTATGTAGGTGCTATAGTAACATACATGAGTTATAATTCTGCAAGAGTAAATAGTAAATTCTACTTGAAATGTTGTAAATGCTAAAAGCAACTTAACCTAGTCTACTCTAATCCACCTCCCAAGTGGGCCCCCTTGGTTAGATTCTGCTAACTACTAACATAGAATATAACTCAAAATCACTCCTTCATTATAATTCTAGAAAAAAATGATTACATCATAGTGAAAACAATGCATGGAACTAAAATAGTAACTTTTCTTTTAATTACAACAATGGTATCATGGAAAAAATAAAACTACAATCTAACAATCATATCTCTTTATATAGAGGATTTATATTTATTTAAAATAGAAAAGGTAAGGTCTAAATAATTCAAGTCATAAAGAAAGGAGAATATAACAAACCACGATAGAATATCATAAAGACCGGATAACTGCTTCAACAGAGTATTGACTGCAGAGAAAATATAGCATAGTTGTCTTCTTATATTCCATTATATGATAGTTTGTTAAATTTAGTAGGCATGTCCTACGGTGTTATAACGGGTCTCCTTATCACATATGGGACTTTACCCTTTCCTCATCAATGTTGCTGATCCACTCTCAAGCTGCTCCTCTTTCCTTGCAGATTAGTAGCACATGCAAATATATTCAAGTCAACTATTCAACTTAATCCAAATTTTAGGACAAACATTTAAATAATTATACAAAATACTGTGGCATATATATAATATTTAGAAAATTATGTCACTAATATCTACCCATAGGTCTTTGTGGTTGTGAATGTACTTATAGCATGATCATAAGTTCAAGTACTTAAAAGTTTCACAAGTAATTTGGAAATGTCTTAAACTAGAGGATAAAATCAACATAAAATAGAGACAAATTATTGCCCCATCAAATGGGTTGGGCTGAGAAAAATGGTGCTTCTAATGATGATGGAGGTGGCACAGGTATTGATCCATCCTCTTGTCCGACTAGCTATGTGTCATGATGAAAAATGACATCAGTTACTGACATAGTTGTCTAAAGAGTCTATAACTCAATAAACTCCTTCGAGGCTGCTGGGACTGTGATTTGAACCATGGGTTTAGTAGTTAAAGGAATCCTATCTTGAGGGTCTACCATTCTTTGAGCCCTAAGTCTATTCTACATAGAGCCTCTCCCTCTACCTAGAACTGTCAAATGTCAAAGTAATTTGGCTTCTAGCCGAGGATAAACTCACAATATAAATTTCTCAAAAAATATAGAGGCACCTCCCACTTGTTACAAGGTGGTTTGTCAAAGACCATATACCACCTTTCCCAAAATGCATTTTTCATCCTAGTGTGGACACACCAATGTATAGGAAACCTATTCATATTAGTAAGTAGGGTGTTATTGTAGACACCTAAAAATGGTTCGACCTTGTTGGTCTATGTGTTTTAGCATTTTTAGAATTACAATCAAAATGTTGTTTTGTGACCTAATAATTCCTCTATGTGGCGCATATGATCTTTATTTTATGGCGACATTGTGTCTTTCAACAATGATTGAATATTGCAAAATTATTCAATTATTTACTAACAATTCTACTTTCTCTTTCAAATTGATTATTTTCCAAATCATTTCTGATCAACCCTAAACTGATCCTATTTGATCCTATCTGAACCTATTCAATCCTAAACCAATCCTATTTTATCCTAAACAATTACAAACCTTCCTAAATCATTTCAAATCTATCCTATTCTATTCCTAGTCACTTGCAGAATTGTCTGGACTCATTCCGACCATTCTGGGGCATTGTCCAAGATCACAGATGCCTAATTAACCCAATTTCAAACCAATCGATCAAATGATAATTCACTTTGATCAATCTTGAAATCATTATAGGAAAATTGTCCAAGATCATCGATGCTTCATATCCCCTTTATAAACCATTTGATAACATTGTCAAAGATCATCAGTGTTATCGCTATTAATATATTAATATCAATTCAATAGTGTTGTTCATTATTGTCAATATTATTTATAATTATCATTTTAGGAACATTTTCAAAGATCATCGATGTTCCCCATTTCAATCTTACGATGCCATCAAAGTTCATTGGCACTTATCAATCATTTCCAATCATCATTGTGTGGGTGCATTGTCAAAGTTCATCGATGCCTTGTCATTTCCTAAACTATTTTGGAACCCTCAGAATTTATCCAAAACCTTATCAATATCATCAAAATCATTTCAATTTGACATAAACACCTTCAATTCAACCTATAATCCACTAATTCCCCCTTTGGATGAATAACCCATAGTTTATCCTAGGTTCTAATTGAATAAATAAAATTTATTTATTCCCCTTTTCTCTAAGTCTTCAATAATTAATTAATTTTTATTAATTAATTAGCTAATTCTGATTGATGGGATTTTATATTTTCATAAATATAATTTTTATTTTTGAGGAATATTGATTTATTAATTGAATTAATATCCTCCTAATCTCACCTAATTCCCATATCCCTTAATTGAGGATTCACATCCCTATTAAGGTGCTTCCTCAATATCTCCTCAATATCTCTCCCCCATTTCATGCTTCCAAGCATCTCACCAACCAAAATTTGCATTTATGCAAGGATTTTGTGCAATATCACCTAAATGTCTCTCATTTTCTATAAAATGGATGCATTTCTATCATTCAAGGTTGAACCACAATATTTTTAGAAAACCTCAAGATCACTCACTTCTAGTACTCTCATTAGCAAAGTTGGCCTCTTGTGCAAAGTGTGTGTGGAAAGAGAAACATTAATCTCATTATGGAGAAGAAACAAGGACATGGGAGCTTCCTTTGAAGGGGGTTTTTGAGCTTTCAAGCTTAGTTTATGAATTCCCTTAGCAAATAGCTTTCATGATAGATTAGATAGGTTTAGCATAATATTTAGGGTTTATGGTTACCATAATATGCTAAATATGCCTTTTTCTGGTCTTACATTTAGTAAACCCGTTGTGAATCATGCTTAACTGATGAAATTTTTTTTTTTTTTGTGTCTTTTTTAGGTTCTAGAAGAGAGTTGTGCACGGGGTCACTGAAGCTACGCAGGTGGTCACTGTTCCTGCCTAGTTGGTCACTGTTTTTGCACAGGTGGATAAGTAATGCATAGGTGGTACCCAGACCTATGGAATTGGAGCCTAGAGCTATGGATTTGGTCATATAGGATCCTCTTTTAGGGTTTAGGATCATTTCTTGAGTGTTTAGGAAGTCATTCTGCATTTTGGGCTTTCTCCTCTGCTTTTTCTCTGTTTGCAAGCTAAAATGAACCCTAAACTATTCAAATGAACCCCAAAGTTGGTAAATGAATCCTAACAAGGTTAATGAAATTCACACTTTGATTTTCAAGGCCTAAAATGAACATTCACATTTGTATTTGGGCTTTTAAAATGGATCTCATCTAGCCTAGGGTTTCATGTTACCAAGCTTTTTTTAATTTCAAACAAACTTGCAATTTAGCCTAACTAGGGGTTGAAATAGACTATTTCATGCAATATAAAGTTGTTTAAGTTGTTAAGGGACCTAAAATGAACATTCATATCTGATTTGGGTACCTGAAATGAACTCTAAACTAGTTTAGGATCAAATGCAGATTTGGTCTTTAAGGTGTTCCTAAACCATTTTCATGCACATGCAAGCTAGTTAGGGTTTCAATTTCACTTAAATCTTTGCAAATAAACTTAAATGGCATGATTAATGAACCCTAGCTATGTTTTTGATGATATTTCATGTTTAGATGTTGAGAAAAGCTCTATTTTTGCAAGTTTTTGGTCATTTTTAGGCTTCTAATTAGTTTTTGCGTAGGTGGTCACTGTTGCTACGTAGGTGGTCAGAAGTTGCAAAAGTGGGAGCTTGTTCCTATGCAGGTGGTTTCCCTGATGCTGCACAGGTGGTAGCATGTTCCTGTGCAAGTGGTAAAAGTGGTTTTTTTCAATGCTATTTTTGGATTTCCGCATTCCTATACTTGTTTCTACACTAAGACTACTGGATTTTGGTGTTACTGATGATTTTGTGCAGCATGTTGGCAATCATGGGATGAAGATTAAATCCTAAAAACTACTAATGGTTTTAATGTAGGAAATTTTGTAGAAGACCTTGTGTTTTCCCAAACTCTTGTGCTTTCTTTTTGTAGTTAGAAAACACTTCATTTTGGTGCTTGAAATGAACCTTTTGCTTTCATGTGTCTAATGTGTTTTCTAGATTGTAAAAACCTAACAATCATATGAGTGTATCATCTCCCCTCACCTTTTTGGATCTTGGGTGTAAGAGAAACTCATATCATTCTTATAGAGTGGCTACCTCCCAAGTGCTTTTGTAGAGCCAGTGACAGTGGATGGCCAACAGATGAAAAGATACAACCAAGCCCATCCAAGTAGGATACAAATATGCCATTATGATTAATCTCACAATGGATGGGTGTTGAATGTGTTATACTAGGAATAAGATCTCCCTCAGTACCCTTATGGTGTGTTAAACCTATAGAATGTAACTTCTATAGGCTGGGAGGCCTCCATAACGGAGCTTATATGCCACATGTATAACCACCCAAACAGATTCCCTTATTAAAAACCATGTCATAGTAGCCAAAAAACTTCTATCTATTGGCGTGGAAGGTCGGAGACCAACTCAGACGACCCACACTTTTGTGGCTATTAGTTGAGACAATAATCCCTTGGGAAGTGATGTCCCTTGGGAGTTGAAGCTTGGAGTTCCTGAGAAGTGAGTGCACATGTAAGGAGGATCCCGTGCCTCCAAGCTTCTAGGTTTCCCACTATTAGTAAGTGTGGCTAAACTTCAGTTCAATTGGGGATTCAACAGATACTATCCTTTCTATCCTTAGGAAGTGGTGTGTTTGTTCCTTTTTACAACAACCATTCTGAATGATGTGTCTTGTTTGGGTGCTCAAACATTAATAAAAATGATAACATCTTAAAAACGCTCTCCTTAAAGAACACTTTTTCCAAATCAATCTTCAAGAACAATCAAATGATCACAACAAACCTTGTCTTTGAGGAAACATATGGAACCTTGAAATTTTCACTTGGAACCTATTGGCATGCTTGATAGCCTTCATATTTCATATTCATGAACTAATCTCCTTGCATTATGAATTTGAAAAATTCCTTTCATTATAGACCTCATTTCAATCCTCATTATAGTCCCTTTTGCATAAGTCCTAATAATAGCCCTCTTACATACTTAGCTCATTTTTAGATCCTCCTTAAAAACTTTGTAAACAATCCTAGAAAGCATCCAAATCATGGAACCTCTCCTTATGATGTTGAAAATAGGATCTTGAATTGATCCTCCCTTTTTTCCAAATTTCAAACCCCCCTTTATCAATTTTGTCTTATTCCACCTTTGTCATGATGGATTTGACCTAAGCCTTTTTATCGAACTTGTCCCTTATTCCAAAAATCCTACTTTTCAAGTCAAGATCCTTATTCAACCTCATAAGGTTATGCTCCTAGATTTGTCTCCTTTCAAAATATTAATTGTCAAAGTCCAAAAAACCAAAAACATAGTTGCATAAACCTTATCTTGCATTTGCATAGGTTCCTTGCATTTCCAAAGTTGCATTTCAAACTTGCATTTCCAAAATTCCAAAATTCCAAAAAAATCTTGCATTTCCATATAGTAATCATGTCAGTTTTCACAAGGTCTGAAGCATCCAAAGGGAAACAAGATCCTCATTTACCTATGTTTACGTCACAACTAGAATCACAATTACCTTTTGATCCAAGGCAAGGTGTTTCATATCATAATCAAAGTGACCTAATCAACACGCAACAATTGGAAGAAGTGCATCACACCTTTAATGACCCAAGACATGTCACATTTACCCAAGAACCTACTTCAAGAAATGACCTATGCAACATGGGGTATCCTTCAAATGCTTCCCCAAACTTTGGCACTATTCAGTGGGGACCTCCCCCAAAATTTGAACCAATTTATGTACCTATGCCACCTGGCCAAGGTAGTGTTCCCCCTACACCTAACAAGGAATACCAACAAATTTCTCAAATCAATCAAGTCCCACCCAATATTTTGCAATAACAACCTATGCCAAACATAGATTTTGGATCTTATCAACCTCGTCCACCACCACTAGATAATTAAGATCATGGTAATGCCTCAAGTCCCTCTTCAGATTCTGGAGACTCACATGGGACATTTGTTTCCTTCAAAGATTTACCTATAGAGGAAATTGACGAAGCTGTTAAGAACAAAAAAATTTAGTAGACACTAACATACCTCATAACTCAAGATCTGAAATGATATATCAAAGAGATTCGAAAGACAAATCCTCAATTATTTTTGGAATATAAAACTCCCCCACCATCTACTTTGGAAGAGAACCAAGCCTTAGTAGTGTGGGATAGAGAAAAGAGAGAACAACCCTTCGTTGAGTTACCTATGGAGCTAACACAAAAATGGCAACAAAATGATTTAACTATCAATATTCCTCCAAGGGAAAGGTATATACCATTGGATAATCCTTTATTTGAAGAAGTAGCACTCCCTCCTCCCGAGATGGTAGATGCTACACAAATCCCTAAAAAAGGTCCTAAAAGAACATGGAGGATTGATTTAAAGAACGACTTTCCAAAAGGATCAAATGAGATGTTTGCATTTCCTTGGGGCATGCCAGATGTACCCCCTTTTGAAGAAATGTAACCAAGTGGTCCTCCTTTGGTAGCACATACAACATTCCTAGGAAGCACTTGAAATGCAACAATGTCCAAAGGACCATTTAATGAACCACCATGGGTACCCACATTTGATGTATCTAATGAAACTACTACAACTATACCAAATCAATTGCAAGATCAAAAGAAGAAGAGCCTTGTGGATATCACACCAATTCCACCTAAGGTGACACAACCAACACATGTAATACAACAAGTGCAACAAGCCCAAATGGCTCAACAAGCACCACCTATGGATGTAGTGCAACTAGTGCAACCTCAATTTGTAGCCCAAGTTAACATGATGTCTCAAGCACAACCAGAAAAATGTAAGACTACAAATCTTGATGGCATACTTGGATCACTTAGATTTAAACAAGATCATAACATGAAACAACAGACAATGTTGATGGGTCAAGAATCTCATCTTGTTTTACAACATGTGCAAGGTCAAAAGGTGAAACAAGTGCACCTGTAACAATAATAACAACATACCCAACAATATGTACAGCAGAAGCAACATGCTCTACAAAAAAAATATGTGCAACAATAGTAGCATGCTTTACAACAATAATATATACAACAAAAGAAAGTGATTTACAACAACATTATGCTCAACAAAAAAGACAACAACATGTTCAACAACAACAACAAGAACAACATGTTCAACAACCATATGTTCAACAATGAAAACTATATGTTTCACAACAACAAAATGTGTCACAACAAAAACAACATGGGGCACAAACTCAACAACAGAAACATGCACCCCAATATCAACAACAAGTTTCTCAACCATACTATGTGACACAAGATCATCAATATAATCCTCCACCAATAAACTAACATGTGGAAGATCCTTAGCAACATGCCAGACAACATATCACATTAGTCCATGATATCTCATCTAAATCATCAGAATTAGATCGAGCCTCAAAATACAGTTGACATTCAAGGGCTTCTAGGCAGACACACCATTCCAATAAACGTAAAAAGGCAGTGAATCCTTCGCAAAATGATGAAATTCTTTAACAAATCCAACGCTTACAGAAGCAACTAAATGATATGCAATTCAAGGACACAAAGACACTCTATACGGAATGAGACTTGTGTCCTAATCTGTTCGATCCAAACATTTACATGCCTCCTTTTCCCAAGAATTTTGACTTACCCAAGTTTGAGAAATACAAAGGAAAAGGAAATCCAATCAATCACATTCAAGAATTTTATACGTCTTGCATGGAGGTTAATCATGATGATACATATCTCATGAAACTCTTCCCTAAAAGCCTTGGGGGTCAAGCAATGGAGTGGTACTCTAAACTACCTAGCAATATCAGATCTTGGAAAGAACTAGCCGACAAATTTATCTCTCATTTTGTGTTCAACATATCAAGTGAGGTTATGCTAACTGACTTATGAACAACCAAAAAAAAGGTTGGAGAAACCTTTATGACCTTCCTATTGCTATGGAGGAATTTGGTGAGTCAATGTCCTTTTGATGTGCCAGAAGAACAACAAATTTGATTATTTATCCAAAATATGGTACCTGAGATGATGTATGAGATCAAAATCAAATGACCAAGTACAATTCAAAAGCTCATGAAAAAAGGAATCAACATTGAAGATGCTCTTATTGAAAAAGGAGTATTAAAAATCAACAAAGACAATCAATCAAACTATGAGCACTTCAAGTGACAAGCTGAAATTTTTGTCTCAGAGTAAAAATGTCACAAATAACAACATTGTTGACGCATGGATAGTTAATGTGACATAGAAGAAAGTGAGTCTCAAAGGACCTACTGCTACCAACATGCAAACAATGACTCAAACACCGCCTCTAGTGCCAGCTCCAACACAACCTCAAGCACAAAAAAAAAAATTGGCAGCATCGACCGCCAAGGAACAGAGATGGACCACAAAGACAGTTCACACCATTGGGTGAACCACTCCATTTGTTCCTACAATAGTTATTGCAAAACAATTAAAATCAATTACCCAAGCTCCATGATCCTCCAGCAGTGAAACTCCCTTGGTGGGACGACAACAAATACTGTGATTATCATCAAAAAAAGGGACATAGAACCAATTCCCACTACCAATTAAAGCATAAGGTCCAAGATCTCATTGATCAAGGTGTGATTAAAGTTGAACCCACGGTGGGATCTTCCAACACTGACCACACTATCTTCACAAACCCCTTGGTTGATCATGAAAATTGGAATGCCTCTACATCAAATTCAAATTCCAATAGCAATGTCAATTATACTTAGACTGGCCATGACTATACCATCAATTGTTTCTTTAAGGCTGATTCATGTGTGTCCACTCTCACCTTCTGGGATAGTAAGGATAGTAACCCTAAATGCATAGTCGCTACCTATCATACCAAGATTACTATGCCTGGTGCACCATCGAGACCCAAGGTACCTTCAGATTACAACCTTGTTAACCAGTTGGGTAAGACCCCTACCTTGATATCAATCATTGATTTTCTATGCACATCCCCTAAGCACAAGGAAGTCTTTGTCCATAATGACCCTCTCCATCTGGAAGTCTTTGTCCATAATGCCATGGATTAGTGAGTCATGATAGACGGTGGAGCAGAATTTAACATCTACACTTTGAAGGTCATTCTTGATTTTGGTTACAATGAGAGTGACATTGATCCTTCTAGGAGAATCACAATAAAGGCCTATGATGATGCTGAACATCCCTCCAAGGGAGTCATCATACTACCCATCAGAATTGGTCTAGTTACTGAAAACACATTGTTGAAAGTCTTGGATCTAGACTTGCCCTATAACATGATCTTAGGAGGCCCATGGATCCATTCCATGAAGGCAGTTCCCTCTACATACCATCAATGTTTGAAATTCTCTCACAATGGAGTTGAGATCACCATCCTAGGTGATCCTAACCCTTTCCATTTTTTTTCTAATCTGAGAGAAGGGCCCGCACAATAGGTGCCTACCAATAGAAAAGCCACTTCATCCAATTCATCCAAATATGATGCAGAAACCCTTGAAAAAATTATCAAAGGAAGTTGAAGATTGAAGATAAAGGGTGTGGAGAGTATACCATGGCACAAGCTTTTCATATTTGGAAGCTTCCTCTCTCCCCGAAGTCTTATGGAAAACCAAATTTATTGCAAGCACAACTACCCAAGACTACCATAAAGGTTATTCCCTCACCTATGTTCACTCTATGGGGATGTTTGCATGAAGAACATGTATATGACAATGCATCTAGCTAGATTTTCCAAGATCAACAAAAACAAGAATAGGAGCCCACTGAGATACCTGTTGAAAGATACGGGCCTGGGTTCACACTCATGAAAAAAAAGGATATGATGGCCACATTGGTCTTGGAGTACACAAGAAAGGAATTATTGAGCCAATTACTACAAAAGGCCATCCCCTCCATTTGGGCATTGGATCAAACCATTACAAATTGGCTCTTCGAATGCCAAAATCGCCTCATGTGAAAACGTAGAGGTTGAAAACAATGAAAAGGCATCTAAGTACCCCCCTTATGAGTACACTACTGATTCTAATGAATGGGAATGGATGTCCTATTCCTCCAGTCCTTAAGAGCTTGACCATTTCATCCCTGACCCTACAGACATGCCTATGGTAGACAAACATGTTAACACAATTCTCCCTCCTCCAACAACCGATCCTAATCCCTAGGCTAGAATTTTCTAGGATCCCAGTCCTAAACCTTCAGTGCATGAAGTATTTGACTCTATAGACACTAATGTTTACATCTTTTCCTTTACCTCTGGCCTCAAAAACATCTGCACCACTAACGATGAAATCCCCCTAGTCTACCCTAAGCTTATTGATTAGGACAAGCAAGGACCACTGAGCTTGGATTCCTTTGAAAATGATGAAGCAATAGCGGAATTATTTGAGCTTCAAGAGGGCATACCATCTAGAGACCACAAAAGAGGGTTCTCCATTGACCTTGTTGCTATATTATATCTATGGGAGTCAACTACGTCTTCCAATTACAAACTTCAAAATGATAAAAAAAAAAAAAGAACATGTCCTCTGGTGAAAACTGAAAGGTGCCAGTTGACCATGCAAAAGTAAAAACAAAGGACGTATCCAAGGGTGAAAAACTCTCTGAGGCACTTGAGGATGGAAGACTAGACATACCCCCTCCAAAGGAGAAGTTGGCATTGCTCATTGAGATAACCGAAGAAATTAACTTGGGGACACCGAAAAACCCCAAGATCATACATTTTGAAGCATCACTCTCACCAGAAGAGAAGCATGAGTTTGTTAGATTCTTCCTTGAGCACCAAATCAATTTTGCCTGGTCCTATACAGACATGCCTGGCTTGGATCCTGAGTTAGTTCTTCACCACCTCCCTCTGAAGCCAGGTGTGAAGCCAGTAAAATAGAAGCTAAGAAAAATGCATCCCCAAATATCTCTACTGGTAAAAGAAGAATTGAAGAAGCTATTGGATGTTGGATTTATCAGACCTATAGATTATGTAGACTGGATCTCCAATATAGTTCCTATTACCAAGCACACTAGAGGCATACAAATATGCACTGATTTATGTGATCTAAATAAGGCATGCCCTAAAGATGATTTTCCTCTGCCCAACATCAACATGATTATTGACATGACTGTAGGTTACAAGATGTTGTCGCTAATGGGTGGCTTCTCTGGTTACAACCAAATTTAGATTGCTCCTGAAATCAAGCCAAGATAGCTTTCACCTGTCCTTGGGGAACCTATTGTTGGAATGTCATTCCCTTCAGCCTCAATAATGCTAGAGAAACTTATCAACAGGAAATGACCACAATATTCTATGACTTCATGCACATCTTGATGGAAGATAATTTGGATGACCTCCTCTGCAAATCTACAACCAAGAAAGATCATTTGAGTATTCTGGCCAAAATCTTTGAAAGAATGGAAGGGTATAAGCTCCGCTTGAACCCCAAAAAGTGTGTTTTTGGAGTTGTTTCTAGAAAACTCCTAGGATACATCATCTCTCAATGAGGTATCAAGGTGGATCCTGAAAAGGTTCAAGCCATTTTAGAAATTCCTCTACCAATCACTCTAAGGAAGTTGAGAATTCTATAAGGAAAACTATAGTCTATCCGCCATTTTATTGCACAACTTGCAGATAAATGCCAGTCATTTCAAAATATACTGCATAAGGGTGTGAGTTTCCATTGGAATGAAAAATTTGAGCACTCATTCCAACAACTAAAAGTTTATATATTTCATCCACCAATCTTGAAGCCTCCCATCCTAGGGAAGCCATTTATCTTGTACATTTCTGCCATAGAAATTGCATTGGGTGCTCTTCTTGCATAACACAATGAACAAGGATGAGAAAGAGATATTTATTACATCAACATAACTCTGGTTGGATATGAATTAAACTACTCACTCATTGAATGAGCAAGTCTTGTTGTGGTTTTTTCCACACAGAAGTTAAGACATGACATGCTACACTAGAAAACCATACTCGTGTCCCAGATTGATCCATTGAAGTATCTTATAGGAAAAGTATCTCTCATGGGTTGCCTAGAAAAATGGGTCATGCTTTTGAGTGAGTTTGACATAGAGTATGTAGACAAAAAAGCAATAAAAGGCCAGGTGATAGCAGATCAGCTCACATAGGCACTAGTTCTTGATGATCACCTGCTGCTTTCAGAATTTTGAGATGAGTCAATTTTCTCCTTCATAGAATCTAATGAGTGGCAACTCTACTTTGATGGATCACATAATAGGCATGGATCGAGGGCAGGCATTATGTTTTTCACCCTGCAAGGTGATGTCATACCAAAGTCTTACAGAATCACATTTGCATGTACCAACAATATTGTTGAATATGAAGCACTGGTCACCTGACTGAAACTTTCTATTCAATGAAAAATCTGGCACCTCAAGGTGTATGGTGATTCTCAATTAGTCATCCACCAGGTCACTAATGACTATGAAACTAAGGATGAAAAGCTAGTACCATACAAATAGTTGGCTAACTTTCTCAAGGAGCAATTTGTCACAATCAGTTTCCACCAGCTTCCACGGGTACATAAAAAACAAGAAGATGTTATGGCCACTATTGCATCTATGATCAACATGCCAAATAATGAAGAGAGATTTGAATTTCTCGTTGAGCAGCTATTGCTTTTGGCATTCAACATTCCAAAATCTGAGCTCATGTGTGACTTTGTTTGTCCTAATTCCCCTTAGTATCAAGATGTCTACAATTACCTACATGCCCAAATATTACACCCTGTCTTATCCCAGAATAAGCGTCGAGCTCTTATCTATCAAGCCTCCCATTACATCATTGTTGGTGATACCCTTTATAGGAGAGCCTATGAGAAAACCCTCCTCAGATGCCTCAATTTGTGAGAGGCTGACACTGCCTTACATGAGGTCCATAATGGTATTTGTGGTGTACATTCAATGGTTTTAGTCTTGCCAAGAATTTGGTTTGAGAAGGATATTACTCGGCCACCATGGAGCAATATGCTCATAAATTTGCAAAGAAATGTTACAAGTGCCAGATTTACGGTATTTGATTCATGCTCCGGCATAGGATCTATAGCTAGTGGATTCTCCATGGCCCTTTTGTCAATGGGAATTTGACCTTGTAGGGAAGATCACACCCCTATCTTCTGACAAACACAAGTACATCATCACAACCACTAAGTACTTTACCAAATGGGTGGAAGCTATCCCCGTGACCTACATCACCGACAAACAAGTTTCCATATGCATCCTAAATTATATCATTTGTTGTTATGGATTTCCTCTGGCCATTATTACTGACCATGGTAGCTCATTCTAGAACAAGGATGTTACCCTACTTTGTGAGAAATTCAAAATCCATCATAGATTTTCTAGCATCTACTACCCATAAGGAAATAGCCAAGCAGAGGCATCTAACAAAACAATCATTAAGATCCTACAAAAGACTCTCAATGATGTTGGCTGTGATTGGCACTTACAACTCAACCCAGCTCTATGGGCCTATAGGACCAACATTCACACCCCCTCTGGTGCTACTCTATACTCTCTAGTCTATGGCGTTGAGGCCATATTACCCCTCAAGGTTGAAATTCCTTCATTGAGAGTATCCCTACAAGGCATTTTTGATGATGTGTAGTATAGAGTTTCTAGATTGCATCAGCTCAAAATGCTTGATGAGTGGAAAAAAACTACCTTGGTACACTTGCAAGCCTATCAGAACCATCTAATACAGAGTTACAACAAGAAAGTCTGAGCTCACCATTTTGAGATTGGAGACTTGGTTCTAAATATGAATTACAAAACCCAGCCACACAGAGAGAAGGCTAGAAAATTTGAACCAAATTGGGACGACCCTTACATCATCACAACATCATATGGGTTTGGAGTGTATCAGCTTGCAACATCAAAGGGAGAACCATTGTCAGAGGCACTGAACAACATGCACCTCTATAATTATTATGCATTATTTCTAAAAAAGTACAAAAAAAATTGCAAAAAGTTCTTGAAAAAAGTACAAAAAAATTGCAAATTGTTTTGAAAAAATATCAAAAAAGAGAAAAAAGAAAAAAAATTGAAAAATTGGTTGCTTTGGTGAAAACCTAGTAAATAGGCATCTTGGCACACAAAAATAGAAATCAAGAGAAAAATCTTGTCCACAAGTGAAATCCTGGCAAACAGGCGCTTTGGGAAAGTATCGTGGTGAAAACCTGGCAAACAGGCGCCACGCGTAGTAAGTTGTTGCTCCATTGTCTATCATGGTTCCACTGGATATCGTGTTATTCTTTCCTGATCACATATTTCAATTTACATTGACCCTAGTGCCCCTTTATGGCCTATAACTAGTTGATGTTCTTTGTCTTCCCCTTGGTATACCCAGTCTATCTGTCCTTTTGGCCTCTGTACATAGCCTCTTTGTTGTCTAGGGGCAGATTCTTGGCACTGAGCATCTTTGAATTTGAATTCAAACTGGGGGCAAGACCTTGAATGTGGTTTACCCATGAGATTCCTTTACTATTTTATTCTGGAGATAACACATTGTAAATATCTTAATGACCGAAAAAATCCTAAAAATCCAAATACGCAAAAAAAAAATTAAAATTAAAAAATATCCTGAAAAAATGCTAAAAATTACATAATGTCTTGAAAAAATGCTAAATATTCAAATACGATCCTGAAAAAAGAACAAAATAATTCAATTATCTCAAAAATCCTAAAAACTACAAAATCTCTTCAAAAATCTATAATAAATGTGTACATACTTGTCTTTTTTTTGTGAATCAAACATCATGTTTGCCAACATCAGTGGCAGGATCATCAATCTATGCTTAATAAAATCATATGTGATCTGAATCATTGTGACTCAACATTTAATATGGTTGGACTATTCATTCTTTCGCCCTTTGCTATCAATCAATCTGTCAAAGCTACCAAGAAGTTATCAAATCAATCAATTTGCAATCTAAAGCTATCAATCAACGAACATTTAATGTAAGTAATAAAAGATCAGAATGGCTATTGGCTCACATTGTTTTAGTGAGTATTTTTTTTTTTCTTTTTTTTCTCATGTTCCTATGCTACTTGATGATATTATCTCAACTTATGAGAGTAGCTGGGATGGTTCATGACTAGTTGCTTTTGCTTTATCTTTTTTTTGCCTATTTGATGATCTCATGATATTCTGGGGCATGTATGTTCATGCTTTTTTGGATGGAGAAGATCATCGTCTATCTACATCATGTTTGTTCATGCAAAAAGGATGACTTTTGCACTCTGGCTTTTGTGGCATGATGCATCACATCCCCTTTTGCAATATCAAAATAAGCTCTTATCAAAAATTGCACTTTGAAAGCCAACATTGTTCTACTAACATTTCTTTGTCTAATTTCTACTTTCTGCTAATAATTCTCCAGTCAATCCTCGCAGTTGCCTTGGTCTAGTCCTCTGGTACATCAAAAACAAGTGCATCCTACATACATGCATACATGCATTCATAAAATTGAAAAAAACAACAAAAACATGTGTATTTTTGCATTCATTTATTTATACATGAGAAAAATTTCAAACATACATTTGCATTTTGCATTCATACATTTCAAATAGAAAAAAGAACAAAAACAATTATTGCATTCATAACCTATTTTATTGCTTAACAAAGGCAATATATTGCAATACATAAGCATCGTCATATAACCAGAAAGTAAAGTATATACATAAGCATCCATCCTTTACATCATAAAATATCTTCATATCATATATCAATGTCTCAAAAAAGTATCAGAGTAAAAAAATCAAGGTGTCTATATACACTAAGGCCCATGGGCTAATAATCTATCACATGTCTATCAAAATTGTCCCTCTGCTAGAGAGACCTCCTGTCAACCCCTGCTCTCTCGGTCCTCCTAGTCCCTGTCTGGTCTAAAAGATGAGGCTCCCCCTATGTGATTCCCTATCTTCCCTGATCTAGATAGCCCCCTTGATCGCATCACTCCCTCACTACTCTGTGTCCTCTGGGAGTGCGATCTGCTGGATGACACTCTATAACTCAGTGCCCACTACTATTCTGGCACATCTCTCCTGTACATGTCCTTCCAATACTATGACTCTTCCCGAACATCTAATAACATCATTGCAATGTCATACACACCTACATCTCTAATGGTGCTGATAAACTGGCATGACTCCTCCTTAGACCTATATGCCCTAGACCTGTCTGTATCTCAAGAGGTGAGCAATGTGTCCCTCTCTACTATCAACCTGTCCATTTGTGATATGAGCATTGATCATTCAGTAATCCATCCTACACAATCTGGAGTCCATGGGGTAAGATTTGTAACCCATGTGTCTCTCTCAATTGTCAATCTATCTATCTGGCTCGTAAGCTCTATGATGCGCTATCTCTAATCCTTAAACCTGCCATTAGGACCCTGTCGGTCATCCCCATGTGGTGGCTCATCTATGTCCTCATCCATCTACATAAACATATTACTAAGATCCATGTCATCATCATCATCATCCTCATCATCTTCGTCATCCTCATCTGAATCCTCCTCCTCATCCCCCTCATCCTCATCCTCCTCTTTGGTACTCTCATCTCTAGGCACCCACACTCTTGATATCGCCACATCTAGATCTATCAAAGGAATCGGCCTATGCAAAGTAAACCATCTATCATACTCATCTGTGGTCCTTACATATGCTACATCTATACGTGCTCCCCATGGTTTGGGCTACAACTATACAAACTCTGCATATGCCACCTGAGGCCTAAGTGCTACCCCCCATGTCCTAGCCTCGGTCCTCGATCTAGCAAACAATGCTGTACCTATCGGTACTACCTGTATCTCTCCAAACTATCACCTGACTCACTCTGGGAGTTGCATCTTAATAACTATATGACCCATCACTAACCTCATGATGAGGTATCTCTCCTATCTATAGTAAGGAAGGTGATCCATGTTATCATCCCATCCAAGGGAGTCTCTGTATGGACGCCATGTGAAATCTCTCAACAGATCTATCTCATGTTGAAAGTGCAATGTGTATCCTAGTTGGCCCTGTGCAAGTGCCCCTCAATAGAAGTAAACATACGACATCTCTAGAAAAACCACTCTCTGAGAAATGTGTTAGAACACAACTATGTGCTCATATGCCCACGCCTATAGTAATGTGATCCCACTGCTAATCGATAATCCTCCTCGGTAAGCCAACTAGTGGAGCTAGTAATAGGTCATCGCAAGCATACATGGCCCCCATGCAAACACTCTGCCCTCCATGATCATCTCCTTGAGGACTCTCCCCCAGCCAATAGGGAATCCATGGCCTCATCTATCTGGTACCAATAGACATGTAATAACTCCACAGATAACAGCAATCAAATGGTCATGCTGCCTCGCGACCGTCTCCCACCGGATCTCATAATCCCAGATGTCTAGGTCATCATCATCACTATCAAATAGTCTATTCAATGCTAACCTCCCTATAGTAGGATTGTACTCTACTAGCTTGCCATGTATTAGAATCCTGAGGATGCGCCATACATCCTCCAGAGTCACAGTCGCCTCCCCTGTCAGCAGGTGGAAAGAACTAGTCTCTGAGTGCCATCACTCGGCTAACTCTGTGATCAATCCCTGGTTTCCCCTAATCTTAGGTATGTACATAATATAGTGCAATCCGAAAGAGTGCGATAATCTGCCTCTTATGTCTGCTCAACCTATGATGTATATCCAGACACACTAGTATTCTCTCTCATGTATGTAGAACTGGCAGCTCCTCCTGTGATCACCATGCAACTTTGGTCAACTTTATATACTTTTTGTTTCTTTTTGACCAACCTAGGACCTTTTTTGACCTACTTTGACCTCATTTCTACCTTGTCCTAGGGTTTTGACCAGTTTAGGGAAGTTTAGGGTGGTTTAGGAACCCCCGAACTCTATTTTGAGGCCTCTCTACCACATGCGTAGGTTATCTTACCACCTGCATAGAATGGCCTCCCACCTGCACTGGCTACATAGGTGGTCATCCCACATGTTCTTCCTGCATAGGTGGGCACATGACCTATGCAGGTGGCACATGTAGACCCCTGCAAGGCCCCATTTGACCCCTAAAACCACCTAGAAATGTGTGCAAAGCAAGAAACCACTAAGAGGACCAGATGTACTCACCTCAGGTCTCACATTAGTTGGCCATCAGAAGCTACGAACTCATTCTCCACGTTGATTCTCCATTGGCACTTGATCCATCTTCCTTGCTCCAGAGCTCAATTCTTCCAAATGAGAGAGTGAAAATGAGCTCCAAAACCCCTTCCAAGCCCTTTTATAGCCTCTTGGCTGCCTAGATGGACATGCAACCCTTGTGTTTTGAATTGGTCATGATGCTTTTGACACTCTAAACCTCATATCTTTTGTGTTTGACCTCTGATTTTTGCTCCAATCATTGTCATGGATTTGTATCGACATTGTCGACTAATCGACCTATCACTTACATTTTTTGGATGATTTATCGATGGGGAACCTATGTATCCCATTATAAATGGGGCATGTTTTAATGCTATTTTCTTCAAGATTCTTTGACACAACACTCATAATCGCATTGTATCAAAGATGGGAAAAATGTAGACACCTAAAAATGGTTCGAGCCTGCTGGTCTACATATTTTAACATTTTTAGCATTACAATCAAAATGTTGTTTTGTGACCTAATTATTCCTCTATGTGGCACATATGATCTTTATTGTATGTAAAAAAAATTTCTTTCATCAATGATTAAATATTTCAAAGTTGTTCAATTATTTACTAACAATTCTACTTTCTCTATCAAATCGATCATTTTCCAAATCATTTCCAATCAACCATTAACCGATCCTATTTGATAGGTATTCAATCCTATTACATCCTAAACTGATCCTATTCAATCCTAAACCATTCCAAACCTTCCTAAATCATTTCAAATTTATCCTATTCTATTCCTAGTCACTTGCAGAATTGTCTGGACTCATTCTGACTATTCTGGGGCATTTTGCAAGATCACCAATGCCTAATTAACCCAATTTCAAACCAATCGACCAAACCCTAATTCAATTTGATCAATCTTGTCATCATTACAGGAGCATTGTCCAAGATCATCGATGCTTCATATCCCCTTTATCAACCATTTGATAACATTGTCAAAGATCATCAGTGTTATCGCTATCAATCTATCAATATCAATTCAATAGTATTGTTCATTATTGTCAATACTATTTCTGATTATCATTTCAAGAACATTGTCAAAGATCATTGATGTTCCCCATTTCAATCTTATGACACCATCAAAGTTCATTGGTTCTTTTAAATCATTTCCAATCATCATTGCGCGGGTGCATTGTCAAATTTCATCAATGCCTCGTGATTTCCTAAACTATTTTGGAACCCTCAGAATTGATCCAAACCCTTATCAATATTATCAAAATCATTTCAATTGGACATCAAAACCTTCAATTTGACCTATAATACACTAATTTCCCCCTTTGGATGAATAACCCATAGTTTATCCTAGGTTCTAATTGAATAAATAAATAAACTTTATTTATTCCCCTTTTCCCTAAGTCTTCAATAAAATTAATTAATTAGCTAATTTTGATTTATGGGATTTTATAATTTCATAAATCTAATTTGGATTTGTGAGGAATATTGATTTATTAATTGAATTAATATCCTCCTAATCTCACCTAATTCCCATATCCCTTAATTGAGGATTCACATCCCTATTAAGGTGCTTCCTCAATATCTTCAATATCCTCCAATATCTCCTCAATATCTCTCCCCCATTTCATGCTTCCAAGCATACCACCAACCAAAATCCACATTTATGCAAGGATTTTGTGCAATCTCACCTAAATGTCTCATTTTCCATAAAATGGGTGCATTTCTATCATTCAAGGTTGAACCACAAGATTTTGAGAAAACCTCAAGATCACTCACTTCTAGTACTCTCATTAGCAAAGTTGGCTTCTTGTGCAAGGTGTGTGTGCAAAGAGAAACATTAATCTCAATATGGAGAAGAAATAAGGACATGGGAGCTTTGTTTGAAGGGGTTTTTGAGTTTTCATACTTATTTTATGAATTCCCTTAGCAAATACCTTTCATGATAGATTAGATAGGTTTAGTATAGTATTTAGGGTTTGTGGTTACCTTAATATGCTAAATATGCCTTTTTCTGGTCTTACAATTATTAGTTTTAGGATCAATGAAAAGAAAAATATGTCACTAACTCATTTGAACCCAAAATCTAATGAATTTTTTTGATGAAAGTCCAAAAATTGAACGCATCATCAAGTAGTTGTGAAATTTTTATTTTTAAAAAAAAATTTGTGCCCGATGTTCCTCGCATTATGACACTCCTTAATTTCAATAGCTATTGCAACAACAGAAACCATCCCCTATTTTAATCTTTATTATTTTTGTTTGTATTTAGACATACACTTAAATTCAATATTATATGGTTGGCGCCACCTTAATTTTTGGTTCGATGGGTATATGATAATTGTGAGTAATGTGATCTTTCAAAAGTTTTATTAAAATTTTGTCCAATTCAAGGGTTTAGAGATATATTTACTAATTGTATTTTATTTAATTTAGTCTAATTTTGAAATATATTTGTATGATAGGGAGGTCCTTGGTTTTAGAATATCTTTTCAAGATTCCAAGAAGGGCATGTGGATGACCTAACTCCTAGGTGTGTTGAACCTTACAACTGTTATTGAGAGTCTTTGTAGGAAGTGTTATGTGATAGAAGTAGAAGTTGATCCATGAAGAATCCTTATACATTGATGGAAAGTATTTTGATTTATTCCTTGTGTTGAGAGTTGGAAAATGGATTTGTTTCAGAACTATAAATCACTTTATTGCAAAACGGTTCCTAATTCTTGGAGTCTGATTGAAGAAATGTTCCTGATTCTTGGATTTTTTTGAAGATATAAATATTTAATCTTGGTAAAGAAAAATTATGTGAGATAATATTAGTGGAGAAAAAAATCAAGAGACACTTGCTATATTGTGGGCTAGATTTAAAATAAAGGGTGACGATAAATGTTATTGTCCTTACAAATATTGCAAGGGCTTAAAGAGGAGAAGTCTTTTAATTGCAACAACTGAGAAACATTCTAGGGACCATGGTCATGTTGAAGGGGGAATGATTATCATCCATTGGTAATTTTTCATTATATGTCTTTATATTTATTGAATTTGTAAATGTTTATGTCATTTTAACATTTTTATATTTATAAAAAATCACTTGGTCATGATCATGATTTATTTGTGTCGATCATTATTATAAAGGTGGGGCGCCCTTTTAGGATTGTAAAAACATTTTCCACAGTCCTGAAGTCTTGATCATGTTTATGCAATGTTTAACCTGGTTCCAAAGCCCTAATCTATCATTATTTTCAAACCCTTGGTTCTTTTGATATCAAAAACCTTAAGTCATTGATACATCTTTTATAAAAATGATGTTACTTTTTCCAATCACTTAAGTCTCTATCACATATATTTTAAGTCATCATGCGGGGGGGCCTTTTTAATTTAATTTTTCCTAAGCCTAGAGGGATCTACTTTTTTTCATAAGTCTAAAGTCCCCGATGTGCCTTATGTTCTGAAGATTCTGGGGAGGTTCCTTTTGATCGGACGGTAGGTGTTATACCATGATCGCGAGATGCAGCCAATTTATTCTTCAAGGCATCATGCCTAGGCAATGCCTATCCATTCTAAGATCATGGGCCCATTTCTTCTTGTCTAGTGGCAAGATAGATCCTGATTCTCATCCAACGGTTGGTGCTTTCCCTCAAAGCAAAGATTGATGTCAGAATATTCTTCAAGGGATTGCGATAGAGTGCCATGTGTCTTTGGTGGGCTAGTATGTAGTGGAAGGTGAGGTCAATAACCAAGTAGATAGGAATCAATCCAATGGTTGTTGCAATTCCTGGAATGATAGATTATCAACTAAATATTATTTGAGGCATCGCACCTTTGTGACACATATACAAGGTGGGTCCTCCTCATAGTTGAAGGTAAAAGAAAGGTCAGACAAGTCAGCGATGATCTAATGATTGTCTCTTTTCCTTAAGCAAAAGATAATCTTCAAGGCATTGTGATAGGTTGACACATGGAGACAGTAGGGCCTAGTATGGGCTAGAGGAAAGATAAAGGTAGATCAGATCTATTTTAATCTAACGGTTTGCACATTTCCTTGAAGGAAATTTTATCAAAGTTTACTCATTGCAGGATCACGCCTAGCCAACACGTGGCCATCTCAGATCGTGGGTCCAGGATTCTGAAGGGAAATAAAGTGTTGTTAGATTTTAGTTGATCATGTGGTAGGTGTGATTCCTTGAACATGAGATATTGGTTTTTTATCCTTTGAAGCATCATGCCTAGGTGACATCTATCAAAGTGAGTTCAGTGAAGGTATTGTGGGGTCGTTGGCTTGCGGGTGTTTTTAAAGAGATCAATGATGATGTTTTAGAGATAGATAAAGCTTTTAATCTTGACCGTCGATGGTTTTTTCCATGCCAAATATGACCTTTGAAGCATATTGAATTTTTATTTGTCTTCCTCAGGTTTTTGAAGTGGTGGACTATGTCTTTTACTGCAGGAGAATAAATTTGTGAATATGATCTTCTGGGTCATTTTTATGCGGTTGTGGGATACTTCTAGGATGAGATCTTATTACTTGGAATATCTTGAGAGTGTATTTATGATTAGAAATTATGCTTCAGGGTTTCTATTCAAAGTTTGTACACCTTATGTAACCCTTAATCAGTTCCCTACCTCTTTTTCATTAATAGTGGATCTACTCCCATGCCTAGTGGTTGTGTAGACCAGATCAAATCCTTTGATTGAATCTTTTGAAGAAAGATCAATTGATTCTTACAAAACAATGGGATAATTTCATGGATTAAATTATTATAAGAATATCTTATTCCTTCTACAAGACATTTCTTCTTCACATCCTCAGATGACTGGTAGCTATAGATCAAATTTTGTGCAGAAAGGAATAAAAACCAAGGTTACTTAACAGTTCTATAGTTATTGCAAAGGCTCTATGGTCAAATAAGATATTATCTTGTAATAACTCAGTTGATGGGTTATGTTTCATATTTTTTCTTTCATATGAGTCATTAGGGTTTGATTGTTAGTTTTTTCCCTAAATGATCCGAGACTTGTTGCAATCTTTATTCTATAAAAGGATTTCCAAGATCATTTAGCAGTGGATGGAAACTTGGGGGAAGTAAAGAAAGCATTAAATTGCATACTTATTCCACTAAGAGTATAGAAGTTGTATACCTAGAGAGTATCAATATAGAATAGAATGTCAAATTCATTTTTCATTTATTGAAGCGGCGTAGGTTTTGAAACATATTGAAACAAGAGCATGATGCTTCATACTTAATACATTATTCTAGATTCAAGTCTCTCATTTGTGCCCATTTATTGAGTTGTGAATTTTCTGATTCAATGCATACATTTTATATATGTATATGTTATTATTCCTTAGTTTTGATCAAGGATCAAATTAAATGCTACTTTAGATAAGACATAGGCTCATTTGGTTTTCACAAGGATCTTATAAGAAGTGTATGGTCTGGGTTACCTGTATTTATGGCTTTGAATCTTTGACAGCAGTTAGTTCCTTTTATTTTGTATCTATAGTAGACTTTTTTTCCCAATGGCTAAAGAATTGATCATAAACTAGTACATTCTACACTGATACATGTTTGGTTGGGTTTGGCTATATTCTCCCTTTTTAAAAATCAAAACCATCTCTAACCCTTTTCCTTTGATTTTTGTGGTTGTTGGTTGTTGTTTTTATGGTAATTGAGAGTCAATGAATGAGTGGTTATCATATAGTACTTTCTTATCATTATCTACTATATAAATCCAAAGAGAGTTAAGGTAGTGTATATTGAGCTGGATTAGGTGCACCTACCTTGGTCTTGCAGAGCCATAAGTGTAGAGGGAATTATTGTGCCTATAGTTGGTCTAGTTACCTTAGATCTTCCCATATTTATAACTAACCATTCTTCAAAATAAATTTTAAGGTATATAGGTAGCTTATAAAGCATAAATATTTTAAAACACCAATAAAATGGTGACTCTTTTGGGGATAGTTGTTAAGGCTTGTGAAACTTATCCTGGAAGTTCTGGCATAAATAATCCAAATAAAATTTAGATGATTTTTCCCATCCGAGTCACTAACAAAATGGTGACTCTATTGGGGAGATTCATGTGGTAGAAGTTATATAGTCATGAGCTACAAAGATATATTCCTCTTATAAAGTGAGTCACAGTTTTTTTTCAAGTATCATTGCATATTATCCAAGAAGTAAAAATTTTATAAAAGATATACATGTAGTATCTCAAAAGTGGTGATTGCACACCTCTGAGTTCTCTGATTGTACCAGTGTGCATGTTTGGAGAAAGATAGAAAGGTGGACTTTCTATGGAGATAAAGAAGATGTTTGGGATCATATGACTGTGAGCATAGTCAGAAGAGGAATCTATATGAGACCCTATTAGGGGTGTGTTGTGAGTTTTCTTCTTTTAAATAAGGTTAGAGTTGAGAAATATTTCTCAACTGATTCAAATGTTTCCTCTGCAAAGAGGTGGAAACTCTACCAAATTGTTTGAAAGGTGATTTCAAGGTGACTTCAAATCATTATTTTTTGTAGCTACTACAATAGTTCCAGGTATTTTATTTTTAGGTTATAAAGTGTTTCCTTATTATATGATCTAAGCACTAAGAGAAGGAACAAGGTTTGGATAGGGATTTTCATTCTTCAAGGTTAGAATTGCATTTTGCGAAATCAAGTGGAAGTATGTATTAGTTGAAATAAATGAACCTTAGAGTTACAAGGTTCCAAGTGGATCCAATATCAAAATTGGACACTGATCATGATAGGTGCAGAAGGGAAAAGGAGATCTTGGCCAAAAAACTTGAATTAGCAAGATTGGAGGCTGAAAATTTAGATATGAACAAAAGGATTGATTTTATCAAGCAATCTTCTAGACCTTATCATGCTGATATTGAGATTGTTGCAACATTAAATTCTAAAGCATCTACTTCTTAGACTAATAATCAATTTCAAAAGAGACTGGTTCATACAGAAAGGTACAAATAGTTTTCTTTTATTGGTATCCCTGGTTATCGTAATGCTATTCCAAATAAAATTAGAGATAGACTTCCTAAATTTGTTGGGAACAATGGCATCACTTATGAAAAGAATTTAAAGAAGTTTACAAATATGATGGATTACTATGACATTGTACATGAGGATGCAATGATGAAAATTTTTGTTTAGTCTCTAGTTGAGGATGCTAGGGATTGGTTTAAAGGATTACCTCATGATTCTGTGGGATCTATGAATGAACTAGAAGATTATTTTAAGGAAAAATATGGTGAAATAGAGGATAGGGATTTTTCTACCACATCCAAATTTGGAGTACTTTTTCCACATCAAAATCTTGAGGATTTTCTTGAAGAAGCAAAAAATTTAGACAAGATTATTTTTTTCCTTAGGAGTCAGTTCGGGTTAATGTGTTTTTGGCACTTTGTTTTTCCGATTCAACTGATTGGTCAGCCTTCTTGAGGAAATAATATATTAAGTATATGAGGGAGTGGGTAAAGGATATTGAGGATGTTGAATTAGAGGATATTTCACATGAGGTAGATCATCCAAGAGGATTGCATATTGTTTTTAAGGGAAAAGGTAGGAAGGAGAAAGGAAAAACTCAATGCATTTGTTTTATGAAAGCTTCTCTAAAGCATATGATGAGCTTCCAAAGGGTGTTATACATCTAGATTATGCATATTTTGATTTGTTTCTAGAGATTTGTGTGCCTAAATTAGTCAATTGGCTTGCATCCCATAGAGAAGAAGGTATTGAACGTGCTAAAAAATGTATAGATTGGATTGAAAAATCTAAATCTGAAAATGCACTTGTTGCTCACTCTAATTATGTTGATGATGTTGAATCTAGCTATGCTGATGATGCTAATTATGGTGCTGATAGTGAAGTCATAATATCAAGATGATGAGGATGAATCTATAGTGGATAATGTTTCTTTTAAATCTCTAGATTTTTTTTTTCTTCTCAGCATAATAGTGTAAATTTCTTGTCTTAGTTTAAGGAAGATTTTTGTGCATAGAAAGAGGATGATTATGATGCAGATGAAAGATTTTGTGATGATTCCTTTTCATACAATGACATGAGCCAAGAAATTTCAATCTGAGTTTCTGGTATTGAAGATTCTAAAGTTGAGGTTACACATGAGGTTGTACCTACTAATGATGATATTGAGAATGATGGAAACCAATATGATAGAGATATGGATGTTATCTCTTGTGATTGTGAAAGTGATTCTCCTTCTCAGTATGAGGAAAAAGATGTGTAGTCAGCAAAAGGATAGTGATTTGATAAATGAAGATGTTTCTTATGACTGCATATCAAAAGTGGGTAAAAATGATTATAATGGTTCACTTCATAGTGAATAAATTTATGAGTTCTTAACTTGTGAATATCTGAGATATTCAGGGAGGAATAACTCTTAGCTCTTACACCCAACACACATTGATTTTGACAGTGAGTGTATATCATATGATCAATATTTTGACATGTGTGTTTCTGATTCCCCTTGTACTTTAGTGTCACTAGACTACAACAAGATTGAATATGATCTATCAGATGATGAAAGCATTAGAAAATTTTCAGATTCAAAGGATGAAGAAGTACCTAATATGATGTTGAGTACTGATTGAGATAATTATGTGGGTTATGAATTTGTTTCAAATTCTAAATCATTCATTGAACCATTGCAGGATGATCTTTTAGTTACTAAAAATATTGAAGTACATGATGAATGTGTTGATGTGTGCTCTCCCTCCAACAGACAAGATAATGGTTTGTATAAGCTTGATAATTTAGAAGTGAGTTCTTTAGGGAATTTTGATGTGGATATACAAACCAATGACAAGATATAGGATGGTTACTCTACTAAAGAGGAGAATAAGGATCATGACATGGATTTTTCATGTTTTCAAGATGATAGTGCTAAAAATTGTTCTTATTCAAGTATTTATATGTCTCCTCTTATATAATGTAAATGTGATACACATGCGGTCTCTAATGTTTATGATAAGCAATATCTTGAAGGCTCCCAAAAAGTTTTCTCCTATCATATAGAGAGTGGGCCAGATCATGTGCCAATTTATGAGTTTCTTGAATGTTTGAATGAATAATATGAAGTTAAATATAATAGCTTTTCCTTTGATGTGAAAACTATTTATATGGGTGGTTCTAATGATGTTGATACCATCTATATGGCAGGATATGAGTGCTTTCCTTTTCAGTTGGATGATTATTTTCCAAGCTGTGGCTATGAGTCAGAAGATGATAAATATTGCATTTGGTCTAATTTCTTTTTACATAATGAATGCAACATACACATGCCACGTGATTTAATTTTTCAAAGTTTGTGTAATTTCCATATAGGCTCAGATGGTGAGTATGATGATCATGTTTTGTGTGATGAACTAATGGAAAGTGTCAGTATGTCTGATCAGGTAGATGAAAGTGGCATTTTTAGTTTGTTTCCAAAGTAAGGAGCATAAAATTTTGTTTTTGACAGAGGCAAGTTGAATTGGATTTTTCTTGATGGCACTGGAACATCAAGCCTAGTTTGACTCCTTCAAATTAGGGGAATAAAGGACATAGGTTGTGTGACTCTATTGTCTGATTGGTTGTACATAATTTTTTTGTTTGTACATATTTATGTTCTTTTTGTATGATTTAGGGTGGTTTCTTTTCTGTAGGTGGTCTTCTTAACCCTACAATTCTAGAATCTTGTTATGCCTACAAGAGACATACATCCCTAGTCAGAGAAACTGTTAGGACTATAAATTTTTTTTCTATATTCCTAAAGTATTGATCATGTTTATGTAATGTTTAACCTGGTTCCAAAATCCTAATTTGTCATTATTGTCAATCCCTTCATTCTTTTCATATCAAAAACCCTGAGTCATTAGTGTCTTTTATAAAATGATGTTACTTTTTCCAATCACTTAAGTCTTTATTGCATGTGTTTTAAGTCATCATGTGCGGGGTCCTTTTTGCCTTTAAGTTTTCCTAAGCCTAGCGGGATCAACTTATTTTACCTAAGTCTAAAGACCCCGACATGCCTTATGTTCTGAAGATTATTGGAAGGTCCCTTTTGATCTGATGGTGGGAATTATTCCTTGATTGCAAGGTGCATCCAATTTATTCTTCAAGGCATCATGCCTAAGAAACATGTGTCCTTTCTGAGATCATGGGCCAGTTTCTTCTTGGCCAACGGCAAGAGAGATCTTGATTCTCATCCAATGGTTGGTGCTTTCCCTAAAAGTAAAGATTGACGTCAGAAGATTCTTCAAGGGATTATGACTAAGTTCCACGTGCCTTTGGTAGGCCAATCTGTAGTGGAAGGCAAGGTCACTAGCCAAGAAGATATTAATCAATACAACGGTTGTCACAATTCCTAGAATGATAGATGATCAACTGAAGATTATTTGAGGCATCGCACCTTTGTGACACATGTACAAGGTGGGTCCTTCTTGTAGTTGAAGGTAAAACAAAGGTCACACAAGTTAGTGATGATATAATGGTTTTCTCTTTGCCTTAAACAAAAGATGCACGAAAAACACTTATCAAGGTATTGCAATAGAATGGCACATGGAGACAGTGGGGCCTAGTCGGGACTAGAGGAAAGATAAAGGTAGAGAAGATCTATTTTAATCTAACGGTTGGTAAATTTCCTTGAAGGAAAGTTGATCAAATTTTACTCATTGCAGGATCATGCCTAGCAGACACATGACCATCTTAGATCATGGGTTAAGGATTCTGAAGGGCAATAAAGTGTTGTTAGATTGTAGTTGATTGTGTGGTAGGCATGATGCCATGAACATGAGATTCTAGTTTTTTATCCTTTGAGGCATCACACCTAGGTGACATCTGCCAAGGTGAGGTCTATGAAGGTCATGTGGGGTCATTGGCTTGTAGGTGTTTTTAAAGAGATCAATGATGATGTTTTAAAGATAGATTAAGTTTTTAATCTTGACTGCTGATAGTGCTTTCTATGCCAGCTATGACTGTTGAAGCATATATTTGAATTTTTAATTATCTTCCTCAGGGTTTTAAGTTGTGGAATGTGTCTTCTGCTTTAGGAGAATAAATTTGTGAATCTGATCTTCTAGGTAATTTTTATGCGGTTGTGAGATGCTGCTAGGATGAGATGTGATTTCTTGGAATATCTTCAAGTGCATTTATGATGAGAAATGATGGTTTAGGGTTTATGTTCAAAGTTTGTAAACCTTATGTAACTTTTAATCGGTGCCCTACCTCTTCTACATTAATAATGGATCTACTCCTAAGCCTAGTGGTTTTGTAAATCAGATCAAATCCTTTGATTGAATATTTTGAAGAAAGATCAATAGATTCTTGCAGCATAGAATTGGCTAATTGTTTGGATTAAATTATTATAAGAATATCTTATTCCTTCTATAGGAAATGTATTCTCCACATCCGAAGATGACTAGTGGCTATAGATCAGATTTTATGTAGAAAGGAATAAATAAAATGGTTACTTGGAAAATCAGAACAATTATATAGTTATTGCAAAGGCGTTGTGGTCAAATAAGATATTATCTTGTAATAACTCAGTTGATGGGTTCTATTGCATATTTTGTCTTTAATATGAGTCATTAGGGTTTTATTGTTAGTTTTTTTCCCTAAATGATCTGAGGCTTGTTGCAATCCTCGTTCTATGAAAGGATTTGCAAGATCATTTAGTAGGGGCTATAAACTTGGGGGAAGTACAGAAAGCATTAAGTTGCATACGTATTCTAGTAAGAGTATAGCAGATGTATACCTAGAGAGTATCAATATAGAATAGAAGGTTGCAGGTCTTTTGCATTTATTGAAGTGGTATAGTTTTTGAAATAGATTGAAATAAGAGCATGATACTTCATACTTCATACAGTATTCGAGATTCAAGTCTTCTTTGTGCCTATTTCTTGAGTTGTGAATTTTTTTATTCAGTCCATATAGTTTATCTATGTATATTTTTTTATTCCTCAATTTTGAACAAGGATCAAATTAAATTCTTCTCTAGATAAGATATAGGTTCATTTGGTTCACACAAGGATCTTATAAGAAGTGTATGGTCTGGGTTACCTATATTTATGGCTTTGAATATTTGATAGTAGTTAGTTCCTTGTGTTTTATATCAGTAGTAGACTTTGTTTCCCAATGGATAAAACACTAATAAAAAATAGTACATTCTGCACTGATACATGTCTGGTTGGGTTTGGATATAGTCTCCCTTCTTAAAAATCAAAACCATCTCTAACCCTTTTCCTTTTAGTTTTGTGGTTGTTGGTTGTTTTTCTTATGGTAATTGAGAGTCAATGAATGCACGGTTATCATTTAGTACTTTCTTATTATTATCTACTATATAAATCTAGAGAGAGTTAAGGTAGTGTATATTGTGTTGGACTAGGTGCACCTGCCTTGGTCTTGCAGAGCTAGAAGTGCAAAGAGTAGTGTTGTCCTTATAGTTGGTCTAGTTACCTTAGATCTTCCCATATTTGGAACTAACCATTCTTCAAAATCAATATAAAGGTATATTGGTAGCTTATAAAATCATAATGTTTAAAACACCAACACACCCTAAGGCACATGATCTGGATTATCACGACCCAGAGAATGTGGTTTTTCAAGTAGAGGAAAAATGAGCAATGAATAACAAAGATGAAGTTAATGATCCTATGGAAGAAGATTATCATGTGCCAGAAAACACAATTAAAGATGATGGTACAAATACATTGATCCATGACACATTTAGTTTTGTAGCTGATCATGATGATTGAGATGACTTTTTTGATGTTCACGATTTACCTTTACTTGAGAGGGTATACAAGACCCTTTATGAAGGATCCAAAACAACTCTTCTCTCTATTGTATTTTTGTTGAACTTGAAGGTTATGAATGCTTTATCCAACATAGAAATCTCACAGATGTTAAGGTATGTCATATATGTCATTTTTTTCATCTATTTTTGTTGTTAGTTCAGCACTAGTAAATAAAGGATGAAATATATACCATTAATATTCTTTATATTAACAAATTATTATTTTTTATATATTGATAGCTTAATTTTTTCTACCACCATCAAATATTTTACCTCACTCATACAGAGATTTATCATCCATTATGAAAGATATTGGAAATGGAGTATCAAGCAATAGATGCATGTCCCGTGGTCATATTATATATCATAAACAACATGAATTTGTAATAGAATACCCGAATGTCATATTAGTAGATATCAAACGAATCAACTAACAAAAAGGGTTCCTCGCAAGGTTCTTCATTATATTTCCATTATTACATGTATGCAACAATTATTTAGATGCAAAAGATTAGCTCAATTTAAGGATTACCATGGACAGAATATAAGTAGAGTTGACATTCTTTGAATTCCTATGGATGGTTCTGCATTTAGGGACATTGACAAAAAATGGCCACACTTTAAAGAAGAATCTTGTAATCTCAAGCTTTCATTGGCAGCAGATGATGCCAATCCATTTGGAGAGATGAGATTTATTTACTTTGTGTGGCCTATTTTTTTTATCAACGACAACATTCCTCTATGGGTGTCAATAAAGAGGGAGCACATATTGTTGGAAATTATTGTTCTAGGTAGTTGTTTACATTAACCTTATTTAACATGGTAGCATCTCATTTGTATTATTTTTTGCACAATGACTTATATATGTTTTTCATTTAATAGTCGTGTCAATTAATTTATATTTATTTTAGTAAAATAGTTATAATTATTATATAATGTTTATGTTCATTCAACTAGGTAAATACCAAGTTAAAGATATGAATGTATATATTGAGCCTCTTATTGATGAGTTACTAAACTTATGGAATGGCGTCACTATGTATAATGTAGATAGACCAATAGGAAAAATATAATTTCAATTTCATGCAATACTTGTATGGACAATTCATGATACCACAGGACTAACACATTTTTGTGGTATGTTATAATGTTTGACTGTACTTGAACAATATTTAATTTTATAGAGTTGATATCATGCATATTTTTAAAAATAATTTATTCATTATATATAATTATAAAAATTGACATATTTAATCCAATTATATATGATCTTGTAGGTCTTCAAACAAAGGGAAAATTTGCATGTCCAGTTTGTGGTCCAAAGATGAAATCTCATCGTTCAACAAGTTTAGGAAAGAAAGTGTTTAATGAGTAAAGGCACTTCCTCCACAGAAATCATAAGTATCAAACTGCTAAAAAACATATTTTCAATGGGAAAGAAGAGTCTACATAAAAACTACAAAGAATGACACCTCTCCTATGGAAGTTGGAATATAATAGAATTAATCATCAAGGTTATACATGGGATCTGTTATGCCCTGCATCCCCATCCCTGCATTTTGTGTGCAAAATGTAGGGTCCCCCTTTCTTATTTTTGTTATTTTTTTGCTTGTGGTTCTTGCCTTTTCTTTTGTTTTCTTTCTCCAGGGTTTTCTTCCCCACTGTCATGTTTTGTTTGGTTGGTTTCTCATCTCCTGGAATCCAGTCTCAGAGGTTGTTTTGTGTTAGGAACTGGACTCCGGACTCTGGGATTCTTTGCCACGATGTTCTTAAGGTGATTGTCATAGGGAATTCCTGGGCCCGGGGTCTAGAGGTTTGCTTGTTTGGGGATTGCCGGAAGGAGGTGGATTGCCTTTTTACCATGGGTATAAATAGAAGTTACCTGTCATTTTCACATTTACCGTGATTAAAATACTCAAAAACTTAGAGTGATTTCAGAGCGATTACAGAGAGATTTGTAGAGAATTAACGATAATCAGTGCTAAACACTTCCATCCTTTTCAAGAGATTGTGAGTGCTTTGTGGTGGCGGGTTGTGATTGTTTGGCAGCTATAGCTGTTGCAGAGCTGCCGTGGTGACTTCTTTCCCTCTCCTTTCAACATTCTCAGGTTGGTGTCCCTTTTCCCACCGATTTTTCATTTGTCTGGTGTTCCTTCTCCATCTTTTTTTTGTTTGTTGTCTTTCGGTTTTGTTGTTTCCTTTTTTCTAGTTTTGCTGCCCATTGGTGGGTCGGCTCTGCCAGAGGGTTGTTCACCCTCTACGTAGGTGTGGTTGGTTTGTAGATAATGTAGAAAGCTATATATACCTTGTGCCTTGCCTAGTTTCCTGTGGATGTCATTCCGCAGTGTAGATATGTGTAAGTTCATGTATATTTGTTGTATATCCTTCTATTCCCTACATATATATCCCTTGGCTCTTTATGTATATTTCATGTATATCCTTCCAAGAAGCTTGGCAAGGTGGTCAAGTTGCCTGTGTCACTAGTTTTCCGTCGTAAGTTCATTTTCAGGGCAGAAAACCACCTGTTTGAAACTTGGCTCTCGGCCGATTTCAAATAGGTGGTTTTCTCTCTCCTCCATAAAACTAGCTAGGCCCTCATTTATGTCCTATGCACGCAATTAATTCTATCCAAGTGGCCTTCACTTTTTGTATGTTCAGACAATTGGCTCCGTCGTCATCGCCATAACTCCTATTTAATACCTATGCACGTGGCGCCCATGTGGGATTGATGGTTTTCCTTTTTACACATCCTCACCAATGGTTACTTCTCTTTCAGCTCCGGGTCCCCTACCATCATCTATCCCTTGTCTTTACCAAGTGCGATAAAAATTCCTAGACCCCAATGGTTAGTCAAATCTTAAGTTCATGTAATGCGTGTGCTTTTCGGGTTTTTTCTGAATGAAACTAACTTTTCAGGAAAAATAGGCATCATGGTGGTAAGATCTCCAGACCCCAGAGTATTTATTTGTTAATATGTTCTGATGGTCACTTTGCCTTGCAGGGTTTCCAGAGTACGCTTCCCAAACATGTCTGAAGCATCTGCATCCTCTCCACCCGAAAGTCCAAAGCTACCTTTCGCGGCGGCTACCAGGGTGGCAGTTAAATCCAAAATGGAAAGGGCCCTGGAGAAGTTTCCCCTGACCATGAAGTTTGTGTAGGATGGTGTTATCCTGGGCTCAAAGATTGAGTCCAAAGTTAAACTCATTATCGACACCAGTGTCGGGACATGGCCAGAAATGCAAGCCTTAGTGAAAATAATGTACATCCAGTGACAGGCTAGAGATCAGCTAGCCATTAATATCAGGGACTTTGCGATCCTTAAGACAGCTTGATTCTCATGCTCTATACAATCTCTGGAGCTTATCCTAACACTGGCCGCCAATTACAACTCTTCTATTTGGGTTGTTATGCTCGCAGCCACAGAACCAACTAGGAACCCTACTCCTCTGGTATCCCTTGACCCTGACACATTCCAGGCGGGTCTAGGGATCCCTCAATTTACCAAGGCTTCTATGGTTACAAGGTTAGATGCCTTGGCCCAATTCACATAGTTGGAGGATTCCACCTGAATATACATGAATGCTCATTGGCTCAAGGTTCCAAAGAGGGACCCTAAGAGGATGAAGATAGAAATTCCCAGGTCTAAGTTCAAAGAGAGCATTCATATGGGAATGATAGCATTGGCCCAGGTTTTTGGGCAGCCCTCTTCCCAAGAATTCACTAAATGGATGTATTACTTCCTCCTCGGCATCTCCACCAAGGGAGGATACTTCGACTGGGTAGCTATAATTTCAAACCACATCGACTCCCAATTCCTTCAACTGACCAGGAAGAAGAAATTTTACATGACTTCCTATGTTTTCTGGGCCTTGGCATAGCAGAGGCCCCATGTCCGTGGGCTACTTGTAGATGGCATGCTCAAGATGGGCCCGGGACAAAAGGTACCATGGGACCATTTCCCATAGGTTCAATGGGAGGCCAGCTTCCCTAGTTTTTACCCAGTAAATGATGCATTCATTTACTATCACTTGCTCACACCCACCTAGGATGCAGGATATCGCCTATCCAAAGAGGCGATGAATTTGGTCTAAAGTTATGGACATTACTACATCCAATTCCAACAACACACTTATATTAGGGTCACCGGCTTCTCCGGGAAACCCTACTTATTGCTCAAACACTGTAGGGATAAGATCGTGCTCTTAGAATACTGTAGGCAGATGATGGAGTTGTATGCACTCTTTTCCTTGAAGAAGATACCCAATATTCCATTCCCAATCATCTGTGGAAACTACTCATGCAACCTGGCCACTGCAAAAGAGGTAGATAACAAGATAAAAAACTACAACTTGGAAGAATTCTACTTGGCGTAGAAAAATTTTGATCTGCACATCAAGATTGCAGCAGCACTTCCCCGGGCTTCAGAGCCCCATCACTACCATATGGAGGATTTCTGGGAAGATTGCCAAGATGACATGGAAGTGCGGAGCCGGCACTACATTAGGATGATGACAGGCATGATGGAAAGGTTGAAGCTCTGGAGGTTCCCAGAGGACTTCTCAGACGCCGCCCCCACTATCGATCCCTAGTACAAGACAAAGGGGATCGATACAATGACCCTCCCATCAGTAAATTGGGATGCCCAGGAAGGGCCTACAATTGAGGACTTCACCCGAGAGGTGGTTGAGTGAAGTCATGCCTACTTCAAGAAGGTGTGCCCTAGAAGTACCCGTCGGACAACCCAGCTTGCACCAAAATTAACTATGGGGGCCGGGACTTCTTCGCAGAAAGTGGATAAAGGAAAAGGGATAGATACGACCCCTCCTACACAAGAAGTCCCCATAAAAGAATAGATAAAGTAGTCAGTGGCAGCCTCCCAATAGATGAGGGAGAAATTAATCACACAGCTGGCCACTCCAGTACTCATGGCCGGGCCAATTTGTCCCCCTTCCTCCCCATCACTAGCAGCCTTAATGGTAAAGGCAATGGGGGTGGATCCAACTAAACAAGCAGCAATAAGGGATTCGGCCCACCCTTACTTACCTGAAGAAAGAAGAGGCTTAACCAAAAGCCTAAGGTAGAGCTAGGGTTGGGTACATCCTAGACCCCACAAGTAGAGATCCTCTCTTCCAGTACCCTAGAGCCAGAAAAGGAAATAGAGCTTGCCAAATTCCTAGCCAATTCCCCCTCGCAGGAGGAATTTGATGATGTCTTTGCAACCGACGAGTTTGAAAAATTGCAGGGGGACACCAGACAAATAGAGACATAAGTCCCAGCTGCAGAACAAGAAGCTTTAGAACAAGAGCCTACACAGGAGCAGGAAAAATAGATAGAGAAAAGGAAGCCAAAGCTGGAGATTGCCTTTGAGGCTCTAAAAATGCAGAGTTTGGGGGTGGACCAACAAAGGTGGGATGAACAAAAAACATCTACTGGGGGAACCGGACCTTCGGGAATAACCGTAACCCCAGCCACCACGTTCCAAGAACCACTCCTGGGAGTGACCTTTGGGCAAGTAATTACCATGGCCCAAACTTTAAATCTCAGCCCAGTACCTCCACTATTGCCAAAGGATGTACCAACAGAAGAAGAGGCCCTACTGATAGATGGTGAGCAACAAGGAGAGAAAAATGAAGAGGAAATCCATGAAGAAGCCAACAGAAGTCTAGACAAAGTAATAGATACAGAGGACAACACTGAGGAGATGGGTTTTGCTGAGGAAGATATTACTAATAAAGAAGAAGACATAGGGAAAGGGACGGATGAGGTCCCCACCACTGAGGAGGAGCAGCCACAGGATAGCGGAGAAGAACCAAGAGAATAGACTCTGGCAGATAAGCCACCCCTGCCACCTCAGTAGTTAGTAGAGAGCAGGAAAAGAAAAGCTCTGTCCACTCTCAGAACTCCTCTCTCCCTATCTGAAATGATGGCTCAATTCCAGGCCCCACCAAAGGCCAAGAAAACCTAGACGGTTCATACTCTTCAAACCGGGCCAGGTGGAGAAACAGTTGCCATTGTGGTTACACCTCCCCCGGGCACCGATGAAGCAACCGCAGAGCCCGAAGATTACAGTGTTGAAAAGGTATCACTGGGAAAAGGGGAAAACAAGGCAAGGTGGACTTGCTAAAGGAGGCAGCTAGGGCAGTGGAGGCCCATTATGAAAAAGAGGCCCAAAGGTTCAAGACAAAAGGAAAAAAATGCAAACCTTATGGGGTTGCTTACTAAGCTAGCTCAACCTATCAATGCCACTCCTTCGGAGGCTTCCACCTCTGAAGATTTACCACAGAGCGACATAGACTCCCTGCGAACAATGAAGAAGAAGGCCTAGGCAGTCGACGAGTGGGTCGCCCTACAAATAGGAAACACTCGACATTTCCTGGTATCCACCCTCCTAGACTTATATATGGCCTAGCATGTTCTACACCAGGTAGAGACTCTTATTGACCTATGTGAGGGCGATATAAAAAATTATCAAGCATAGAAGGTGGAGCTTGAAGAACTCCTTGGCCTGGGAGAGGAAATGATTTCTGAGTCTAGAATTCTCGGGGACAAATTATTTGATTTTGTGAGGACCCAACACTCTAGACTTGACCTCACATTGGAGGTAACCAAGCAATTGGTAGGGACTCTACAGGATAAAATCAATACAGTAAAATATTCTTTCAATTTATACAAGTCCTTTGTAGCAAAGACTTCCGGGGCTGACACCCTCAGTACTGATACATGCACGCTGGAGGATTCAGTTTTGGGGAGTTTTTATGAAATGATGAAGTCCCAATATCAATCCCCAAAGGGGATATATGGTGCTCAAATGATGAAATTAACTCGTATGGTGCTTAGTGGTCATGACATGCCAAAAATGGCCGATGAATTTAAGGAGAATGTTCTGGATCTAGGGGAACAAATTGAGGTGGCTAAGTACCGAAGGGCTAGCCTAAAGGATATCAACGAAGATGGCATCTCCCACCTCCTCTAGGATTTCAATGATAATAAGGAACCTTGAGCTTTCTCCAGAGGCTAGAGAAAACTCAAACATTGGGTGTTCTTTATTCTTTTGGGAATGTAAGTTCCCGGATCCCAGAATCTTGGATCCCAAATTTTATATTCTTTCGATTGATCCGTGTCCCGGTCCCCGAGGCCGACCGGTCACTTTTAGGAGTGGTTAATAAAGGTTGTCAGAAGGTAGTTGGCTACATCAAGGGGGCGTCGACTCAATAGTTGATTTTCTAATAGGGTGGTCTTCTTGATGCATTGTTCAGAAGTACACCTAGCACATTGGAGATAGGACACAGTATTTCCCATTTATGAGGCATGTAGCCTCGATCCTTGGGGGACAAACTTTCTTACTTCCCCTTCCTGGTTCTCTTCTTGAGGCTGATTCTTCTACTATATATTCTTCTCTTTCTTCTGGCATGTCAGGCCTATTCCATCTCAAGGTCTTTTGTAGGGTGGCTCAGGTAGTACCGGCCCCAAGATATTGTATTTTATTGAAACATGATGTAAAATAGGGTTAGGGTTAGGGTTAGAAGAGAATGTATATAAATAGCCAGACTGGCCCATTTCCAAGGGTCAATGAAATTGATGATTTTGTTATCCACAGTAATAGAAAGGTGATTTCTCATTCTAGTTGCAAAGCTCAATGCTCCATTGTTCTATTTTCTCTAGTTAGATGCTCCCCTGGAGCCACCATTATAACACACACTAGTGCTTGCTAGAAGAGACATTAATGAAGAAGGGAGAATTCTTTTCAATGATGTTGTTGGCATTCATGCTTCTGAGTTAATGGTATTTTATGTTTCATGTTCTTTATGTCTTCTGCTCTGATATATCAAATAGATTAACGACCTTTTTTCCCTTGCTACTGATAAAATACTAACTGATGGTTGTGTATTTCTTCGATATTTAGTGCAGTATATCAGAGTATTATTGATGTCCTGAACATTTAAACATAACTATAGTTAGATGAAGTATTTCTAACCCTGTAGGATCTTTTTTCATTTTATTTGCTAAGTGTAAAATGCTAGGGGAAACCTTACCTTATTGAATCTCCAGAGAGAATGAGTTGAAGAAACTGGCTATCCCCCTCGAAAATAGCCACTTCTCCCAACCGAGCCCCACACCGTCATGACCCAACACCTAGGTGCTTGAAGGCCCAGGGAATCTAACTTCCCTAGATAACCTTTGTGGGCAGAGTTGGCTGATACCTCTGGTACCCGGTGACAACTTATGACTATTGGTGGACCCTGTCAACAAAAACTTGTGCTAGAAGGAGGGCATGAACTCGTCCCCCTCCCAAGATTCTGATTTTACACCTCTTGAGGGTTTCCCAAGTTATAGTTTTAGGATTCAAGCCTTCGGCGGGATTTGGTCTTTCTCCCCAGCGAAATTTGAAATAATCCTTAGGTCTGCCCCGAATCCCAGAAGGTTTGTCAAACTCGAGCCTCCTGCTCAAAAGAAATGGACCTCAAAAATCACACTAGCCACTATTGTCTAGGGGCCTAGCATACCTTAGAATACCCAAATTTCTTAGGAAATCTTGGGAACCAGTGCCCAAACTACCCAAAATCAAATTTCCCTAATGGCCGCATATTTTAGAAACACCGGGTCCCCAATGGGAACTTTTTCGGGTGCAATCAATGACTTACCCTTGCACTCGGAGAAGATCTGCCCACAATATGAGCACTAAGGCTCACGAACTGTGAAAGAGCATTTACAAGCATATAAGGATGTCATGAATCGACACCGGATCCAGCATGAGGATGTTGTGACTTGGATGTTTCCCTTGTCCTTGGGGCAAGGGGTGTTGAACTGGTACCTTAACCTTCCTGCCAGCTCCATAAATAGTTGGCAGGACATGGAGGACGCATTCCTAGCTGCCTTTTGTGTACATGTGGACCCAGCCTGGTCCCATAGCCAGTTCATCTCCATCAGGAAGGAACCCAATGAATCTCTTGCAGCATTCAACCATTGGTTCCAGTGTGCCTTGAAGCGGTGCACAGGCCCTTTTATTCCATCACCAGAAGTAGCCATACAGACTTACCTTAACGCGATGGATCCCCTCGTTGCCACTCTCCTTTGGAGAAAAACCACTGTAGGTGACCGGAACACTGGCAGAGGTTTAAAACCTAGCTTTAGAATTATCCCTTGGTCTCAAAAAATCCTCAGAAAGGATCGGGCAGAGTACGCCCTTCAACAAGATCCCTGATGGAACAGCGTACGTCGATGGGTATAACCCTAATCTGGCAATGGGTGCCCCTTCGATGGCAATGAATCCCCCACCACCCTTGATAGACCAGCAAGCCCAGTAAATTTATCTAATGCAGACCCAGGAGGTACCAGGTCTCAAAACTTTCCCTTGGAATCAGCCACAGCAGGCACAATAGTCTCAGGCACAATCGTCTGGAGTGCCCTTCTTTCAGTCATCCGCAACTGGAGGATTGCTACCCTCAACTCTGATTAATACTGCTGCCTTCTAGGGAAGCCAACAACAACAACTATCACATTGTGATGCCAACACTCAACTGACCACTGAGGTTGAATCCCTCCAGCAAATGTTGTCTACCTTGACCATGGACATGGGTCAACTGAAGGCGGGGTCCTATGCACCCTAGAATTAAAATTCCCAAAGGGAAAACATTTTTTTTGGCCAACGAAACAAAAATGCCGGGGGAAGAAAATTCAACAATGGGCCTAGGCCCAATCAATAGAAATAGAACAGTAACACGAACACCAGAGGCCCACCTTCGAACCAAATTGCCAACCAAAATGGTGCTAGACCATCACATTTCACACCAGTCACAGACTTCCAGCCCATGAATAATTGGTGTAGATTGCACGACATGGGTTTACACAATGAGGTAAATTGTGTCATGCTGGAAAAGGTCATCATGATCTCTCAACTAGATAGGAAATAGTTGCATGATGCCACCCCTCTAGAGCCTCATTTTCAAGAGCCAACCCACAATGCCTTCACCTGTGAGACCATCTTCTTCAAAACTTTCGGGGAGGATGAAGAGGAATCTGAATTGTAGGGATTCTTCGATGAATCTATCCTTCCCTTCAAGGCCAATGCCTTTACCAACCCATGGAATCCATATAATACTCGAAGTCAGGTTGGTAAAGGAATAGCTTACACGCCCATGCCTCCTATCAAAGACACCCCCTCCTCCCTGGAATAATATGACTAACTGACCTATTCCTCCAAAGGGTCCTAGCTCCAACTAAGAAAAAGACCTAACTAAATAAAATCACCAATTCCCAGGAGGAAGATTTGATATTACAAAGGCGTTGGAAAAGACCACCACCTCCATGACCTTAATGGAGGTCTTGCTAAACTACCCCAAACAGAAGAAGTCTCTTTTGAAGTTCTTGGGGAACTCGAAAGTTGTCAGCCACCCGCCCAAGACTGTCTCGTTCAAAGATACTAATGCCGCCATCTTCTAGGGGAACAATGAAGATCCTCCCTTCCTACTAGGCCTGAATATCCAAGGAAAAAATATACACAATTGCTTAGTAGATTCTGGAGCTTTGGGTAACATCATACCCTTATCCATTTGTCAGAAGCTCGGATTTCGTCCCACCCCATCTAATGGTGCAGTGATCCAGCTGGATAAGATTGCCATAAAAATGGTGGGGGAATTGAAGAACATCTGGATACAGCTTATCCAGGACCCCAGGATAGCCAGCATAATTGACATCCAAGTGGTGGACATCCCAGAGACTTATGGGATGTTATTAAGTCAGAATTGGTCAAAGTCCTTGAATGGATTCTTTTTGACCGACTTCACCCTTTTATGGCTCCCCTGGGAAGGAGAATCAAATAAGATCCAGGTCGAAAGTGAACCTTGGATGAAATAGGCCCTTACTGAGGTTGGGAGGGTCAATGAGGTCTTCTTCTCTGAGACTTCCCTGGGGGTGTACCGACCCTTTGAAATCTTAACATTCAATTTCATTCCTGGAGAGGATCTCGCAGTGTTGCAGAGAACCCAATACCTAGAAGAAAAGATGAGAGTTGAGGTTGACTCTCAGGGTGCCACAGTGACCCTTGCTACACTCCTATCTGGCGCTTGGTGTTGAGTACACTATCATAAACATTCAGAGCTCAAGTGTGGGCCCTGCCTTTCAGTCACTAACTGGCACCTCGATACCTTCCAGAATAAAGAACATATACCTGATTCCCCAGGGCCCAGTATTCCTATGGTATGCACTCCTTTGGTGCCATCTCCCCAGGAATCCCAAATCCAAATGCCTCCGGAGGTAAACTCTACCTTCACGCCAATAGTTTAGGAGGGAGCTCCTCCTAAGTCTCCCAACAGCAATCCAAAAGCTACTCTCACTCCCCAGCCCCAGAATATGAACATTGATTTATGGACCCTCAAGTTTGATGGGTCTCGATCCAAACAAGGTTGCGGGGCTAGGGTAGAACTAATCAACCCGCAAGGGAAATCCTTCCTCGCATCCTACAGACTATAATTCAACTGTACAAACAATGTCACAGAGTACGAGGCTTTGGTCCTTGGACTCTTATTTGCGTTAAGGAAAGGTGTCACCCGCCTCTGGGCTCTGGGTGATTCAAAGTTGATTGTCAAACAAGTCCGGAGTCAATACACATGCCACGACAAAAGGCTAGCTGCATACCATAATCGGGCTTGGAGTCTTATTTAATATTTTGATGCCTTTAGCATTGACCTCATTCCCTGGCGACGGAACTCTGTCTTGGATGCCCTCACCGTTTCTGCCAGCACACTTGAGACAATGGCCGGCTTGTGACTCCGGAGATTTTCAGTTGAGATGGTCCCCACCCCATCCATTCCAGACAATGTCACCCACTTTCAGGTTTTTAAGGACGATCAGCATATCCTAGCCTTCATGGCCAATGTTGGCGTCTTTGAAAACCATATAGTGGAAGAATGAGACCATGATGATACTGGGTAGGGTGACAAAGATGATGGGATCATAGACCTACCTACTAACACCATCCTGAAGGGGATGGTTGTGCTGGAATGAATCTTGGACTCAGACCCTCAGGCCTGGGAGAAGGTGTCATCTTCCTCTAAGGGAGGAAAGTTTGAAAAACTAAATGTCAGCCAGCTCGGTGAAGAAAAGATGATCCATATTGGTACCTCTTGTTCCCCTGAGGAGAAAGAAAAGATTCTCGTGGTTCTCCGAGAATACATTGTTGTAATTGCATGGGGATACGAATATTTGAAGACATACGACACATCCATTATGACTCATACTATTCCCCTGAAACCTGATGCTAAGCCCTTTTGGTAAAATAAAAGACCGGTCAACCCCCTGATAGAGCCTCTAATTCATCAAGAGGTATAAAAATTGTTGTTGGCCTGGATAATCTTCCCAATTCGGCACACTACGTGGGCTACCAATCTAGTCCCTGTGAGAAAAAAGAATGGCAAAATCCACCTTTGTGTAGGTTTCAAAAACTTGAATAAGGCCTCCAAGAAAGATAATCACCCTCTCCCTTCATTGGATGAGGTGTTATAGATAGTGAATGGATCCCAGATGATGTCATTCTTGGATGGGTACTCTGGATATAACTAGGTCATGGTTAAGTACGAAGACAGGGAGAAAATAGCGTTTACCACCAAGTGGGGAACATTTGCATACAGGAGAATGCCCTTTGGTTTGATTAATGCAGGGGCCACATTTCAAAAGGCCATGGACATTGCATTTGAGGGCCTTGTGAATTGGTGCATAATCATCTACATGGATGACTTGACCATCTTTTCCTGGGACAGTCGTGACCATTCCGCCCATCTCGCCCAGATTTGTGAGAGGTGTCACCGGTATGGAATATCCCTCAACCCCAAGAAGTGCATATTTGGGGTCACTGAAGGGAAGTTTCTCAGGCATATCATCTCTGAGAAGGGCATATCCATTGACCCTGAGAGATTCAAAGCATTGCTAAACTTCAAAATGCCCAGCAGCAAGAAAGAGATGCGATCCTTCTTCGAAAAGATCAACTTCATCCGGCAGTTCATCACTGGATTCGCAAAAATAGTCAAACCACTCAATGAGATGATGAAGAAGGATACCAAGATTGAGTGGAGTCCTAAAGAAAATCGGGTGTTCACCCAGATCAAACAGACAATAATGGAAGCACTTGTCCTGGCTAGTCTGGACTATTCCTTCCCATTTTACATTTACTCTTTTGCGTCACCGCATTCTGCCATGGCAGTGTTGACTCAAAAGGTTGAAGGGGAAGAATGACCAATAGCTTTCATGAGCTCCCCCTTCAAGAATGCCAAAGTTTGATATTCATCATTAAAAAAATAGGCCTTTTCTCTAGTTCACACCGTGAAGAAATTCTGGCATTATATTCTCCAGAGAAAGGTGCATGCTATCATTCCAGACCAGGCCATCAAGTCTCTGCTGATGCAGAGTGAATTGGGTGAAAGATGGGGGAAATGGATGGCCATCCTCCAGGAATATGACTTAGAAATGTATCCCATGAAGATAGTCCGAGGCTAGGGACTAAGTCGAGCGATGGCAGAAGAGACTCCCCACATATAATGTCAAGCTTACATAGTGGAGTCCATTACCTGGGACCCGTGGTATACCGATTTGGTATATTTGTTACTAAATAATAAATGTCCAGAGGGATTACCTCCCAATAAACACCGCTCCCTACAGATGAAAAGTGCCCACTTCATGATCAAAAAATATGCGCTCTACCGTAGAAACTACTAAGGAGTGTACCTCCGGTGCATCGATAGAGACCAAGCTGTAAAGGTGATTGATGAATTCCATGGGTAGTTTGGAACTGGGCATGGCTTAGCTGATGCCACTGCCCATCAAATCCTTTGGGATGGATACTATTGGCCCTGTATATTCAAGGACATTTACACTCATGTTATAAAATGCCATACTTGCCAAACCGCAGCGCATCGTGAGCATAACCCGACTATGCCTTTGTAACCAGTCTTTGAGGCTAGGCCCTTCGCCTAATGGGAATTTGATTTCATTGAGGAAATCAACCCTAACTCATCTTCCAACCACTGACACATTCTCACTACTACTGATTACTGCACTCGGTGGTCTGAGGCTATATCGTGCAAGAACAACATGGTAGACGTAGTTATCAAATTCCTGGAAGAAAACATCATCACAAGGTTTGGAATGCCCTTTGCTTTGGTATGTGAAAATGGTCTAGTGTTTTCTTTGGCACAGTTACTCGAATGGACCTACAACCAGAGGATCACTTTGAAGTTTTCCAGCAACTATTATCCCCAGGGGAACAGTGTTGCTGAATCAACGAATAAAAATCTACTTGAAGTGATCAAACACCTGCTAGAACATAACCCCGAGATTGGCATCAAAAGTTGAAATTTTCCCTCTGGGTGGATCACATTCATGTCAAGGCCACCCTAGGAACATCCTTGTTCCATCTGGTTTATGGTCAAAACCCTATATTCCCAGTTAACTTACAGATCCCAGTTTTATAGTGTATGTAGGAATTTAGCAACAGGGATGACATCGTGGAGGTTTAGCTCTTAAATCTAGTGCGAATGGAAGAATAGAGAGACATGGCCCTTGAACATTTCATGCATCATCAAGAAGTGGTAAAATGATGGTTTGACAGAAGAGCCCAATACAAAGCTTTTCAGATTTTGGATCTGGTCCTGTTGTGGGACAAGGCCCGGGAGAAGAAAGGAAAGCATACCAAGTTTAAATGGCTCTGGCTCGGACAATACCTAATCTCAAAAATCTATGGGGAAAATACTTACTGCCTCAACACCCTGATTGGTGAACCTGTCTCATTTCCTATTAATGGACAGTTTCTCAAACACTACTTCGAATAGGGTAAGTTTGTCCAAAGTTGTATTTTATGTAAAGCCGTCCGCTTCTAAATATTTCTTCTGGGTGCCTCACTGCGAGGTACCGTGTCTTGTAAATAACCTTGTCGGCTGCCCTTTGGGGCAGTCCTCTTTTGGTGTTTTTGCTTTCATTTTTGGTTTTCTTTCAGGGTCCCGGTGTTTTGTTGTCTTGTAGGGATTGGAATGCTTCACATAAACTTTGGTCTCCGGTATGATGTCTGCGGCATGGTGAACTTTAGAATCTATATTTAGCATGGTGGAGCTGGCCTGGTCTCCAGGGGTGTTTCATAGGTTATGACACATTTTGAGAAATCTCCATCAGGTGTTCTCTCCAAGAGTCTAGCAATCAGTGAACAAAACTATACAAGGAACAAGTAATCGGACATGCCGAGGGTAGATCGGTTGTACTGGTTGGTTGACCCAAGTCTAAAACTTTAAGGAATTCTTTTTGGGTCTGGAATTTTGTCCCCTCTTCAAACATCTAAATATAGGTGGACAGGTGAAAGAAGTACCACCATTGAAATTAGCTAAGCTTAAGTTTAATGGTGAAATAAGTACCACCTTCCCACCTAGAAACAAACAAAATGCTAAAAAAAAGAAAGCGGGATGAAACTCTGGGCTCCGAGAGAAACGAGCAAACTAACAACTGGTTCAATGTAATTAGTGCCTCTTCTCTACTCCTCCCAGAGGTCATTGGATTGATCTCCTTCCAAAGTACACATGAAACCACTGATGAGGGCTACAGACTGGATCCCATGTGGTTAGATTCCCTCAGATATGTTGCTCTTTACCTGTTAGATCCTTCAGGAAATGGCTTGTTCCAGTTTTGCTAACCAAAGATTCTATAGTTCTCAAATGTGCTAAGGCATTTTTCTCAGATAGTTTCCATTTTTTATGCCCTACATCCCCATCACTACATTTTGTGTGCAAAATGTAGGGTCCCCCTTTCTTCTTTTATTGTTGTTTTGCTTGCAGTTCTTGCCTTTTCTTTTGTTTTCTTTCTCCGGGGTTTTCTTCCCCGCTGTCATGTTTTTTTTGGTTGGTTTCTCATCTCCTAGACTCCAATCCTGGAGGTTGTTCTGTGTCGGGAACTAGACTCCAGAATCCGGGATTCTTCACCACAATGTTCTTAAGGTGATCTTCACGGTGAATCCCTGGGCCTGGGGTTCGGAGGTTTTCTTGTCTGGGGATTTCTGGAAGGAGGTGGATTACCTTTTTACCATGGGTATAAATAGAAGTTACCTATCATTTTCACATTTACTATGATTAAAACACTCAAACACTCAAAGAAATTTTAGAGAGATTATAGAGCGATTTGTAGAGAATTAACGATAATCAGTGCTAAACACTTCTATACTTTTCAGGCGATTATGAGTGCTTCGTGGTGGTGGGGTGTTATCATTTGGCAATTGAAGCTATTGCAGAGCCACCATGGTGACTTCTTTCCCTCTCCTTTCAGCATTCTCGGGTTGGTGTTCCTTTTCCTGCCAGTTTTTCATTTGTCTGGTGTTCCTTCTTCGTCTTATTTTTGTTTGTTGTCTTTTGGTTCTGTTGTTTCCTTTTTTCTGATTTTTCTGCCCCTTGGTGGGTCAGCTCTACTAGAGGGTTGTTTTCCCTCTGCGCAGGTATGGTTGGTTTGTAGATAATGTAGAAAGCTGTATATACCTTGTGCCTTGCGTGGTTTCCTGTAGATGTCATTTCGTGCTATAGATATGTGTAAGTTCATGTATATTTATTGTATATCCTTCCATTACCCATGTATATATCCCTTATCTCTTCATCTATATTTCATGTATATCCTTCCAGGCAGCTTGGCAAGGTGGTCGAGTTGCCTGTGTCGCTGGTTTTCCACTCGTAAGTTTGTTTTCAGGGCAGAAAACCACCTGTTTGAAACTTGACTCTTGGCCGGTTTCAAATAGGTGGTTTTCTCTCTCCTCCATAAAACCAGCCAGGCCCTCATTTATATCCCATGCACGCAATTAATTCCATCCAAGTGGCCTTCACTTTTTGTGCATTCGGACAGTTGGCTCCACTGTCATTGCCATAACTCCTATTTAATACCTATGCACGTGGTGCCCATGTGGGCTTGATGGTTTTCCTTTTTACAGATCCTCACCAATGGTTACTTCTCTCTGGGCTTCGGGTCCCCTACCATCATCTATCCCATGTCTTTACCAAGTTAGATAAAAATTTCCAGACTCGGATGTTTAGTCAAATCTTAAGTTCATGTAATGCGTGTGCTTTTCGGGTTTTCTCTGAATGAAACTAAATTTTCAGGAAAAGTAGGCATCACGGTGGTAAGATCTCCAGACCCTAGAGTATTTATTTGTTAATACATTCTGACGGTCACTTTGCCTTGCAGGGTTTCTGGAGTACGCTTCCCAAACATGTCTGAAGCATCTGCATCCTCTCCACCCGGAAGTCCAGAGCTACCTTCCGCGACAGCTACCAGGGCAGTAGTTAAATCCAAAATGGAAAGGGCCCTGGAGAAGTTGCCCCTGACCATGAATTTTGTGTAGGATTTTTTTATCCTAGGCTCGAAGATTGAGTCCAATGTTAAACTCATTACTGACACCATTGTCGGGACATGTCCAGAAATGCAAGCCTTAGTGAAAATAATGTACATCCAGCGACAGGCTAAAGATCAGCTGGCCATTAATATCAGGGACTCCAGGATCCTTAAGGCAGCTTGTTTCCCATGATCTATACAATCTCCAGCGCTTATCCTAACGTTGGCCACCAATTACAACTCTTCTGTTCGGGCTGTTATGCTCGCAGCCGCAGAACCAACCAGGTACCCTAATCCTCTGGTATCCCTCGACCCTGACATATTTTAGGTGGGTCTGGGGATCCCTCAATTCACCAAGGCTTCTATGGTTACAAGGTCAGATGCCTTAGACCAATTCACACAGTTGGAGGATGCCACCCAGATATACATGAACGCTCATTGGCTCAAGGTTCCAAAGAGGGACCCTAAGAGGATAAAGATAGAAATTCCCAGGTTTGAGTTCAAAGAGAGCATTCAAATGGGAATGATGGTGTTGGCCCGGGTCTTTGGGTAGCCCTCTGTCCAATAATTTTCTAAATGGATGTATTACTTCCTCCTCGGCAACTCCACCAAGGGAGGATACTTCAACTGGGCAGCTATAATTTCAAACCACGTCGACTCCCAGTTCCTTCAACTGACCAGGAAGAAGTAATTTTACATGACTTCCTATGTTTTCTGGGCCCTGGCACAGCAGAGGCCCCATGCCCATGGGCTACTTACAAATGGTGTGCTCGAGATGGGCCCGAGACAAAAGGTACCATGGGACCATTTCTCGTAGGTTCAATGGGAGGCCAGTTTCGCCAATTTTTGCCAGGTAAATGATGTGTTCGTTTACTATCACTTGCTCACACCCACCCGGGATGCAGGATACCACCTATCCATAGAGGTGATGAATTTTGTCCAAAGTTATGGACATTACTACATCCAATTCCAACATCACACTTATATTAGGGTCACCGGCTTCTCTGAAAAACCCTACTTGTTGCCCAAACACTGTGGGGACAAGATCGTGCTCTTGGAGTACTGTAGGCAGCTGATGGAGTTGCATGCACTCTTTTCCTTGAAGAAGATACCCAATATTCCATTCCCAATCATCTGTGGGAACTACTCATGCAACCTGGCCACCGTAAAAGAGGCGAATAACAAGCTAAAAAGCTACAACTTGGAAGAATTCTACTTGGCGAGGAAAAATTTTGATCCGCATGGCAAGATTGCAACGGCACTTCCCCAGGCTTCAGAGCCCCATCACTACCATATGGAGTATTTTTGGGAAAATTTCCAAGACAACATGGAAGTGTGAAGCAGGCACTACATTAGGATGACGGCAGGCATGATGGAAAGGTTGAAGCTCTGGAGGTTCTCGAAGGACTTCTCAGATGCCGGCCCCACTATCAATCCCTAGTATAAGGAAAAGGGGATCAATACAATGACCCTCCCACTAGTAAATTGGGATGCCCAGGAAGGGCCTACAATTGAGGACTTCACCCAAGAGGTGGTCGAGCAAAGTCATGCCTACTTCAAGAAGGTGTGCCCCATAAGTACCTACCAGGTAGCCCAGCCAACACCAAAAGTAACTCCGAGGGCCGAGACTTCTTCGCAGAGAGTGGATAAAGGAAAAGGGATAGATACGACCCCTCCTGCATAAGAAGTCCCCATAAAAGAATAGGTAAATTAGTTAGTGGTAGCCTCCCAACAGATGAGGGAGAAATTAATCACATAGCTAGCCACTCCAATACTCATGGCCGGGCCAATTTTTCCCCCTTCCTCCGCGTCGCTGGCAGCCTTAATGGTAAAGGCGATGGGGGTGGATCCAACTAAACAAGTAGAAATAAGGGATGTGGGCCCACCCTTGGTTACCTGAAAAAAGAAGAGGCTTAACCAAAAGCCTAAGGTAGAGTCGAGGTTGGGTACATCCCAAACCCCACAAGTAGAGATCCTCTCTTCCATTTCCCCGCAGCTGGAAAAAGAAATAGAGCTTGCCGAAGTCTCGGCCAATCCCCCCTCACAGGAGGAATTTGATGATTTCTTTGAAACTGACGAGTTCAGAAACCTGCAGGGGGACACCATACAAACAAAGACAGAAGTCCCAGCTGCAGAAAAAGAAGCTGCGGAACAAGAGCCTACACAGGAGTAGGAAAAATAGATAGAGGAAAGGGAGCCAGAGCCGGAGATTTCCTCTGAGGCTCCAGAAATGCAGAGTCTCAGGGTGGACCAACAAAGGCAGGATGAACAAACGACATCTTCTATGGGAACCAGACCTTTGAGAATAACCATAACCCCATCCATCACATTCCAAGCGCCACTCCTGGGAGCAACCTTTGGGCAAGTAATTACCGCAGCCCAAACTTTAAATCTCAGCCCAGTACCTCCACTATTTCCAAAGGATGTGCTAACAAAAGAAGAGGCCCTGGTGATAGATACCGAGCAACAAGGAGAGAAACACGAAGAGGAAATCCTTGAAGAAGCCAACAAAATTCCAGACAAAGAAATAGATATAGAGGAAAAGGCTTAGGAGATGGGTGTTTCTAACGAAGATATTACTAATAAAGAAGAAGACACAGTGAAAGGGACGGATGAGGTCCCCACCACTGAGGAGGAGCAGCCACAGGACACCGGGGAAGAACCAAGAGAATAGACTCTGGTAGATAAGCCACTCCTACCGCCTCAGTGGTTAGTAGAGAGAAGGAAAAGAAAAGCTTCGTCCACTCCTGGAACTCCTCTCTCCCTGGCCAAAATGATGGCTCAGGTCCAGGCCCTACCGAAGGCCAAGAAAGCCTTGACGGTTCATACTCTTCAAATCGGGCCGACGGAGAAACAGTTTCCATTGTGGTGACACCTCCCCTAGGCACCAATGAAGCAACCGTAGAGCCTGGAGATTACAATGTTGCAGAGGTGTCACTGGGAAAAAGGGGAAAACAAGGTGAGGTGGACTTGCTGAAGGAGGCAGCTAGGGCAGTGGAGGCTCGTTATGAAAAAGAGGCCCAAAGGCTCAAGACAAAAAAGGCAAAAAATGCAAACCTTATGGGGTTGCTTACTGAGCTAGATTGACCTATCAACGCCGCTCCTCCAGAGGCTTCCACCTCTAAATATTTATCGCAGAGCAACATAGACTCCCTACGAACAATGAAGAAGAAGGCCCAGGCAGTCGACGAGTGGGTCACCCTGCAAATAGGAAACACCCGACGTTTCCTGGTATCCACCCACCTAGACTTATATACGGCCTGACATGTTCTACACCAGGCAGAGACTCTTATTGACCTGTGGGAGGGTGATATCAAAAATTATCAAGCATGGAAGGTGGAGCTTGAAGAACTCCTTGGCCTGGGAGAGGAAATGATTTCTAAGTTTGGAATTCTAGGGGATGAATCATTTGATTTTGTGAGGACCCAACACTCCAGACTTGACCTCACATTGGAGGTAACCAAGCAACTGGTAGGGACTCTATAGGATAAAGTCAATACAGTAAAATATTCTTTCAATTTATACAAGTCCTTTGTAGCAAAGACTTCTGGGGCTGACCCCCTCAGTATTGATACATGCACACCAGAGGATTCAGTTTTGGGGAGTTTTGATGAAATGATGAAGTCCTGATATCAATCCCTAGAGGGGATAGATGGTTCTCAAATGATGAAATTAACTTGTATGGTGCTTAGTGGTCATGACGCGGCAAAAATGGCCGATGAATTTAAGGAGAATGTTTCGGATCTAGGGGAACAAATTGAGGTGGCTAAGTACCGAAGGGCCAGCCTGAAGGATATCGATGAAGATGGCATCTCCCACCTCCTCTAGGCTTTCAATGATAATAAACAACCTTAATCTTTCTCCGGAGGCCAGAGAAAACTCAAACATTGGGTATTCTTTATTCTTTTGGGAGTGTAAGTTCCCAGATTCTGGAGTCTCGGATCCCAAATTTTATATTCTTTCGAGTGATCCATGTCCCGGTCCCCGAGGCTGACCGGTCACTTTCAGGAGTGGTTAATAAAGGCTATCAGAAGGTAGTTGGCTACATCAAGGGGGCGTCAACTCAACAGTTGGTTTTTTGACAGGTTGGTCTTCTTGAGGCACCGTTCAGAAGTACACCTAGCACATTGGAGATAGGGTGCCACATTTCCCATTTATGAGGCATGTATCCTTGATCCCCGGGGGACCAACTTTCTTCCTTCCCCTTCCTGGTTCTCTTCTCGAGACTGATTCTTCTACTGTATATTCTTCTCATTCTTTTGGCGTGTCAGGCCTATTCTGTCTTAAGGTCTTTTGCAGGGTGGCTCAGGTAGTACCGACCCACATATATTATATTTTATTGAAATATGATGTAAAATAGGGTTAGGGTTAGGGTTAGAAGAGAATGTATATAAATAGCCAGACCGGCCCATTTCCAAGGGTCAGCAAAATTGATGATTTTTTTGTCCATAGTAATAGAAAGGTGATTTCTCATTCTAGTTGCAGAGCTCAATGCTCCATTGTTCTATTTTCTCTAGTTAGACGCTCGCCTAGAGCCACCATTGTATCATGCACCAGTGCTTGCTGGAAGAGACATTAATGAAGAAGGGAGAATTCTTTGCAATGATGTTGTTGGCATTCATGCTTTTGAGTTAATGGTATTTTATGTTTCATGTTCTTTATGTCTTCTGCTCTGATATGTCAAATAGATTAACGACCTCTTTTCCCTCGCTACTGATAAAATACTAATTGATGGTTGTGTATTTCTTTGATATTTAGTGCAGTATATCATAGTATTATTGATGTCCTGAACGTTTAAGCATAACTACAGTTAGATGAAGTATTTCTAACCCTGCAGGATCTTTTTTTATTTTATTTGCTAAGTGTAAAATGCTAGGGGAAACCTTACCTTATTGAATCTCCAGAGAGAACAAGTTGAAGAAACCAGCTATCCCCCTCAAAAAAAATCACTTCTCCCAACTGAGCCCCGCACCGTCGTGACCCTACACCCAGTGCTTGAAGGCCTGAGGAATCTAACTTCCCCGGATAACCTTTGCAGGCAGAGTTGGCCGATACCTCCGGTACCCGGTGACAACTTATGACTATTGGAAGACCCGGTCAGCAAAACCCCATCAACAGGATCAAATTGTTTATCTATCATATATGATATGTTTGGAATTTATATTTTTATATTTTGTTTTTTTACTCATGTTGTAATTGACAATGATTTTCGTTGTTAATATGTTTAACTTATATGCTTCATGAAGGTCATCAAGGCATTAATGGTTGGCTTCCACAGGGACTGAAAATATATCCCAGATAATTTAGTAGGTTTCACTACTATGAGAAGCTATCAATTGTGCATTTGTTTGATAAAATGCATATGGAAAATAATATAACAGAAATATTATGAAAAATATTGGATGGAAAACATGACAAAGAAAAAATTGTCAAAATTTGTAGCTGTGACATTTAAGAAGCCAATCATGAAATGAAAAATATCATTCAATTAAATAGCGATGGGGACTAAATTAATATAAGCGCCCTTACTTGGTTATTAACATTGTAGCAAATCAATGCTACAAAAGAAGTCATACGAAATTTTTTATTTCTCATAATATTTACTACAAACATAAACAATATCATACCAAAGAAAGGTGAATTTGGGCCAGGGATGAAAATCCATGATTGGCATACCTTCATTAAGGTAATTGTTTTGGTATGTGTGTGTGTGTGTGTGTGTGTACATGAACATATCTATACATATATATATACATATATATACATATACATATATATCTATACACACACATATATATACACACAAATAATATACATACATATATATATGTGTGTGTGTACTACATGTACTTTTAAATGTATTATGCTTACTAGTTTTGGAAAAATAATGAAAAGATAATTTTATAATTGTTGGAGTACATTGTACATGTATCTCTCCTAGAAAACTTTGACAACAATGTCAAGCAAGTTATATATGATATTAGAAAATACATGAAGTAAGTAGCGATATTTGTTCAATTCGTTGTATAGATCTTATATTTTCCATTCATTTTACTTGATATGTAATATATTGTATATTTTGTTAAATCTTGTTAATATATTTGCACCTTGAATCACTTGTAGATAGCTGACATCTAAAGAAATCTAGAAAGAATATATAAATTATTGGAATATAAAAATTCCACGTCTAATGTGTGAAATGAAAAAGTGTCTACCTTCACAATAATTCAATGCACAAGAACACTACTTCATACACAAAGTTGAGGATATTGAACTGTCTGGACCTCTACACATAAGATCAATGTGGAATATGGTTGAGAGGCACTTGAATTTTTGAAGCCTTTGGTTAGACAAAAATAATATCCTAAGGGTTCTATGGTGGAGGGATATATAGTATATGAGACCATGGTATAGATAACTAAATATCTTCTTAAGTTCACAACAAAGATCCATGTAGATTGCATTTGGGATCCCAAATCCATTAACAAATTCAAAGGGGAGTAGCTGGTGGGAAAAGTTAGATTGAGGAAAGTGAGAGTTAATTATAATATGGTCATGGAGATTAATTAGAATACATTTTAAATTTGGTTTTTATGTATGTTGTGTTGGTTCCCAAATCAACAGTGTTAGTTCCAAAATCAACAGATTGAAAAATTCCAAATGATTTGGCCAACTAACGGGATTTAGTAATCTATTGAGATGAAATTAGTGTCTTGAAATAGGTTCAATTTTGTATTCTTTACAAATATCTTCAACTACTCAAATTTTTACTTTGAAATGATTTTAAATATTCTGTTGCTTTGAATTTGATTGCTTTAATGATTTTATGTTATTCTATCTGTTCCTAGTGAAAGTAATAATTTATTTTGATTGAAGTTTTTATCCTATTTGTGTAAGTTTTTACAGAGTCACTTCTCCTCAAATCTTCATGTATAACTTTGAAAGACAATTTTTAAACTTACCCCTTGGGTAAATTTTTCAACCATTCAATTCTATTAATGTAAGATAATTAAACACATAACACACCAACCAGTCTAACTAAGTTTAACTTCTCCTTAAGAAGACCAATCAAAAAAGAAATATAAGGAAAACACTTCTCAAACACTTTTTGATATTAAAATTAGTGTGAAAGTAAATAACTCCTTTACACAAGAATTTAAAATGGGAATTAATTATCACAAAGAACTAATTTTATAAAAAAATAATCTACACCACAATTACAGAGAAACAAACTGAGTCTTTGTGAAATTCTTGGTAAATGGAGTTTCTTACATATTCCTTCATGTTGGAAATAATAGACCATACTAGGAGGGGGGGGGGGGGGAATTAGTACTAATAAANTACATATTCCTTCATGTTGGAAATAATAGACCATACTAGGAGGGGGGGGGGGGTGAATTAGTACTAATAAAACTTTCAAAATTTTATTGATACCTTTAAATAGAAACAAAAGAAACTTCCAAACTATGAAGCATACAACTGAAACTATAATGTAAATTTAAAATGAACCAAATGAAAACACATGCACACACATAACGGTCTGATTTTTATCATGGAAACCCTTGGTCAAAGGGAAAAACCATGGTGGGGATGAAACCCACAATCTTCTCACTGTAGTAGAAAAGAGTACTCTATTAGGAGCTTAGATTCTGTCACTTTCTAGGTAACTCACCCTGTTAGGAGTGACTGATACCTTATTAGAAGTATCAAAATTCCTATTACAGACTACCTTGTTAGAGGATTTTAATAACACTTATCAGTGTTCACCCTATTAATGGATTTACAATAAATTCCTGCTAGAGACTACCATATAAGGGTATTTAGACTTGTTGAAACTATTAGGAATGAAAAAAGAATAAATCAACTTGTGATGTGTACTACTCAATACTAATCATATCCTTCATGCCATGTACTTATTTTGAATCCAATCCTATAACTTCTCTGGAAATAGCTTTGTAATTGTAGCTCAAGATTTCACTAACAATAACACTTCATCAACTTTGTCAACATTAGCAGCAACTAACCTCCTTTTTTTCAAACAAATCTATAACCTTTTATATTGTCTTTAACTTTGAGTGTAAACCTAATTAGGGTTTCCATTTCCCTCCAAAATTTATTTTCCAATCTTAACTAACTCACTGAAACTTGGAATCCTTACCATGTCGACCAAAACTAAATTTAATTTGTCATTCCTAATTTGAAATATTCCATCTATTTTATTCACCAAAACATACCTTGGATTCATACACAAATTTTTATAGAATTACCTAAGAATTGAATGATTTAATTCCTCAAACAATGTACTACATTTTTCATGTTTTCCAGATTCACTGAATCATCAACTAACATAACCGATTTATCTATTTAATCAAAACTGATTAATAACCTTTCACTTTTACCTGCTCACTGCACTAGCTAGTTAATAGTATCTTCACTTTTGCCTATACCGGTGTGACCTAAGAATCTCTATCACAAATAATAGTTCACCTGTTGTCTTTACATCTTCCAATGTATCAATGCACAAACTTGTCTCCCTTTATCGATCTGACCTTCACCTATTATTATTTTTACCGATTACCTTACTTAATTTCTCTTTAACGATTGGGTATAACTCTCCACCGGTTGGTATAACTTCATATACTTACTCAAAACACTCTCACCTATGTAATGGCTTTCCATAAATTACAACCATGCTCCACAAAATCATCATCAATGTCATCTAACACACTATTCTATCAACATTCTTCCCCTTTGGCATTGATGGCAAAAACCTATGAATTTTTCAAAACTTCAAAACCTATAAACTCCATGTCTAATTACATACTCCCCCTAATTATATAACTTCCCTTATGTATCATAGACTATATACTCTATATACTCCTCCTTATTAATCATCTATATACTCCCCCTTTTCTGGCAACAATGGCAAAGACTATAATCAAAATTTTATGTATAAGGGTGTTCATAACTTATAGTTTGTCAAACACTGACTTGAAATATACCTTAGCACTAGAAATAAAATGCTTCCATGAATCCTATAATGTATACAAGTCAATGTGATAACCATTTAAACCTGAAGCCATGAGCTCCTCCATACTATCAATTGTGCTCATGTCTGGAGTACCTATCAATACTTCAGCTTTCTTAGGAGTTAGGAATCCTTGCAATTATAGAAATTTCATCCTTATCATGTCCTATTCTTCCTTGAGTTCCCTTTCCTTGTATATCAATTCTTCATATTTGCAATATGATCCATCATAGAACTATTCAATGGATCCAATTGGTTGACAAGTGTATTCAACTTTGTCTCAAGATCTTCCTTCTTTTTCTTGTTCTCAGCAATGAAGTTGGTCAGAATAGATATTTTGTTGTATATTTTTCAAACCTCAAGTAATAAATCCTTGAGTTCCTTGACTAGTTCAATGGTGAAACCTTCTCAAGATAAATATTTTGCATTAAATTCTCCATCATTTCCTTCTCTAATCTCTTCTTTGTTCATTTTATTATCACCTCTTCCATGTTATTATCTATACTAGTGATGGCATCAACCAAATTTTTGATTTGATCAATCAAAGGTGCTTCGTCATCAATTTCTACACCAGGAACTAAGTCAACAAGTATAGAAATGACTTTCCTCATTATTTTATTTTTGTACTTCTTCTACTTTATCATGTTCTTCTCATCCTTTTTTGCCATCTTTCTTGAAAATAGTATATGGTCCTTTGGCCTTAACTTTTTAAAATCTTTCTTCAGAATTAAAAATTCAGGATCATCTTCTTCCTCTTCATCTTCATCATCTTCTTCTTTATCTTCTTCCATTCTCTTTGTTTTCTTTTTCTCAGTGGTATCCTCTGTGTTAGTTTTTGAAGAACTAGGGGTGTTATCCTTTGGCATCTCAGCTCCATCTTTAGCACTATGCTCCCTTGTTCCTATGTTACATGTTTGAGTTTCCTTATTTGTCTCTTTCTCCTAGTCTTGGTATTTTTGTTGCATAGCTTGTTTTTTTATTTGCCTCACCTTGGTCAATATCCTTGACATTTTCTGTTGTGTCCTTTGATTTTTTAGTGGTGTCTGTCACCTATTATGTTTCCTTACCCTTCTATGTTTTATCAATCTTACTTATTTTAGTATTAACTACATCATCATTTATCTCAACATGGTTTAGATCAAGTGCAGACTAAAGTGGTATATATTCAAATTTATCTCCAACCATAGGAGAATCAGGATTATATGTAAGGTCTTCAACTATAAAATCATCCACTATGTCCTTTATTAGGTCAATATGAGTAGCAACATTTAGAATAATACCTAACATATCTCTCATTAACTCTTTCAAAGTAAAAGTATCATCTACTTGAGATGTACCTGCAATTCCCTTTACCTATGGTTGATCTATGTTGTATATCCTTTTCCATATCACCATTATTTCTTCTTCAACATCCTTCTCCTTTCCAGCTAGTAGACTTGTAGTCTGGTGACCAATATTGAACCTATCTTTATACTTTTCAAGTTCTTGATCCTCTTCCTTTATTTATAAATGTGTCATAGTATAAATATGCATCATTTCCCTTATTTCATTTTTAGTTTCAGCTACAAAATTCCATCTAACATTAATTGCTTCATATAATTCATCAGCAATATGGTGTTTTAGTTGACTAGGGACTCTGATGAATTTGTGAAAGTTAAATACAATATCATCCTCAATCATTTTATTTTCTTCATCAGACAATTTAGAGAACTTAAAGTTACTAATGTTACCTATCATTCCATGTTCTCTTATTATCTTGGAAAACAATAGCACTCTTAGGGATATTGAATTTAGTTTTACCATACTTCCTTGTGTTTTTTATCTCCTTTACTGAATATCTTTTCTCACTATCTACCTTTGTATTCTTCTTTCTAGGAGAGGCCTTGCTATTTCATTGAGTTTTTCTATTTTCATATGATTTTTTTTTTAGAGGTTGTGATACCTCAGGTGGCTTAGGGTTACAGGATTTACCTTCACCAATATTTTCCATTTTAGTTTCTTCCACCGATGGTAATTCTATTTTAGTTTGTATTTATGCTTGCTTTCCTTTTCTCTTTGCATATGCATCTAGAAATTTCTTATTTTTATCACTAGTGAAACTAATACCTTCACTAGTTCCAAACTTCTCTTTCAATTGACTTATAATCTTCCTTGCTTTCCTTTACATTCTAGGATTTTTTATTTCTAAGGCGATTCTCTCATAATCTTTCTCAAATGTGTCATGCCTTTTTTCTATCTCGTTGACTAGTAGTTTCAATAATGCTTCTATGTTTAGGATTAAAAAATGCTCATAAGTTTTATACCCCATTGTAGGTATCCATGAAATCTCAGGTTCTACCATTTGAATTTTATATTGTTAGTGTCAACTAAGAAACAAATGGTATCTCTATATTCCTTTACAATGTGTCGGGGAATTATATAATTCTTGTGCATTCTATCCTAAAAATTGTTAAAGTATCACCACATGACATTGTTTAGGTTTTCATCTAGTTCACCTAAATATTCATTGATTTGGTACAGTGTAGGTCTATCTATTTTCTATGTTACTGTGCCTTTACCAAGGAAGACATTATGAACATAAAAGAACATACATACCAAAAGAGATCTATACTTTAGTGCTTTCTTCTTATCATTCTATATTCTCTTTAGGTTAGTCAATAACTATGTTCTCACCATCCCCAGTAAGTCATATCTAGTACATTCCTTCACAATTCGGTATGGCATATGAATAGCTCCACATGGCACACTATTTAACTGGCTCAACTAGTAGACCATATAGCCAATTATCATTATTGCAAAGAAAACCTCTTGATCTTCTATATCATCTACCATGATGGATCTGTGATCTTTCCTTCAATTGGTAATTTTACAACTATCTTCATAGATATCTGTATTAGAGTACATGGTTCCCCGTCCGTAGAGAATCTTGTGATCAGATGAATTAATTCCTTGGTGATCTTGATTAGTTGATCCAACCATAATAATTGATCATGAAAATGGCTCAGAACATATCAAATCCACTCCTCAAATATTTTTGGCAAGTCAATAATATTTGTCAAACAGTTCATCTAAATATGTTTCAATTTGTCCTTCAATTCTCTATTTTCACACATTGTCAGATATTCCTCCTCTATCTGTTCATCTCCCAATTCATCAATGTTAAAATCAATAAATTTTCTAACATCCTCATTCAACAAAGCATGAGGTAGAATTTGGGACATGGCACCAGTTTTGTCTACTTTCTCAGCCTTCAATAGATGTAATTGTGAGGCCCCCCTGTCTGACATAATCTTAAACACTATTTCTCATTTATATGCTCTCTTGTCGATACAGATTTTGTTATAGTTGGACTATTTGGATTCATGTATTACCTTATGGATCTGTTGAATCCTTTTCTTGTGTGTAAATGCCTAATTATGTAAATCAGGAAATCTTTGTGATACTATGTGTAAGTGATGCAGATTTCTCTATAGGACTTAGTTTTGATGGGTTTGTATATTAGATTAGAATGTGGATGTTGAATGTAATCAAGATTCAGATTTATTAAAAGGAATGTTTATGCATATGGAATAGATGCAAATATTGTTAAATGAATCTTTTATGCAAGTGTGAGTGAATGTGTGTTCAATTTACATTATGTATCTTGATATGTTTTAAATGTTGATTTATTGGACCT
>MU228046.1:800739-816705 GCA_018584345.1 Thuja plicata | reverse complement strand
GTATTTTGTATTTCTTGGCTTTCTCCTCCTGGGCTTGTACACTATCACCCCACTTTTGGAGAAGGTTTCTTGGAGACCTTCTTGTTGTTAAACCTTGGGAGGGAATTTTCTTGATGAGTTATTGTGGGTTTCGATGTTGTGAATACTTGTTTGTATGTATGTCTCCCATTCATTTCTGGATCCCCTAGCTCGAGGGTGGCCTTGCAAAAGCCTAGGTTGGGAGGTGAGCCTCCATGGTCAACCTTGATGTTCTTACAGGTTCAAAGAAAGCTTCTGAAAGTATTACTGAAGTCTTGATGTCTTGGATGTAATTTCTACCTCAAAGTCTTTCCTATTCAAGTTTCTTCCTTGTAAATTTTTTGAAATGTGTTGAGGATTGTAACCTTCTTGTTGAAGACACTTGTAAATCAGAGTATGTTCTTTTATATTTAAATAAATAAGTAATTGGGCCTTTATTTAAAATGATGGTTATTCAAAAATGAGTTTTATGGTTGTTTTACTAAATATAGTTGAAAAGGAACCCTAAGGACTATTACTCTAATTGATGTTATCATTCTTTATTGATCTTTAAATCAATTTAATTTGCAAAGGTTTACAAGGGATTTCATTTCCTATATTTGATATAACATGATTAAATGAAATTTTATAGTTCTTTTTGTTAAAGTTTAAATGCCCAAATTTTGGGGCATGACAGTAACCTATGTTCTAGTTTTGCTTCTTCAGTTATCTCGATCAATTTTGGTGTTGTAATCCTTGATGCCATGATGATTCAGTAAATTTCCCACCCTCAAACTCAAACACACCAAATAGCTTCAATATTGATCACCGCTCTGCTTAATAGCTCAACTAGGGTTTTCAAGTTTGTATTTTGATCCTTTTTAAGTATTAAACACAAATAATTCCCACAAGAGATCATGATAGGTAATCACACTCTTCTCCTATAAATTAGCTTTGAAATACAAGGTGAATAATGAATAGATTGACTTATAATTTGTTTTCCCAAAAGGTTGTCCAATGGCTAGTTTAGTACAAATCATTTAAAGCATTTCACCAATGTTAGACTTTACCGATTACAACCTCCTCAGGTTAATGCTAAAAGTAGCATTGATACACAACTTTTTGCAAATGATAAAATTGGTGATGACCAAATACATTTAACTCATCTCTAGGTAATACATCAAAATTAACATCAGTGCATCTCACTATGAAATGGATACTATTGCTCTTTATTATGAGGGACTGGTTAGATATAATACTGAAATTTAGTCCCTAACAAAAACTTACTTTCTTAGTTTGAGGATGAACCCCTTGAGCTAGTGGATGATGGGTTACTTGTTGATGTATTTTCATCTTCATTTCTTTCTTCATTCTTCACCCATGTCATCTTCATCTCATTCCTTACTTCTTCAACATTAACAATGTTTTTACCTTTCCTCTCTTTATTGCTTGGTGACCGGATCCTATACCTACAATCTCTTTCTAGATGTTTGACCTTGTGACAATGAAATAATGCCATACCTTTTATCCTTGAGGGTCCAAAATTACCTTTAGGGTTCCTTAATTGACATTTCACATCCATGTATCTGTAGTTTCCACAAATAGTGCATGTGACATTTATGTTTCCTTCTCTTCTTAGAACACTCACTAGTTTGTTAAGCAGTCTTGGTGACAGTACCCTTGATCTGCAATGTTCTGCCTTATATCCAAATTTGTTGCATGTGTAATAGTATTCATTGAAAATCCCTTCAGATGATCTACTACCGCTTCTTGATCCGCACTCACATTCTTGATGACCATACTTATTGCAATTGTAACAATAACCATCAAAATGAGTAGTTCTTGGAACATTCACCGATTTTCTCCAACATATATTAGTAGTGTGTCTAGGATTTCCACAACTATAGAAAGTGGGTTTAGTAGGCTTCTTACCTTGTGGGCTAGTATAAGCCTTAGGAATCTTTGACTGTTTCTCAATACTAGGCTTGGATGATTCTCCTTTTCCAAATATGTTGTTACTGGTTTATGCTAGGCCAGAAGTATCCCTAGGTTGCCTTTGATTCTTCAATTTCTCATCAATATTCTACATGCTTTATTCATATTTCCTGAGTTTTTCATTTGTCTCTCTTTCAATCTTCAAGTCCTTCTTCAGTTGTTCATTTTCCTACCTCGATGTTTCATTTTCAGCACACACTTGTATTTTTTCATCACTGATGTCACTTAGTTGTACATTCAGTGCATGGTTCTAGCATCAACCTTTTAAGTATAACATCATTTTCTCTGATCAGATCTTTGCCATTCTTCTTTGCAATTTTAGTAGTCCTTTTTGTATCTTTAGCAGCTCTCATGCCTTCAAGCACTTCACACATCCTTTTGGCTTGAATTTCTAGTTATCTTTTCATCTTTCTTGCTTCTTCAGTCAAGCCCTTATTATTTTCCATTATATTTTATATTGCTGCCTCATCTTCCTCAGAGTTAACACTTCCTTAAGATATTTCATCAATGTTGTCCATACTTTCTTTTAGTTGTTCAGATAATTATTTTATCTTGGCCAATGAAATCTTAACCTTGTTCTTCAACTCTTCAATCATCTTGTTGGTGCATCTAACTATTTCTCATACCTATAGCTTTCCATCTCCTCGGATCTACTCCCCATGTTGTCAAAATTTTGCTCTAGAGAGTCTAGGCTCTGATATGAATTATTGGAAATAATAAGTGTAACCACCCTAATTTGGTCTACTCTAACTAGAGACCTTATTCTTCCTAAATGTGATCGTACCCCTAATTATGTCAATCCAACTATTCAATTATTGGCATAATTCATTAAAATCAATTTAATCTCCTAAAATCAAATTTATTTAATCACTAACTCACATTAATTACCTTGGCCTATTTAAATCAAATCAACCCAATTAAATCCTTGTCTAAAGTATTTAATTAAAAAGGAATAAAATAAAATATCTAAATAAAACTCATCACTTGCACATGGAAAGTCAATCCATGAACTAATGAGAGTTCACTCACATGGATCACCAAATATTCAATCCTCACCTCTCCTCACAAGTTGATCTCAACCACTTATTTCTCAAATTCTTCCATGAAAGGATTGAATTTTGAGCTCAATAGGCCCACAATTTTAGAATTTTGAATACACTCTTATGTTGTCATTTTTGTTTCATAATTTCACATAGCTAATTAGCCAACTTTAATTTGTGCTTCCATGAATCTTTGCATCACTTTTAAGCATGAATTGCATGATAATTAGCTTCATTTTTCAATAAATATTTCATTCTAGGACTGAATGTGTCACTGATTTCATGCATAATCTGAGGGCAATTATAGCTTAAATCATACTCTTCTTAGATAGGAAGAAATATGTTGATTTCAATGGTTTCCTTATGATTTTCAATTGATTTTAATATTTCTAACCATTGATGCAATGACATATTGAAGTGTTGTGTTGCAACTTTCAAGTACATAATTCACACACATTTTTGACACCCAACATGGGGAAGAGCCCCCGATTTCTCACCATTTTGAGCCAATTGATCATCTTTTGTTCTCTATTTTTGGGTGAAGAATCGCATTTGGAAGAAAAGGATTGTATTTAGGAGCAAAGGATCGCATCCTAGAAATAATCTTGCATCCCAAATATCCTGCATTGCATCTTGTTAATCTTAAGTTGTTTCTAGTAAAGGATCGCATCCTGTTAATCCCAGATTGTATTTAGTTTAAAGGCTCGCCTTTAGGATATTTCATCACATTTAGTCATCCTTGTATCACATTTGGGAAATAAAATCACATTCAGTAAGGTTCAAGGTCAAATTTGGTTAGTCTACTGGCATGTTTGATAAATTTGATAACTAATCAGCTGAATTTGTATGTTTTTGGATGGATCTTATTATTTGAGACACCCAATCAATTATTGCAAGATGTTGTTGAAGAATTCTTTGGCTAAGACGATGGAAAAACATTACTAATAAGTGGTTTTTTAGGTTTCCTTATGATTTTCAACCAAACTTCTTTTGCAATAGGAACTTAACACACTTTCTATCCACTTCTTAACTTGATTAGAGAAGTATTCTCTTTTCCTTCATGGAAAATCAGAACCTCAAACATCAAGTTAAGATTTGAATAGAAATTGGGGGAAGAAGCTTTAAATTTATCAAAAGTGTTTTGGTTAATTTCTTTAAATAGGAACCTAAATTTTTGGATTTGAATTCGATACTTAGTCCAACTAGAGGATTATGCTCTTTTCCCAAGTTGAAAAATCAAAAACTCGTTATGGGGGACTAGGTCTTGAGTTTGAAAATTTGAGGGAAAGAACTTGCATGATGTGTTTGATAGGAGAAAATGGCATGGATAGGAGAGTATTCTCTTCTTCCTTGTGAAGAATCAGAAATCTAGACTCCTAAGCCTCTAATCCTCTTTATTGCTTTTAACTTTAGAGGGCCTGTCAATTGAGGAAAAAATCTCCCAGCAATGACCCAAGTGAGAACAAGTGAATGCTAGCCCTTCCATCTCACTATAATAAAAATTCTTCCATGAGGCCAAAGTCTTGGAAGATGTAATCAATTTTGTCCTTGGAATTTCAACTATCATTACTTGGACATTCTTGGATATGTGTAGAGTGGAGCCACTTGAATCTTTCTTGCAATACTGCACACATTTAGGTACTCATAGGGATATATGCCTTAATTTTTTATTGTGCAATTCTATGGGGGATGGTTGAAAATAGATGCCCAAAATAAAACACTTTGTATTTAAGACCACCTGATTCATCTCCAAAAGGTGATAATATGTATGCAAGGCAAATAGTAATTTCCCCAAGATACTCATCATTTTGTACCCTCACTTGCATTTGAAGTCGGATAATATGGCATCATGACTAGAGCCATTATGTGCTTGGTGATGGTCATATTATGTTTAGAATTTGAGTGTGTACCCAAGTCTATGAGAAAATATTTTCATGCTATGCCATAGATTTTAGGTAATAGGTGTGTTTGGTCACTTAACAACTTGCTTGATGTGTCAAAATTGAAATAACAAGATAAAAACTACCAAACAATCAATATTATGACAATCAAAGACATCTATGCTACTTAAAAACACTTTGGAATTCATCAAACAGACCATAGAGTTAGAAATATTTTCACGTTCTTCAAGACAAAAGTGGAAAAAATTAGGAAAAACCATTAGAGATTTGTATTTGGTAAATCCTGGCTCGCATTTAAGAAACAGAATCACATTTGGGGAGAAGGCTCACATTTGGTAAATCCTGGCTTGCATCTAGTGAATAGGATCACATTTAATAATAACACACTCACATCACATATATCTAGGATCACATCTGGTCAGTTGAATCTAGGAAAGAGGGTACTTGCACAAAATCTATACTTTTGGATACCCTTTTGGCTCTTCAGTCTGATTTTGTTATTATTGTTGGTCTGTCTGACACTATTTCTCAATCTAATTGGAAGTCTACCTTGCATGTCATTTAGGGTTATCACAACTGATCCCAAATTGTGTTGTCACATCACTCATAAAATATTATTGGTTCCCAACTCACTATCAGGGCATTCTAACCCTCTAACACTAGAATCAATCACTTCAAACAATCAAACTTACTCACTAAAACTTGGACAAACATATTTGGATAATTCATAAATTCCTTTTGACAAAATTAAAATGCTTTTGAAAAAATTGAGACCTTTCTTTCATGGTTAACACAAGAAGTAAACAATACCTTCCCGATGATTCAGAAAGACCTCCAAGACTGATGAAATTTCAACAAGGGGAGACATCTAGAACAAACCCCCTCTTTGATCAAGACTCACCTGAAATGGATGCAGCTAATCATGAATGGAGTGCTCCCTTTCAAGAATATAGCCACAAACATGATGAAAGGTAAAGTAAAGAAGAGAGACATCATGACTATCCTTTGTTTTATTCAAAAAGTGATGAGGACATATAAGAAGAAGAATACAATAAACTCAAACAAAGTAGGAATTTTCAAAGGACCTTGGAAAAATTCATTGGGGAAGATAAATAAAAATACTTCCTTCACTTAGCTTCTCTAGGAGTTAAACTTCTTAAAGACTATGATGTTGAGATATTGAAAGAAGAAGAGCTACAAACACCTATCTCCATACTCTCAAAACAACTATATCAAATACAAATGGAACTCACAACACTCAAGAAAGAGAAGACTCAACCAACAAAGAAATACTCCTTGGAGCACATATGTCTGTTTCCTTTTCATAAGAGAATAAACATGCTTCCGTTCCCACCTAGCATGGTACAGCCCAAATATGAAAAATACATGGGAGAAACTGATCCACATGACCATGTAAGATAATTTTTTTCCCTAAGCATAGAATACATGCACGAACCAACATACTTGATGAGAATATTTCTAGGAAGCTTGGGTGGAAATGCTATGGAATGGTTCTCTAAACAAACACCAAGTGTGCAAACATTTGAGGAGTTAATTCAAATATTTGTCCAACATTAATCCTAAAACATACAACACAATGTTACCATGATGGACCTTTTCAATACAAAACAATGAATGGGTGAATCCTTCACACACTTTTTGCAACAGTGGAGGAGAATATTTGCAAGGCACTCAAGACCAATACCCAAATCTGAAAAGACAGAAATATTTGTAAATAACTTAGTACTTGAAATGAACTACGCTCGACAAATGAAAGATTCTCTTAGTTTTAATAGAATGATAAAGAACACCATTCATATTGAAGAAGTTATGGTCAAGAAAGGAGAGATCACACTCCAAAGTGACAATAAATCCTCTAAAAAATATAAAAATAAACCTAAATGGTGGAACAAGAACAAAAATATTATTAATGATGAATTGGTTGAAGCCTCAAATGCAAATGCTAAACCAATTGTGTTTAATCTCACAAACTGCCTACAAGCAAGAAAAGAAGCTAAGCTAACAACAAAAATACCAAGAGAAAACACTGATACCAACAATAACAAGCCATGGACATATAGACCACAATGAACATTTAATCTATTGGGAGAACCTATTGAGATGGTTTTGAAGACTCTCTTGGATAAAAATATCATCACTGTATCAGAGGCAAAACCACGGGAATCAGAAGTAAAACCAAGGTGGTGGAATGATAATTCCTATTGTAAGTTCCATAAGAATAAAGGACACAAGACTAATTATTTTGTTAAAATCAAACACATTATACAATATTTCATTGAGGGAGGAAAGATCAAAGTGGAAGGACATACATCCAATCGGGATCACACGACATATAATAAATCATTTCCCAACTATGAAAAAGGAGAAGCCTCTAAATGAAAAGGAAATGAAGTCATTTAGACTTATTCCTATAATGATAATGTGATTAATATGTTGGACATAAAGAATGAATCAATCAATGTGATCACAATCAGAGGTGTCAAAGACAAGTCAAAACCTTCAAATGTAGTAACACGACACCAAGAAAAAATCACAATTAAAGGGGTTAATTCCTCATCCAAATACACAACACCATCTAAATCACCTATTGTCACAATTCCTAAACCAAAAAAATCAAGAAAAATAGTTCTTATACCATCTGCTAACTATAACTTGTTAGAAGAATTCAAAAGAGCCTCAGATCAAATTTCTATATTTGAGTTATTAAAGATCACTTCAATGCATAGGGAAGTTCTTTAACAAGCCCTAAATTTTTCAAATATTCTGAAAGACATCGATGTGGAAAGTTCCAGGAAATGGTTAATTACATATAAAATCCACATTATCTCTCTTTTTCAGAAGAAGATTACAAATCTCTAACTCCTCCCCATAATCAACCCCTTCACATTGAAGTTTTGATTTATAAGCATTGTGTAAAATGTGCATTGATAGATGGAGGTACGGGGTTGAATATATGTACTCTCAATCTGGTCAAAGCATTGGTTCTTTCTGAAAAAAAATTGATTCAAGAAGTAAGATAACCATCAAGGCTTATGATGAAGAGGAAAGATCATCCAAAGGACTAGTTTTTTTACCAATAAGAATAGAACCAAAAGAATGCAACCTGATTTGTCAAGTTCTTGATCTACCATTGGCCTATAAAATATTACTAGGAAGACCTTAGATACATGAAATTCAAGAAGTTCCATCTACTTATCACCAATGTATCAAATTTGCACACAGTGGGGTGGAAGTAACAACTCCTACAGATTCAAGCTACACTTACAGCAATGTTAAGGTAGATAGTATGGTTCCTCACAATAAGGAAGTTCCAAAAGACTTCCCAGCAAAAACTTTTAAAGACATGGTAATGAGAAGATTTGGAAAGATTCTAAAACTTGAAGAAACTAGCATGGGGGAATACAAACTAGACATGACACCATCATTGGCTAACATTCCTGTGTCTCCAAGATCATATGGGAGATCATTCCCCTCTTTTACACCTACTAAATCAAAAGGAAATGATATTCATCAACCTGTATCATCTTAAAATGGAAGCACTTCCATTTTGGTAGGTTTATCACCCTCTTTTAGTACATATACATGATAGAATTACATTTAGGATGCATCTACACTTGGTAATTCTCCATTTTAAGGTCAAATTAGGGTTAGGATCCTGAGGAATCTCCTTGATTTCCTTCTTTGTGGCTCTATTTTCTAGGTAGGACCTATGTACTAGTCATCCTAGCCTTCATCACATTTATTCTAGGCCCTTGTTCCTTTTTTTCCAACACTCTATTCTATTTTCCCATCACCCTAGGTCTCTGGCAGACCTAGAGACTACACTGGCCCTCTAGGTTGACTGGGTAGAAACCTCAGGTTAGGGTCGAGGTTGACCCTAACCTAGTTTAGGGTCAAGGTCAACCCTAACCTAGGTCAGATTTGAGGTCGACCTTGACCTAGGTCAGGGTCGAGGTCAACCTTGACCTTTGTCAAGTTTTGGTTCCTGCTTTCAAATTTAGATCATAGCAGGGCCCAAAATTCAAAATTGGCCCCCGGATCAGAATGTGGAAGGTTTTTTATTGGAAATTTAATTAATAGGTCTCCTCCCTAGTTATTTATTGTGATTGTACCATGATTTGAGGTGAACTTTGAATTAAGGGCCCTCACATTTCCCTAGGAGCCTTACCTTGAAATCTCTATATAAGCACTCTCTTTTGCCTTCATTTGGGGAGGAGGAAAAATAATGATATGATGGACACAATCATGACATGATGATGTAAGAAATAATTTTCTAGACAAGTTATTGTGGACATTCAATGGAGCAAGAAATAGTTCTTCCATCCTTCCTTCTTCTTTGATCTACCATTTTCAACATTCAAGCATTCAAATAATACAATCATGGGGTAGCAACTACGGATTGTGATTTTGGTAGGAGTAATTTAGCCTTGGGGGCTTGGTATCTTTTCTTTATCATATTAAAATCTATGCATTTCTCTCTCATTACAATTCATGCTAGGATTTCAATCTAGAGGATTAGCTCTTGACATTGAACATTCAAAGTTCATCCTAAGAGAAACACACACACACATATTCTATTACATCTAACTATTCATGGAGGTGGAAACCACAAAAATGGGGGTTTGACTAAGGCAAAACCCTATATAGCCACCCCTAAATATCATTTTTAGATATCTATAGTCACTGTTTCAGGAGTTGCAAAGGAGATTTGGATACCCTTTTCAAAAAAAATTTAGGATCCGTGAACAGAATTTCTATCAGAGCAGTGTAGGTCAAGTTTGACATAAAGGGGCACAATTGCACCCCCGTATTTGGGTCAAGTTAGACCTGGCTCAGAAAAGGAAAAGATTTTTGGGTTTTCTTCATCTCTGTCTTTATGTTCGAGATCCGATTGCAAAATTTATAGAAACTTGATATGGACACCAAAAAATAGGCTTTTCTAGATATGCTATATTATGAGGTATGTATTTTATTCCATTATTCTTTGCAAACATTTACATATTTACATTCCTTATTATTACAATTAAATGTAAGTGGTTAATAGAGGTATAGAGTATATTTTATGTGCAAATCTCCATTGTTCAAAACCCTATCTAAGGATCTCCATTTTCCCACTCTACATTTTGGTGAACATGCGATAGACAACTCTCTATTTTTGGTGTTAGATTTGCATTTTATGTTAGGTATTACATGGATATAAAATTAGATTTATTTTATTCTCTTGCATTTATATTTCAAAAATAAAAATAAAAATAAAAAATTTATTTAAAAATACAAAAATGTTTACATTTTTTCATGCTTGTAGTGCTATTTTGTGTTCAACATGTACGATTTTTGTTTTGAATACTTCGATGAGGATTTAATTGAAAAATAGGATAGATCCCCTAATGAGGTACATGGTATTGAGGATGACAATTGTTTGAAAACGATCTCCATTTTTCCTATTCCTATTTCATCCTCCTCCACAACCTCTTCAATTGACCTTTACCATAGGGTGGGTGCATGGTTACCTTCATGTTCCACTATTTGCAACATTGATGCACCTAGAATGATATATCAAAAACCTTTGTTCATGGTAAAAGGTTTTCCTCAGATAAGAATTAAGGGTAGACCAAGAGATCCTTTGGATTCCTTTGATAACACAGATTCCATTTCACATGCTTATCGCACACGGAATAGTCCTCATCTTATTGTTCTAGCTTCTTTACCTCTTTCTTCACCTATGCTTCCTGAAGAACATAATTTTCCATCTTCCTTTAAGGAGTATGACTTAGTTGAACAATTACGTGATACTCCCGCTATGATATCTTTATGAGAATTTCTTTAAAATTCTATGACATATCATGAGGCATTGTAAAAGGCTTTATCTACCCTTCCTGCTTCACCTCCTAACCAAGAGAATATTAATTAATTTTTGGAGTGTATGCATACTATGCCTTCTTTACCTCTTATTGTGTTCACTGATGATGATTTACCTTTTGTTGAGGTGCATAATCAATATGATGCTCTTATGGTTGTTGTTTCTATTAATCAGAGTATCATTTACAGAACAATAATTGACAATGGATTTGGGATTAATGTTTGTAGCATGGATATGATTAAATCAATTAAGGCCTATCTTACAACTATTCAACTTGATAATGTCCCTATTCATGGATTTGATAATATTGCAAAGAGAACTTTGGGCATTATTATGCTACCTATTAAAGTTGGTCCAGTTATTCTCAATACACCTATTCATGTTATGCCTAGACCTCTCAATTATAACCTTCTTTTAGGAAGACCTTAGTTATATACTATGCATTCAGCTCCTTCTACTCTTCATCGCAAGGTTAGGTTCATTTATAAAAATTTGATCTATACACTACACGCAGACAATGCGCCAAATCCTTTCTTAAATGTAGAATATGCTAAAGTTTCCAAACCTCTCTAATAAAGTAAAGAACCTGGAAAGCCACCTGAGATTAAACAAATTGAAGCTCCATCTTCTTCTTTGACTAGGGATGATTGGGGAACGTTGGAATTTAATCCTTATTTTATTGGATAATATAAAGTTTTTGATTCGGAATTCATGAAACAACAAAGTGGGTTTGAAAAAGAAGTTTTTACTCCTTCCCTACTTTCTGTGGAATTAAAAAGTAACTTTGTTTCTTCTTTGATTAATGAAAAAATTGAAACAATAAAACTTGATTGCTATGACATTGTGACATATGTGCCTCCTTTGACTCAATCTTATATGGCCGATAGATATGGTTCTGGTTATCATCTACTCAAGAAATTAGGATTTAATGGGAAATGATGTGGTAAATACAAACAAGGTATACAAGTACCTTTAGAAAACAAAATTTATGATTATGCATATGGATTAGGGTTCAATCCTTACAAAAAAGAAATGAATTTCCCTCTCAATTTTAATCATATCTATGGTGGACATTTGAATTTGGTAAACCCGCTCATCCTCGACATGGATCAAAAACCTATCTTGGATGTTTTTCCTGAAGATGAAACCTTAGCAGTTTTTTTAGGAGCTTATGAGGATCTACCTCTGTTTCATCACAAAAGAAGGAAGCCCTATTGTCTAAACACAGAAGATTATTTTGGAGAACATGATGAACAAGATATTTCTCCTTTACCAATGAATTCTCCAATACAAAGTAATTTTATAATAACTGAGACTATTGAGGTTCAAGTAGATGAAAATTACTGAGAAAATGATAAAATTTGGGAAATGTTTGAATCAAGATGAACGTGATTAGTTGGTTTACCTTTTACTTGAGTGTAAGGATATTTTTACTTTGAAATATTTAGATATGCTAGGTATAGATCCTAAGATTGTTACTCACAATATTATTCTCAAACCAAATGCTAAACCTATGAAATAGAAAATCCAAAAGATGAATGCAGGAATTGCCTTATTAGTCAAAGCTGAAATTGAAAAATTATTGGGTGTTGGATTCATCTGCTCTATTGATTACTTGGATTGGATTTCAAACATTGTGGCCATTTCAAAAGGAGAAAATAAGATAAGAATGTGTACTGACTTTCAATATTTAAATAAGGCACCCTTAAAAGATGATTTATCATTACCTAATATTGGTATGATTGTGGATTCAACAATGGGTCATGCTCTATTATCTTTTATGGATGGCTTTTTAGGCTATAATCAAATCTTTATTCCTCCTAAGGGTCAACTTAAGACTACATTTATAACACCTTAAGGAACATTTTTTTGGGTCATGATGCCTTTTGGATTAAGAAATGCGGGAGCAACTTATCAGTGAGCCATGACTTTGATTTTTCATGATTACATTCATAAGATTCTTGAGGATTATGTGGATGATATCTTGGAAAGTTCTATACAAAGAGGAGATCATGTTAGTATTTTACGACAAATATTTTAAAGGATTAGAAGTTACAATATGAGATTGAATTCTAATAAATACACCTTTGGAGTTTATTCCAGTAAATTATTAGCGTTTATAATCTCTAAGAGAGGCATAGAGGTCAATACTGAATAGATTCATGATATTGTTAATATGCCTCCTCCTAAGAACATTTCTTAGTTACAAATTTTACAAGGAAAAATTCAAGCCATTGGTCGCTTTATTTCCAACTTAGCTGATAAAACTGTTCCTTTTACTTCCTTTCTTAGAAAGGATAACACTTTCTTTTGGAAGGAGGAATGTAAACAATCCTTTGAGAAATTTAAGGAGTATCTCTCCAATCCTCCTATTTTGCAACCTGCTCAATTTGATAAACCCTTTTATCTATATACTTCAGCCACTTCAAATGCGGTGAGTGTGTTGTTGGCTTAGCATGATAGTGAAGGTAAGGGAAGACCTATGTACTACATTAGTCAGAATTTACTTGATTATGAAACAAGATATATAAACTTGGAAAAGCAATTCTTAGCTTTAGTTTATGCTTTTCATAAACTATGGCATTATCTATTAAATGTTGAAGTCAATTTCATTGTTAAATTTGATCCTTTGAAACATATTTTCTCAAATACTGATCTCTCTTGCTATCTTGCAAAGTGGGTGATGTTACTTACAAAATTTGATCTTAATTTCATTTCTCAAAAGTCAATTAAAGGACAAGATTTAACAGATTATTTGGCTAAAGCTCCTTGTCCTCATTCTGATAAATACTTTACTTCAATAGAATTCCCCGATGAAAAAATTCTAGCTACTAAGCAGGATGATTTTTGGGAATTATATTTTGATGGATCTAGATGTAAGACAGGTTCTAGTGATGGCATTATCTTGATCCCTCCTATGAAAAAACCAATCCCTATGTCATATAAATTGACTTTTCCTTGTACTAACAATATTATGAAGTATGAAGCTCTTATAGCTGGCTTATGAGTAGCTTGATCCCTTAACATTAAAAACTTGGAACTTTATGGAGATTCACAATTGATTTTGGAACAAATTAAATGAGGTTATCAGACTAAGAATGATAAAATGACACAATATAGGGACTTGGCTCTTGATATTCTTTCACAATTTTAATCTTATACAGTTCAAATTTTACCTAAGAAAGATAATCAACATGTGGACGCCATGGAAAGCATAGCTTCATTGGTCTATCTTGAGAATAATGTTGAAGACTTTCAATTTACTATACATAATCTTAAAAAACCTACAATTTCCAATGAGGTTACCTCTGATTGTTTCAATTTGCATTTGGATGAATGGTATTCTCACACGTTTCATTTTTTGAAATATGGTACTTTTCCTTAATCGGCAACAAGGAACATGTGTAATCGTATTAGGAAACTTGCAGCATATCATATTGTTTTAGGAGATACACTTTACAAATGCTCTTATGATGGATTTTTGTTAAGATGTCTTTGTAGAACAAAAAATTTGATAGCTTTGGAAGAAGCTCATTCTAGTTCTTGTAGGGGACATTTTGGTGGAAAATCTTTAGTCAATAAACTTCTTAGAATGGGATATTATTGGAAAACAATGGAACAAGATTCTTTCATGTTTCTTAAGAAGTGTCCTCAATGTCAACAACATGGTAATTTGATTCATGCTCCTACTTGTGAGCTTCTTAATCAAGTGGCTCCATGGCCTTTTAGTATTTGGGGTTTTGATCTTATTGGAAAAATATCACCACCTTCTTCTCAAGGACATATGTACATCTTGACAGCTACATATTAGTTTACAAAGTGGGTGGAAGTTGTCCCTCTCCATTCAACTATTGTGGATGTTATTTGTGATTTCATTCTTAATAATATTATAACATGATTTGGTATACCTTCAACCATAGTTTTGGATAATAGTACCTCTTTCAAGAATAAAGAAGTCACTAAATTCTTGGAGAAATATCGAATTCAACATAGATTTTTGAATCCCTATTATCCTCAATCTAATGGTCAAGTTGAAGCATCAAATAAGGTCATTGAACAAATTCTGAAGAAAATAGTTAATAAGCATGTGAAATATTGGCATACCCAACTTACCTATGCCTTATGGGCTTATAGGACTAGTATTCATACTGCCACAGGTACTTTGCCTTATAATCTTGTCTATGGTACTGATGCTATTATTCCTTTGGAATTGGAAATACCTTCTTTACATGTTTCATGTCATGGGATAATTCACAAAGATACTGTGCATGCTAAAAGTGGCCTCTACTTAGCAGAACACTTCAACATAGTCATTGCTCTTCAGCTGCATACAGGAATGAATATTGATTCATTCACCCTGCATGTCTGAAAGAATCAACCTGTTGCCTTCTAGAAGGCAGGAGTATGAGTTTTCTCTCAGGTCATTTCAAACTCAGTGACTACACCGAAGACCTAAATGAAGGATTTAAATCTATAATAGATTAAACTAAATGTAAAATGCAAATGCAGATTGTTGTTCATCCAAAGCTAATTAATATTCATTTTAGAAGCACCAAATTGAGTGTGAGATATTCATTTTAATACACCAATTGAAATATTCTCTAAGATTAGATTTTCATGATTAACATTAAAACAACAATAAAAGCTATGCTAAGAATGCAAGAAGCTACGACAAAAATGTAGTATAATAACTTTAATTAAAAGATTAGGATCCTTTGTGAAGGAAAAGAGTTTCTCTTTTATAGAAGTCTCTCTCGAATCGACAGTCGAGATTGAACTTCAAAGAGTGGCTCAGATTCGATTGAAGAAGCACAATCCATGTGCAAGTGATTCGATTGGTCAAGAGAGTCAGTTGACTGAACTGACTGATCAGTTATTTTAGAAACTTCCAAAATCAGTTCACAGTTAACTAAAATATTTCTAAAATGATAAACAGTAGAGAATCAGTTAACTGAGTGGAACTGGATTGTTTCCATTTTGACAAATCAGTTAACTAGATTTGATGATGTCATATGCATTTTTAATAATTAAATTCATTTTGAATGCACATTTATGATTTTATAATTAATTTAATTCCTTTTTGATTTAATTGACAATTTTGTAATTTTTATTTAATTAATATGTCATAATATCAATTAAATAATTAACATAA